>JARHVA010000642.1:4560000-4868063 GCA_037957365.1 Torreya grandis | reverse complement strand
CATTTTCCTTATTTTAATCTTTTTTCTCTTACAGGTGTTGTCCTCCATAGCCAAAGAGGATTTCCTTCAATCATTTGGATATGGTGTGCACTTTCATTTGGGTACGTACAAACCCCTGACCATTACCTTTTACTTTCTCATTTCTTCTGAATGTAAAAGTGAAACTTGTAGAAACATTCTAGCACGCCTGGTGGGGACCCTGGAGTTTTCCTTGGGTTCATTTCTTTTAAAAGGCCAAAATTCATATAGGTGCATTAGATCTCTTTTTACATCATTTTCTTCTATCTCTTTATCTTGAAAAGACACCATTAGCACAAGTTAAAAAGAACCACTTTATTTTTCTTCTTTTCACCTTTCCTCTTGCATCTTAGAGTAGTGAAATTCATGCTCTTAACCTTTTCTCAACTTGTTTGCATCCGAACAAAACATTTTCATTTGGGTTAAAAATATATTGCATTTCATTCCTACCTGAATGCATTTTTAGCTCATCTAGTAATTAAAAATGCATTATGAATAAATTGTAAGTGCACTTATGTTACACGACCAGACCACATTCACAAATCAAACATCTAAACATACCTGAGACAAGGCCCGACTAGGATTTCATCACCTAGCAGATACCTTACCCTTCCTAGTAATCCTACTTGGACTTAACTTACCAAGGGGAGAACCCACTCTATTCTCTGGTAGAGTATAAACTCTAGGGGAAGTATATATTGGCTAGCAACCCAGCTTATCTCTGGGCTCATGAAGTGAGGGAGCTGCTCCTAGCACCAGGCCACGTACGAAACCTAATACAAATTTTGAGCACCAAAACATAACCCAAAACCAGCTTTTAGACTACTTCTAGGACCCATTCTAAAAGCCCAACTTTCCAAACACACTCTTCTAAGGCATAAGCCAACACGACTCTAAAAATCTACTCTTAGGAATTTAACGTTTAGGGTCTGCTTTCCTTCATCTACTTTTCTATTTTTATCTATTTTTTTGAGCTGGTGAGGACGTATTATTCTGAGCTCCAAAAAATAACTCAGTCTTTCTTCTTTCTTTCCAAAAAACATTCAATTTTTTGAGTTTCTAGAATACATAGTAACCAACATCTGTTTTTCCACCGACGTCGGCAAGTATCTTCACCGACATCAATTATCTAATCGACATCGGCAATTTACTTCACCGACATCAGTTCTTCTACTGACATCGATCACTGTCAAAAATCTTTCTTCTCAAATAGCAAGCTAAAACTTGACCTTTTTGTTGTTAAAAACACATTCT
This sequence comes from Torreya grandis, assembly GCA_037957365.1. NCBI lineage: Eukaryota > Viridiplantae > Streptophyta > Pinopsida > Cupressales > Taxaceae > Torreya > Torreya grandis. The sequence goes on along the minus strand of JARHVA010000642.1, from coordinate 4,866,791 downwards.
GATTTCTAAAACTAAAAAAAAACATAGTTTTTAGAACCTGACCCTTTTTGCCTTGAATGGTTTTGATACATAGTCAAGCCAAAACTCTTATTGACCAGGCAAGGCAACAACCACTTCCACCTTCGCCCTCCATAACAAGTCCTCTAATGGAGTATCATTCAGACACTGAGCATACTCTTGTCCAACCAACCCCAACTCAACCCCATATTGTTCTCGAAGGGGACCAAGACTTTGAAAGGTTCCTTGACCTCAATGTCAAGGTCCTTCAGCACTATTTCACAAGAAGTCAAATGTAAGACTCTTCGGGAAACCCAGTTTGTGGGATTCCAACTTCCTTAGTTGAGATGGAAATCATATCAACAGCCTCCGTAATTCAACCCATAGACACCCAAGCCATTGCCTCAACTAACAACCCAACCATGACCAATCTTCAAAGTGTGGCCTCTCCTTCTATTTTTGGACCTACCTCCATTGGGGTTTCTATACCCCCTCAACCACAAACTATTCAACAAAGCTCTACACCATTCCAAAACCTAATTATCTCCATCCCACCTACTCTTGTACCCATCAACACAAGAGTGACTACCTACCCTTCAACAATTGTTGCCACCACTCAACCACCTTTGGTAACACCTAGTCAATTCATGCCCTCTAGCTTTACGGCACAAGTCCCTTTGACCTCAACATCAGTCCTTATGACTAGTTACCAATATGTTGCACCTATACAAGTGCAACCAACTATGTCATACACCCCTCTTAACACCTTATAAATGCCTAATAACCTAGGGGGCACCCCACCTACAAATCCATCAATTGATCTAATCAAGATGTTGATGGACAAGATGTCTAACCTTGAGACATCCATTTCTAGTTCAAGCAATGTTCTTTCATATGAACAAATTTACAACGAACCCATTCATCCTTTAGTCCCAATCTAACCATATCCTAGTTAGTGGGAACTTCCCAAGTTTACTCATTTCTAGAGTAAGGAGGACTCACAGCAACATCTACGAGTGTTTAGACACGCTTGTTACCTTATAGCACATTATGATGCATTATTGCTATGCACATTTCCCATGTCACTCTCTGGTGCTGCCTTCGATTGGTATAGCTCTATTACCAGTCACTCTCTTTTCACATTCACTCAACTAGCTCAAATATTTCTTGACAACTTTTCAATCAACATCACTAAAAAGGTCTCCGTCACGGACCTATATTCTATCAAACAATTCGACGATGAACCAATAGCTGATTTCATTGTTGAATGGAGAAGTTTAATCAACCAACTCTCCTTTTCTTTACCTCAACCTAAGCTCATTGAGCTCTTTTCATGAGCGTGTGCCAAACACATCTTATCAGCTTTGCAGGTCCAAACATTCCACACATTTGATGAAGCTTTCACCATGGCTAGGAAGCTTGAACTCCATGCTATTGAAGAAAACAAGGTCAATTTGCATAGTAAAAACCCCAATGCAAAATCAAATGACCCTTCTTCCCAACCTTCTTCTTCCACCATCAAGTCCAAAGGATCAGCAAATGCTATGGTCCTTAGACCATCATCTTCAACCACAACTAACCAACCTCAGCCCTCTACATCACAAAGCATCACAAAACAATTTCAACAATGGTACATACAAGGTCAATACACTCTAATAGGAGAATCATACACGTCCATGTTGGATAAACTAGTCAAGTAGGGGGTCCTCAACCTCCCCCAAATTTGACCACCACCTCAATTTGACCCCTCAAAAGCCATCCCTACATGGTATAGGGAAAATTACTTTTGCAACTATCACCGTGTCAATGGTCACAACATAAATAACTGTAAAACCTTTAAGAACATTGTCCATTACATGATAGACAAGGGGTATCTTTTTTTGGATAACCTGAATGCGCTGGCTAACCAAAACATAGACATCTTTAGGCAACCATTCCCTAATCATCCCCCTAGTCAAAACAACATCCAAACCATAGCTGATGACCTTTAAGAGCGTAATATACACATGGTCAACATGGTTCTAACCAACCTCTTCCATAGTCTGAAGAGGTTAATCAAGTTATTTATCCATCATAGGTAGAAGAGCCTTCTTCTCCTATCTATCCATCACAGGTAGAAGAGCCTTCTTCTCCTATTTATCTATCACGGGTAGAAGAGTCTTCTTCTCTTATTTATCCTCCATCTAGCCCCCTTTCACATGTAGGAGAGGCTATTTTGACCTCTCCCATATTGGAGGATGCCTTGACGATTCCAACACTAGCTGTCTCACCTTCATCCTTCTTATCAAAAATGGGGGATCATACTTTTCCCATGCCTCGACCACACACAGAAGCCATGACCATTCCTGCACTCTATCCAACTGAAGATCCAAAATCTCCAATCCCTTCACCGACAGAAGAACTTATCACCTCACCTAAACCCTCACAAGCATCCATTATTCTGAAATAGATTAAATCTCTCGGTGTTCACCCTATATCGCACCTCACTCACCCACAAGTGAAGGTAGACTTAAACCTTGCCTCACCCAATAGTAGTCCTCACACTAAACTAAAGAAGGCTACTAAACCACATCAGAGAACTCCTCTCCCACCATCATCATCATCCTCTATTTTGGGCCTACACCCATCTACCTTAATAGGAGTACCCCCTACTCCAACACATATCAAAAATAAATTGCCTCCATTACTCCCTTCACCCACCAAAAACATACCTCCTCCAAAACATCCAACACCTCTCACCACGAAACTGCCATCTACATGTATGGTCACACCACCAAACAAAATATGGTATGACAAACTCCTCCTATAACTCCTAAATAAGGATTGTCAACCCCCACTGCAATAAAATGTGCAGACCCATTAGCAGGATCTTATGTTTTGATATTACGACAATTGTTGCAGTCTTTTAGCATTAGCCTCCCACCTCTTAAGCCATACCAACCTCTCAGACCAAAACCATCTTGGTTCGATGACACTAAAATATGCCTATATCATCACTGACTGGGACATGATACTGAGAATTGTTGTGCCCTCAAGGTTGTTATTCACCAATACTTCAAGAAAGACACCCCTCTTATTAACGATACTACCAACAAATCTTTGACACCATCCCATGTCTCCCAAATCTCTTCACCTTCACACTCATCAACTCTCAGATCAAAACCATCTTGGTTTGATGACACTAAATTTTGTGCATATCATTGCACACCTAGACATGACACTGAGTGTTACTGCGCTCTTAAGGCTGTCATTCGTCAACACCTCAAAAAGGACACCCTTTTCATTAAGGATCCTCTTGACCACCCTTTCAACAAACCATCGACACCATCCCATGCCTCTCAAACATCTTCACCTAAATCAAGATCCCATCATCAGACTATGATCTCTCTACCACCTTCAACCCCATTATTTGAAATCAACACCATCAATGTGGCTAATAGGTCACAAACCATGAAGGATAAATGGAAAGAGAAGGTTTCTCTCCCCCAAACGTATCCATTCATCAAGTCTCCTCAACCACCAAAACCCAAGATTTCAATCTTGGGCACATCTTGACCAACATCTTTAAAGCCAATCTGTGACTCCATGGTGAAACAACTTCTCCAAACCCCTGTGAAGACATCTTTGTATGACCTAATACAAAGCTCTCCACAACATCAACAAGCCTTAATCAAGGCCTTACAAGCAGTGGAGGTCCAACCTGAAGACCCCCAGCCACTAGCTACTTTGGTCAAATCATTACCAACCATTGCCTCTGCCACCCTCAATCATTCTGAGATTCTTGCCTCCAACTTGGAAGATCAGGATCACACCCTCTCAAACTAAACTTGTCAAGCAAAAGCTTTACAGGATACATCCTTGTGTCGCACTCCTCTTCAAAGAGAAGCTTCAATGTCTTCTCTTCATCATCCAACCCATTGATTATCTGTAATGGGTGCCAAACATTGTCCCTGTCACAAGTAACTGGGGGAATTTGATTTTCTAATCGACTTCATGACTGACATCGACCAAAACATGCCAACAACATATTAACCAACTTCATGTCCAACATCAACCAACACATGACCAATATGGAGAGAATTAAACAAGGCAAGTTTGCTCCTAATTGGCTCAAACCTTATATCATAATGCACAAGTATGGGTCAGGGACTTATCGTCTATCTTCTCTTGAAGGCCGACCAAAACCTAAGCCCCTTAATGCCTTGCATTTGTGACCATTCTATTGTTAATCAAGTAATCATTCACTTGACGTTTAGTTTGAGCTCATCCCTTGAGCAATCCCCATCATCGTCATTCCTATTCCTCTCAACCCTCAACCCTACAAGCATTAGACAACCCTTTTCAAGCATGAATACTTTGTCCTAATAAAAAGGGAAACCCCCAAACCTCTATAGGCTTGTCCATGACCAAAAGTCTAGTCAAAATATATATATATATATATATATATATACATAAAACTAGGATGCCTATTTAAAGGTCATAAAACTATAAATGTAGACTGTTCCCTCGAAGGACATCTGCATCATTATTGCTATAATAAATAGACTGCTCCCTTAAAGGACAACTATTCAAAGACATTCAACATACAAAATAGAATATAGACCACTCCCTTGAAGGATGGCTATGCCTAAATTTTGCTACATACAATAGCACTATATCAGAAGCTTCCCACATCGATCAGCTTCACATATGACCAAAAAACAAAAACAACATCCCCATGTAGACTTTCTGCATTGATTAGTCTACCAAAAAAAACAAAAACAAAACTGACTGACAAACTATTAAGTCATGGACTTGTCTATAGTCATTCTCAGGGTCACTTATAAAAGGGGCAAAGTTATCCTTGCTAAAAAGGGCTTCGTTATCCTCACATATCACATCACCTATCACCCCAACATACTCAAGGGATCTCGAGCTCATTTTAATGTCAAAGTGATTTGAATACTTCTCTAACACAAACAATGGTCAACAACGTAATGCATGAATGGGGCTTTAGTTTGCAACAAGCCCTATCTATGCCATCATTATAGTCCTTTTCAATGAAAGATCAATGTACCTTTCACTTCTTATACATCTTGGTCACACATAACCAAATCATCTTCCGAACCAAACCAAACCAAACCAAACCAAACATTTTCAGACCACTAACATGACATAGTCTATTTCACATAGTTTCTATGGAAAACAATACACATGGAAACTATCGACCACACACAATTTATGTCAAGCATAAACCATTACTTATTGAAGCATAAATAATCTCAATTCATTTTTAGCATACACCATTACTAATATGAAAAATTGCTAGGGATGAAAGACCACTCAACCAATGTTACAGAATACACCATCACACAATATGGAAAAGGCTGTAACATCATCATACCTCCATTAACATGACCAAACCAACCTATCAACCACTTTAACTCTTGTTCTGAACTACATTGGCTTGAGGCCCTTCACACAGGGGCTATGTAGGCTTTACTCAGTTGACATGGGGTCTTTTAAGGTTAGCTCGGCCACATCCATTTGTTCATCTACTTGATGGACAAACCATTTGACCTCTAACCATGACTTAACCTCATCTAACCCATCCATAATCGACCCTCTTCCTCCCTTTTAGGGAAAACTATATTGGCATGAGGCCCTTTAAATAGGGGCTATGTAGGCAGCACTCAGTTGACATGGGATCCTCTGAGGTTAGCTTGACCATTCCTTCATCCATCCATCTAATGGACCAACTATCTATACCAACCCAAAATCATGACCAAACAACTAGCCCTCACAGTAGAAGTCATTTTCGACTCCTCATAAGGCACACTTGAGATCACTTATATCTCGACTCGACTCGACCAATGACCTTGGAGATTGTGACTATCTCCTCAGACCATGACCATTTTTGAGACAACTTTGCCTTAGTTGTTTTGATTGTATGTAGGCTACTTCACGAATAGTTAGCCAAATTGTCTGCAACCCACATTACGACCCTCACAAGTATTGGATCATAAGCAAGTTGATCCCCACTACTTGTGACATTTTTGTGTTTTCTAGGAGCATTTCCTAGGCCCAAGATACTTGGAACATGATGACCAATTAGAGCTATAGCTTGGATCAAATAACTCAATCAACTATGACTAAATGTTGGGGACTAATTATTTCGATTTTAGTACTCCTCGACACTTGACTTGCAACAATTTAACCTGACCATCACGTGAAGTGGTATACATGCAATCTCAACTTTTACAGCGTTCACACTCAAACTGCACCATCTCATCCACTATCTATCAAATCGACACCCGATATCAGGTTACCTTCCCTCTTCTCCTACTTTAAGGGGGAATACCTTATCCCATACCTGAGGCAACTTACTCCTATTTTTGTCTTAAAGTTTGTCAGAATAACTAACAAGACAAAAAGGGGAAAATGTAGACACCAAAATCATGTCTACTCCTTAGTCGACTACCCCTTGGTCCCCTTGGTCCACTTCTAAACATTCCTAACCTACACACTTTATTAATTTAAAATAAAATATTTATTTTAAATTAATAACACCACCCTTGACATCACCCTTGGATACCCTCATTTATCACCCTATGACTAATCATTCTAACTCTCCCACTAATCCTCATACCTATTAAACCCGCCTTCGACCGTTTAACCACGACCACTGAACTCGATAGATGGAGGAATGGGCAAAAGGCTAAAAATAGCCTTTTTACCTATCCTCCAGATGCTGACATTAATCAACCATCAGCTGACATTGATGGAATCACTAACATCGATTGCTTAAAACCAAATTTTGTGCCCAAATTCTCCCTGAATGCAAATTCTCTTACACCCAAAATTTGACTTCTCTCCCTCTCCCAGATGCACGCCAAGCATCACAGGCTATAGGAGCTCTGCATCAGTCACTCCACCCCTGATTGAAACATTGCAGTAAGTCTTCTATATCAGTTGCATTAGCAACAAGTCTTCTACACTCCTTTAGCAAGCAAGAGCTAAGTATTCTTCTTTTATTTCATTCCAGTAACTTAGAATGTATTTGTAATCAGTGTCCATTTACTACTTCTAAGTACTGTAGACCAGACCAAACCTAACTTTCTTCTTGGAGAGGCTGAGAGGCCTTCCTCCTACCCTTACCCCTTTTCGACAACTTATCCCCCTACCTTGTCCTTCTTAAGACTCTGTCCACTATCTCGCATCCCTGCACAACTCTTTTAAATCTCATAGACCACTCTATCGACCAAAGACACAAATTGAGACCCATCCAAGGACCATTGCCCCTATCGACGTCGGTAGCATAACCGACATCGGCACACTGACCAACTGATGATGGTAGACTAACTAGCATCAACAACATTAACTAACTGACGATGGTAGACTAACTAGCATCAATGATTGTGGAAGACTGGTTACAAGATTTAGGTACACATTATCTGTTTCTCTTTCTTTAAGTCTTTCATAATTTCTTTCCATTACGACATTCTTTTTATCAACTAGTGGACTATCATCCCTCAAGGAAGTCTTTGCACTTCTGGGACTAAGCTTTGCTTGGAAGTCCACCATATACCTATCTAACATTTTCCTTGTTTTAGTCTCTTTCTCTCTACAGGTGTCATCTTCCATAGCCAGAGAGGAGCTCCTTCAATCGTCTGGATATGGTGCGCAACTTCATCTAGGTACGTATAAACCCCTGACCATTCCCTTTTAGTTTCTCATTTCTTCTGAATGTAAAAAGCAAAAACTTGTAGAAACACATACAGGAGGCATATTATGCCAAGACCTCAAGACACTTCAGCATGATAAAGACTCTAACTACATTATATTCACACTTCTTCTATATACACATGTGCATAGATGTGTAACACCACATCAAGTCTTACATTCTTTATTGCATCACCAAGCCCATGAATAGGACACTAGGACTTTACACACCTCGATCATTTCTATCCAAACCATGGGAATCTATAAGCATGGATTTCATGACTAGGTTGTTTGAAATAAGATGATAACATGATGTTTTGTTCATTTTAGTGGATAAGTTTTCCAAGATGGCTATCATGGTCTCTTGAAAAAAAGACATTGATGTATCTAGTAGTGTACAAGCCTTATTCAACCATGTTTGGGTTCATGTTGGGTTTTTAACATCCATCATCTTTGATCTAGATCCACACTTTATAAGTCACTTCTAGAAATCATTATGTAACTTGATGGGTATGTAGTTGGATCAATCGATAGATTTTCATCTACAAATAAATGGGTAAATTAAAGTGGTTAATCACACACTTTTTCATCTTTTAGGAATGTACAACTTTATGCATGCCTGCACTTGGGATGACAATCTCTTATACATTCAACATGCCTATAATAGATCCCTTTATAACTCTATAGGTCATAGTCCATTCCAAACATATCTTGGGTTTCAACCTTTAGCACCTTTAGGCATCTCCTATCATGAACTAGTTGGCATTGAGTCATGTATATAAGAAATAGAAGTGGAAAAAGCTAAGATATTTCTATGACACATCTAATTTTTTCATTATTATGTTCAGTATATTCTTTCTTGCACATAATTAAAGAATAAAGAGTGTCATGATACATATCACACACCTCATGTATTCTAAGTTGGTGATAAAGTTTGGATGCACCTTTAGAGGAATACATCAAAGGTCCACATTGGAAGATCAAGCCTTTGAACTATTGTCCTTACACCATTTTGTTAGTAGCTAATGACGATGCCTTCATTCTTGATCTACCTCTATACTTGGGTATGCCCCCAGTATTCAACATAGAATTTCTCAAGCCCTACACTCTACCACTTTTTGAGCTAGTAGTGACATAACATCCTTATAATTTGGATCCCAAACACTTATGCTGTACAAAGAAAGATGAGATCATTAAAGTAATAGACACATACACTCACCATAACACACATCAAATTTTTTGAGTGGTCAAGGTTGGACAATAAGTTGATCAAGCCAATTAGTACATTGATTAGTAAATTTGAGTATAGTTTCCTCAGTTACACACTGACATAATGGAGACAATTGATTTTTAATAAAGGGCAAATGATATGTGTGCAACTTTTATACAACCAAATACACTCCTCATTTATTCTTTTGGGAATAACTCACACCTCTCATGTAATCCTATGCACTCCTCTCCATGAATATTGATCATACTCCCATGTAGAAGTCCCTCACTTGATTAAAGACTTTTTTGTAATGATCACCTTAGATCATAGCCTATGCACTCCTTAGCTTGTAGTCCTACATGCCTTACTGACATTTTCTCATATACTAGCCTATTCTATTAGGTCCCACTTTAGCATAATCATGCATCAGCCTACCCTGACCATGTGCCTCAACTAGTGGTCCCAAAATAACCCAAAATCTCATGATTAAATGTCATTATCTATCAGTTAGGATTCTCAAGATCTTAACCATTAGTGAGCATCCAAAAATTATATGACCGAATTAGTGGTCACTGCCCAGTTGAAAACTCTATTTTTAGCATGCAATGAGGGTCAAACACATCAACTCTATATTAGTTTAATTTATAGTAGTTTTTATGACTACCCTTGTAATCATGTATGTTAAATATGTAACATACACATCTGTCCAAAAAAATTGATACTATACATAATCATAACACAAATAGCATGCTCCGTATATCTATTCTATAACACACAAAATATATCACATTGTACCATTTTCCTTATTCTTTACTATTGAATAGAATTTGTATTTTTTATAAGTAAGACTTCCACTCCATTGAATGTGTTTTGATTGTTTTTTTTGAATACATCTCTATGCATTCACTATGCACAACCAAACTCAGTTGTCCCCCGTACACTTGGTCCTAGGCCCATGGTGCAGATCATCAAGAAGTGTAGAAGGAGTTGGAGGAGATAAAATCAAATAAAAAAGAACAAGTAGAGAAAAGGAAGTTAAATAAAATCCTTAAACAAGAAAAAAGAGAAATAAGAAATCTTGGAAGGGAGTTAGAAAGTGTTAGAGTTGGTTCTCATATTTTTTAGGTTCTATAGATAGTTTTTGTCTATTTCCTAGTTTGTCCTTTTGTGGATTTCTCCCACATTGGTTAATTTGACTTCTTATTTATCCTTGCCTATATATACAAGGCTTCTCATTTGTAACATATAGAAATTATTTTATGGATAATATATGATTTTTCTTTATCTTTGTATATCATCTTTTTAGCTCTTACAACTCTTCTTGTGATACCTTTGTTGTTAATGCTTTAGATATTAGGTTTGGAACAATCTTGTTGACGTTCATTTCATGATAATTAGAGCTATAGGCATTACAGACATCCATTTATGAGTTTTTTATTGTAATATTTTATCCGTTTATCAAAATTTCTTCTTAGTTGAGTGGAGGTGTTTTGTATGGATCTTTGAGATTTTATTTGGCCCTTGACTTTTTTTTTGAGAAATTATAAACTTTTTTTTTAGAAAATTATGACTATTTTTTAGATTAGTTTTATCCTCACATAGGTGTATAATTTATCAAATTCTTTCACTAATGGAAAGATAACTTAGAGATATTTCTATAAATTGGTCATAATAAGGATTATGATTAGTATTAAAGGAGATATAGGGCTCTAAAGTTGACCCTATGAATTTGATTTTCTGTGATTTATTTATGCACGATCAAGAAAGAAAAAATTGGATCTTGTATTTAAAGTGAAAAGTTAGCATGGAAGATTGATATATGTATAATATTTTTATTTTACTTTGCTAAAAAAATTCAAATTCATTTTTTTCATATCTGGTAGAAATAATTTAATTATTTGACTCATTTTAATGATGAGAAACTTGAAAAAACTATAACTTTTGAACCATGACTTAAAATCGAGTACTATTTTTTTTCAAAAGTGTATATTTTTTTATTTTCCATCCATTGGATTCATTTATATTGTAAAATTCACCAAATTATAGTGTAAAATTTCGGGGCCTTACACTTTTTTGGGCTGTTCATTATTTTCATTGGGAGACATTAAATTATCACAAGGGGTTGTTTTTTCAAGAGGATTATTCTTCTTCTCAACTTTCTCCTTATTATTTGGCAATGTATTCTTGATTATTTGAGCCCTTCAACATCTCAAACTACATTATTTAGAATATCAAAATGTGGATACACTTACATTAGAAATGTATGTGGATTGTTATGTTTGGCAACATTCCCCACTTTACAGATGAGGAAGTTCTTGCCTAGATTGCATCTATGCAAGATGAAGCTCTTTATTTGATTCACCTCTATGTTTTAGATAGTTTGTAGTGCTTATTCACATGTACCACATCACCAAAGTAAGTTTAGGATGATATTATATTTTTATTTGATAAGTATACTAAGTCTTATGGGTCTTTTGCACCCTCTTTTACTCCACCTCTTTTTATTCCACTTTCTTCTCCTCCTGTTAGCAAGGATTTATATTTTGAAGATGACACTAATGATGTTTAAGATTTGAGTCTTTATAGTGACATGGGTGAGGCACTATTGGCACTTCCTTCTTCTCTTTTTAGTGAGGATTCACTCTTTACTAGTGGCATGAATTAGGATTCCTCTTCATTTTGTGAGGACATATTTCTTGATGGTGATCCAAATGAGGCATTCTTACCTCCTAGACATCTCACTATTCCTCCATTTTTTAGTGAGGATTTATCTTTTGACAATGGTTTGCTTGAGGTACCTATTACTCCTCATATATTTTGTACTCCTCCTATTCATTTCATTAATGGAGAGGGCATGATTCTTAAGGATGTGGCACCTTCACCATCACTTTTAAAGATCATGGATAAGACACCATCACAACTTCCTAAGGATGACTTTTATTTTTCCATAGTTTGTTTTCTTCATCACCTACTCCTCTTTCTTGTGAGGATATGTGTTTTGATGGTGATTGTCACAAAGAACCTATTATTTTTGCACATTCTAATTTGGAGCTTGTTGATATTTTGCTACTACATTTTTTACTTGTCCCACTTTAGATCCACCTATTTATGTGCTTGGTTCCTTTGAAAAACATACTCTTGAATTTGGATCTTGCATACTTCACTCTATGGGCTACACTTATGAAGTTCTTAGAAAACTCTTATAGGATATTGTACCTACTATTGGCATTGATATTTCAATAGGTGATGTGTCTTTGGTATATATTATTCATAACACTCAAGAGGAAAGTACATTAATGAGAAGAACAATTTATTTTTGGGATTATCTCACCACCTATGTAGATGTTTCTTTACGTCATTTCCATCCATACAAGATATATATTATTTATCTTCATGTGGGATTAAATAATTTATCCTTAGGGGGGATTCTACATGAATTCCTTCCTTCCTTTCCTTCTTTTATCTCTTTTACATCATTTTGGGGGGAGAGTTTTGTTCTTACAGGTTTTTTTCCTTTCTCCATTTCATGGATATATGTTGTACATGAGTACCTCATTAGGCCTTGTTGTGGGGACTCATATTGTGGATATGCCACTTTATTTTTAAGTTATTTTTGTCCCCTAGCTTCACTTGAGGGGGTGTTTGATTTGGTTCTCATATTTTATAGGTTTCATAGATAGTTTTTTGTCTATTTCTTAGTTTATCTTTTTGTGAATTTATCCTACATTGGTTAGTTTAACTTACTTCTTATTTGTCCTTGCCTGTATATATAAGGATTCTCATTTGTAACATATATAAATTATTTTATAAATAATATATGATATTAACTTTGTATTTGCATGTCATCTTTACAACTCTTACAACTCTTGTTGTGATGTTTTTATTGTTAATGCTTCAGATCTTGGGTTGGAAATGATCTTGTTGATGTTACTTTTAGAAAACCAAAAAAAGGGCTTGGAGAAGATGAAACATCAACAAAAAAGGAGAAAAATAAGGAACATGATAAGTTTCAACTAGATAAAGATAGAATTGAAAGGGAGATGTAGAGGAAAATACATCTAAGCAGTGGATAAAATACTCTTCATTTACAACACCTCATATTGGATTTCTTCAACATTTTCAATCCATAATTTGTAAATGTCACTAATTTCCAACCTTGAAACCCCTCTTCTCCTACAAACCAAATACAATTTATTTCTTCAATAATTATGCATTTTATTAGTATCCATGTATTCTCCTTCATTAAAATGTAATTTGCTCATGCTAGTCATATGCATATTCTTTCAATATGCATGATCAACATGTCATGTACACCATCAACAGAGAAGGGAAAAATATTGCTTGTTATAAAATAAGGTAATGAGACACCACATAGTCTTGAAGAAGAATTCACCTTTCCATCTATGGTTTGATCCTATTGTAGTAGTGTTCTTTGGAAGCAATGGTTTGATCTTATCCTAGTAATAGTTGGTAATAAGAATTTTTTTAAGACCTCATACATACCCAATATATTTTTTAACTCATATGTTCTATGAATACGAAATTAGGCCAAGATTATTTTAATATCATATGTTTTTTTCTATTTTAATTCATTGACTATGTTTTTCATTGGTCTGTGAGATGTTAATTGTAAAGTTATAATACATATTTGTGTGTGTGTATTTACACACACACACACACACCCACACACACACACACACACACACACACACAATATGTACATACATTTAGGACTAGTATAGGTATATGAATTTATGTTATATGAGAAGAACCTCCTATAGTAGATTACCTCCTACAATAGATTTAATCAAAATATGCAAAAATAAAGTAACTCTTACGAATAACAGAAACATCGAAAGATTATATTAATCGCAGGCCACTTCGAGGGGGCAACCTCCTTTGAGCAAGCTCAATACAATAAATTCATGGATGCCTTTATTGGGCCTCAACAGTTACTTATATACTAATTATATTCTAATAACTATTACTTCCCTTGTATGTGGGATAATTCAAATATGCTCTAAGGGATGACTTACAAAGCATATGTGTCCATAGCAATTATTACACTAATACTAAAAAGAGAAGGGTAAGGCATGGGTTCCTAGCATCCCCTCCCCCTTAGAAAAAGCTTTGCCCTCAAAGCTTTAAATGTGGGAATTATTGTTGAATCTAGAAGAGTGGTTCCCATGTTGCATCTTCTAGTTGCATGCCGTGCCATTGGATTAAGACCTCTGTGATGGAGTGAGATCAAATTTTGTGGGTGCACCTATCCAAGAATGCTTCTGGCTAGAGAATGATGAAGCCTTCATTACCAAGTGTTTGTAAAACTATCTACACTCAGATGTTGGATCCAAGAATTTGCTTCAAATAGGAGACATGAAAGATGGGATGAACTTGGGAGGAAGTTGGAAGCTCTAACTTGTAAGAAACTAACCCAATCTTCTAGATAAACTTATATGGCCCATAAAACTTTAGAGCAAGCTTTTAGCACCCTTTTAGTTTTAGTGAGGATTTCTTGTATGGCTACAGATGAAGAAAGACCATATCACCTAGTTGAAAGGTACACTCAGAGCGATGTTGATCAGCCTGCTGCTTCATTCAGTTTTATGCCATTTGGAGATTGTCCTACAAGGTGCGGAGAATCTGATCCTAGTTTCTAAGAGTAGTGTCAACTTCCTGAACTGGTGAGCTCCCAAGATTATATGGAAAAGTGGTGGTGGTGCTTGACCATAAACTGGTTTTTTAGGCAGTCATTTTGGTGGAAGTGTGGTATGAGGTATTGTACCACCATTCAACTAGGGGAAGCCACTTGGCCCATTAATGTTGTTATTCTGAATCAAAGCAACAAAGGAAGGTCTCAAAGAATTTGTTGACTATTTCTATCTAGCCATCTATTTGTGGGTGGTACCCAGAGCTCATTCTCAATTGTGTGCCTGTGCGATGAAATAGTTCCATCCAAAAATGGCTGGTGAAATTGGCATCATGATCTGAGACAATTGAATAAGGAATGCCATGAAGACAAAATATCTGATCCAAGAAAACTTGTGTGACTGTGGAGGCTATGTATGGGTGGCTGAGTGCACAAAAATGACTATATTTAGAGAGGTGGTTGACTATGACTAGGATCACTATCTTTCCCCCATATTTAGGGAGGCCTTTAATGAAATCCATGGGAATATCTATCCAAATCCTAGTAGGAATGGGCAAACGCTCGAGCAAACTAGGATTCAATGTGGTTTCACTTTTGTTTCATTGACAGGTATCACATTCGACCACCATCTATTTAATTTTAGCTTTCATGCCTTTCCAAAAGAAATGTTGATGTGCCCGCTCATAGGTTTTGAGAAATCCTAAGTGCCCTACTAAAGGGGAAGCATGGATTTCATAGAAGATGGCCTGATGCAGGTTTAGACTTTGGGAAAGCACCAGATGACCCTTGTATCATAGAGAAGCACCATCCCTTGAATAATGTGGTACTATAGAGGGGTTAGTGGCCAATTGATGAATGAGATGGCATAAAGAGAGATCATTTGCATACCCTTGTTAGATAGATTCCAACCATTTTGGAATGGGAATGGATGTGGCAGAGAGGGAAGGCTGGTCCTTGAAGGTTCTTGAGAGAGCATCAACCACAACATTGTCTTTTCCCTTATTATAGGTGATCTCATAATCAAAACCCATGAGTTTGCTGACCCACTTCTATTGAGCTGGGGATGAGACCCACTATTCCAAGAAATATTTCAAACTCTGATGATTAGTTTTGATGCAAAAATGATTTCCTAGTAAGTAGGGTCTCCATTTTTGTACTGCATGTAAAATTGCCATCATTTCCTTTTCATATGTAGACAAAGCTAAATTACATCCAGAAAGGACTTTGATAGTGAAGGCAATTGGTCAGCCCTCTTAGAGAAGAACAACACCCAAGCTGATGCCACTGGCATCATTTTTAAAGCTGAAAGTTTTGGTGAAGTCTGGCAATGCCAAAATTGGTGTGCTACACATAGCTTGTTTGAGTTTGATGAATGCCTGATCAGTTGTTGCATCCAAGGTGAAAGCATCCTTATTTAATAAGGAAGTCAAAGGTGTTGTGATCTTTCCATATTCTTTGATGAACTTGTGATAGTATCCTGTCAGGCCTAAGAAATTGATGATGGTTAAAATTTCACTTGTTTCTAACACCAACAATGAGAAGTTTTAAGATGTGGGACTTGCGACTTGAAACAACTTCCAAATTTTTAAGAAGCTGGTCTCTTCTTTATATCGAGTGTATACTGGGAAAATGGATAGGAATTTTAATAGAAACACAAATTCAAAGAAAGAAAATCTAACTATGGTGATGCACCTAAATGTAATTTGACCCTTAATCTAGGCACAATGAAACTATATGTAAGATTCAATTACATTTAAGAACAAACAAGGCATGATCAATGTAAAATATGGAAAAAATAGAAACAGAGGCTCACAACATAGACTACTTTTGCAGTGATACAGAAAAGATCAACAAAGGCACAGGGTTCAATCTTCTTATTTGAATTCTCTAGTCACATAAGAGGCACAGAAACATGCACAATTACATAAACTTTCCAACTCAAGAAAATAGAACAAAGGCAAATGATATTCGTAATCATAGCTCTAGAAAGCCTAAAACTCTTGACAACATAGCCTAGACTACTTTTTCAATGACAAAAAATATCAACAAAGGCACAGGATTCAATCTTCTCATTAATTCTCCAGTCATATAAGAAGTACAAAAATATGTGCAGTTACATAAACTTTCCAACTTAAGAAAATGGAATAAAGGCAAATGATATTCCTAATCATAGCTCTAGAAAGTCTAAACTCTTGATAATAATTCTCTCAAAAAATTCTATCTGGTATCTCTCCCCCCTTTGGTGATCTCTGCACTCTTATTTATAGCCTTGGATTCACTCCAAATTGTCTATGTGTTCCCAATCTAATGACCCAACTAAAATCTAACTGAACTGGAAGTGTCTAACAGAAGATATTTCTTAGATTCTGAGACGCTCTATCTTTTGGTAGTTCATTGGTTGGAATAGATCGCAGGACACTCCCTTCTATTAAATGGAAGAGGACACTTGGCCAATTCTTTGAAAACTTTCTTATTACTTAGGAGACACTAGAGAATGACACTTTGTGTGTTCTGCAACACTTATCGAAGACACGCGGCACTTTTCACTTTACCTATACTCTTACTATATCTTTGCTCAAGAACATTTTGCCTTTGACACCTATCACAATCTACTTCTTTGAAACTTTAACAACTTAACAGAAATAAGACCCATAGCATTTCTTGCCTGAACAACTTTAAAAAGGGGCATAGGGACAGGTGGCGATTTTTGCTTGCCTCAATAAAGGACATGTGGCAATCTCTGCTTTACTTAACTGGGGATATGTGGTGATCTCCATTGCTTTTAGCTACCTTTTAAGAATCTTATGGAAGGTGACACGTGCTAATCTCCACTTTACTCTATTTATATTATAGAAAGAATCAGGCCTCATTTCATATTTACATGGACAGTGACACTTGGTGGCTTCTGCTTACTTCAAAAACAAAACTTGAGACCCACCACAGTCTTTGCTATATTGATGAAGCAAAATGAAGATAATTTGGATATCGACACGTGGTGGCTTCCACTCTCTTCAACTAAGATACATGGCATCTTTTGTTGCTTTTAGAAAAGCAAATTGAAACCTTTCACGATTGCCACTTGGCACTTTCTGCATGATCTTAATACTTAGCTTGTTGAAACCTTCTACTAAAAAGATTTGAAATGCAAGTGCCAATATGAAATATTGATGTCGACACTTGTCATGTTTCACTAAGTTGTTATAAGATACATGGCACATCTCGACCAACTTATAGAAATTATGAAAGGTGCCTCAACTGATGACACTTGGCAACTTCTGCTTGACTTTGACACTAAGACAAAAATAAATCAAAAGGAAATTAGAGCCCATGCTCTGTTTCAAAACTTTGTTGTCTCAGACTAAAGTATGTAGGAACAAAATTTTATAGTGCGCAACTAAAAATTAGAATGAAACGTAGAGTATTTTTTACTCTATAGTTATTGGCAACCCCAAGGACTTTTGAGCCTGCTCAAAAAGAAACCACAACTCCCGCTAGATCAAATTTTCAAAATTATAGCTTCAGTAATGCTATTTGGTAGGTGGACCAATCATCATCAAATAACCCCTATTTATTTTGCAATTCATTGAAGTCTAAATCAAGGTTAATAATATTCTTGTGTGAAAAATTCTACAAAATTTGAACTGTAGCCTTTAAATTGAATTCGAGCTAGAAAATAGGAACCAAGATAGCTTCTATTTCATGGACTGATGAATCATCCCTTAAATCCTAAAAAATTGTCTAATCATTCTATTTGGCCAATAGCAAAGGTTTAATTTCATCAACTATTAGCACCGTGTTGTCATCAAGAAATGGAGAAGGAAGACCTAATTGCACTAGATCTTCAATATGCTATTTCATTTCACTGATTCCTTCTTTCATGACATCTAGGAGTTCTATACAAATGATGGCTATAGAATTGCAATTGAGAACCTCATTCACTCACTTAGTAGTGACTATTCTATTCTCAATTCCTACTACTAACAACGTTGCATCCATTGCATCATAAAGCTTTTACAGCAACATTTTAGAGTCCATTACTCTCCTAAAAACTGTAGCTAGAGTGTTTGCAACGAAATTCTCCACCTTTTTGCATAATTTTTGTGCATTTAGTAGGAAGGTGAGAGAAGGCCTAAGCTGAATAATCTTTGAGGAGATTATTTTCCACATGGATTCATAGAGCTCCTTCACCAGACTTAACACTCTGACATTCCTTGGCCTATTGGCCAGCTCTAGTGGCAATTGTGTTGCTCTCTATTGCTCGGCTTGAAATTGGGCTGGTATAGCCACAGTATTATTCTATTCACTTAGCATTTTTTGTTGCAATTGGGTAACCTGTAGCAAGTGTTCCTCACATTTTTCTTGCAATGTTGCTTTTTCCTGCCTTAGGGTCATCATCGCATTTTTTACCTGCATTAGCCCTACTTTTAAGGAATCATTTTGGGCCTAGACTGCCCTGTGAGTCTAAAGAGAAATAGTATCTTGCAACTGTTTATTTAGATTCTCTATTTCATTGTCTTTTCTATTGATTTTTGTGGTCAAACTATTATAGTTTGCCTTTTCCTTGGCTAAATCAGCCTCCATCTTCTGTATCCTCCTTGATGTCTTCAAGTAGTCTTTAGCAACTGCAAAAGTGGATTTAGTTAGCAGCTCAATTTTGTCTTGTGTCTTGAAGAGGGACATGTCAATGACCACTGCATTCATCATGTAGTCTTCTGGCTGCATCTACTCAGTTGGCTTGATTACATTTGGTGACAAATGAGTCACCATCAATTGTTGCTCAATGGAGTCAAATTGTGACCACAAATGGGGTGTAGCCAATGCCTTATTTGCCTTGATCTTCTTTTTCTCTCTTCAGGCTTCCCTTGCTTTCCTAGTAGCATCTACTTGGGTCTAGGAGGTAGAAGGAGAGGCAATGTGCCCACCCACAAAAGGATGTCCCTGTGGCAAACCATATTGAATAGCCAATTATTAGCTATGGGCAATCTGAGGGGAAAGTTTCTTGGGAACAGAATGGAAAAGTGAGGTAATGTTAAAGCTTGAGGTGGTATTAATGGGGCAAAATGAGAAATGGGAGCGGCAAAGGTGGTAGGGGATGTCATCTGGCTAGATGGAATCATCATGCCAATAAGAGAAGAAAGAGATTGAGAAGGAGAAGGAATAACACTTACCTGAGGGGAAATTATAGTACTCTATAATTGGCATTGTGGGGGGTCTACCTCCTCTTCTGAATCAAACTGAAATTGTACCCTCTTTCACTTCTTGGGTGTCTCTTCTTCTAGCTGTGTTTATTTTCCTTTTTCATCCACTACTATCATCAGTGACGCTTGTGGAGAACTAGGAATTTCAATAACTGATGTTGATGGGGAAGCTTTTGGTGGTGAATACACCACACTCTTTTGCTTTTCCATAATGCTGAGAGATTGGGGCCAAACTGATATAGTTACTATAGCTACAGTTTGCCCTGAGGCCTGTGACTCTTAGCTTGGTCTTACTCTGGCTTCTAGCTCTACACCTAGTGTCAGAAAATTACTTGTCTCTAGGCTAAATACAAGGGAGAGATGGCACTCATCCCAGAGTTCCTCCCATCTCTCATTTGAGACCATGTTCCTGAAAGAATGGGTTGTTTGATAAATTTCTTACCTATATTTCCAATAGGTTTCTATTTTCTTAGCATCCCAATCTTTATTCTTTAATGTCCTTCTTAAGCCAAAAGTCATTCTGACTTTAGGATCATAATCCCTCTACTTAACATAGAATGTTTTCAATGGCCTATTTTGTGGAAGGGGCAAATCTATTAATTCAACATAAAATCTAGGAGCATCTTCTCTAGGATTTTTCTTGTTTTCCCAAAAAGGGCAGCCTTCATGTGCAATTCTGGTTCCAACCCTATTATTCCTTATCTAGGAAGCTATGAAATCATTTGGGTCATATACCCATTTGTCTTTGACTAGCAAGAAACCCAGGAAGGCCAATTTTCTAAGTAGTAGAATTTCAATGTCTCTGGCTTCTAATACCATACTAGTTGTTATCCATGGAAGGTCATACATTTTCCTCTTCCTCTTTTCAAAGCCATATTCATTATCTATTGTAGATACCTACCTAGTGATCTCTAAGAATGCTAACCTAAGAGTCAAAATCTTAGGTAGCAACATTGGTTCCCCACAAAAACCATGGACTCTTATAATTGTATGGTGGGATCCAAAATAGAAATCACAAAGAATTGGGCAACTGGCTAGAAGGTTTGAAACACTTGGGAATAGTCTATTCATAACTGGTTTAGGGCTGAGATGACAAAAAGTAGGGGTAACAAATAATTCCCAGAACTCATATGGATCACTAGTTTTTGTCAAAATATGTGTCCATGCAGACACAGGAGTGGTCCTTTGGAGATCAAAACTTGGGTCATATATATCAAGATGCATATGTTGGGAAAAAAGGTCAGAGTTTTGATATAGCATGAGGTGAAAAAAATAAGAAGAATACCTAAAAACCCCTTTTGATTTGAACTGGGCTAGTTGTTCCACTATTGAGAAAGCAATTTGTTTAGAAAAGTCAAGCCTATACTCTTGAGTTTTGTCAATGGTCTTCAGCCTGAAGAGGATAGCCATTTGTTCTCCATAAACTACCATATCATCTTTCATGCTAAAGATGAAAGCCATCATAGACAATGCATCTTGGCTAGCTTGTGCGAATTGGGCTCTCACTATAGGGAGTGTAGGCATAGTGGTGTCATCATCGCCCATTTGTAATTCAGATCTTAAGAACCTCAACTAAGTATTGATGTTTACCCACATTCTTTGCATTTTAGAAATAGTAGGAAACATAGCTATCTTATCATGATACAGGGCTAACATGTCCCTGATAGCTTGTGGTGTGATTTGCACCATGAGTGGACCCTATTGAATGGTGCTTGAGGGTGCATGGAATAAGTCTGTGCATAATTTGACCAAGTCAGGGCATGGATGTATAGATGGGATAATGAGTTTTTCTAGTTGTGAAGCCCATATCCTCATGGAAAATGTCTCATATTGCCCTACTCTGGCCCTCTATTAGACACCTTTGATGTGCCCCTTTTCTAAGAGTTTTGCCACTTGCTCTTTGAAGGATTGGGTCTATAACTCCATCTTCATAGTATTTTATCTTTGTTGGGTCACTTGCTTGACCAACTTCAGGGATTCCGGTCCATGGATAGGTCTTTAATGGTTGCGTGGGAGCTAAAGCATGACTTGCTTACAAGAAACTTGTCAAGTGATTCATACATCCCAGCTCCTTGTTGTGAAGACTGTGCTCCCTCCATCTCTAAAATATTTTCTGTGAAAATTGGTATGAACGTTCTCAAAACAAAAACACTTTCACTAAAGCAAGTTTACTAGGAACTGAAAATGCAAGTAGTAGGATATTTTCTCACAGATGCAAGAATGTTTGAGAACTTATAAGCTTTAACTCTTGCTAATAGGTATTTATTGACCTATCAAGTCTCAAAATGGCATTAAACTTAGACAACCATTAGTAAATCTTACTCAATCTTTATGGGATAGTGAGATAGACATGTTATGCAAGTGGTAGCGCAAGGTACCTTGGGGATTTTTAAAGATTTGGAAGATATTCAATGCATTGATAAATTTTGAATATTTTGAAAAATTAAGAGCTACCAACTACGTGTTCAAAGAACACTTATTTAAAATAAAAGCGAGAAAACAAAAATGGAAAAACAAAGCAATACAGAAAGGGGAAACTATCTAACTATAATACATTAACCAAGTATATTTGCCTACCTCCTGAATCAAAGGGAAGATTTTTGAAGTGTCCTTTATGACAGACAAACTTATGATGCCAAACAAGTGATTGAATGGTATGAAACTCTAATGACTTGCTCTTCTTGTTTACCACCTTAATTTGCCTGCATTCGAATGAATCAAAGTCAAACATGTCCCAACCATATACATACTCTTCTTGTTCTTTAAAGCTTATTAAATGTTGATTCTTTATGTTGTCGTGTCTCATCAAGAAATCAATGTCTATTAGCTCTCCACCCTGTGTCTTTTGATATACATCATTTTTTGGCTTATCTCCTTTTGCCTCATGCTCAAGTTCCATTGCATGATCATTCTCTTTAATGACTTCAAAAATATCATCTTCAAATATACCAACCTCTTGAAAGGATAAGCCTAATAGTTTACAACAATTTTATGTATTTATTTGAGTCTCAATGTTGCCTTCTCCACCTGAAGCTAGCTCACAGCCTTCTTGAAGAATAGTGTAACCTACCCCAATGACTTCAAACAAGTCAATCAAAACATGATCAAAAATTATCTCTTTTTCATCAGAGATAGAGGCAAAAGCTTGTGACTTGTCCTCTAGTTCATCAAAGGGTGTATCTATGGTGATTTCTTCTTCATCTGCACTCATGAAATCTTCTTGACTAGCCATGAACTAAGTATACTCCTCTTTACTTGCTTCCTTTAAAATATATTCCTCTTTGAAAAGGGATGAAGAAGAAGACTGATGGTTATACATATGCAGAAGAGGATATAATTCTTGAGCTAGAATCGAATGATTCTCTTCTTTCCATTTGTCCATCACTTCATCTATATCAGATGTAGCTTGATAGCTCTCTTGGAGGGGTGTAGATGGGGTGTGTTCAAATGTAGGATCTTCTGCTTGATTATCACCATGAGTAAGAGCAGCCTCGACTTCTTCAAGGTTTTGAGCAAAACTTTTCTATTCTTCCCTTCTGCCCCATGATTCCATTGTTTGTTTCCAACTCATGAGCTTAGGTCTAAAACTTTTATCTTGGGAAGACAGGGATGCAAGGTGAAGGGGAAGTGAGGGTTTGGATTCCAATTCCCTTGCTACCAACATAGATTGCTATTTTTGAAGATTTGTCAATTCAATCTATTTATCAAGATTGGCCTTAAACACTAGATTTACTATTTTAGAACTTTCCTCAACATAATTGGGGAAAGAACCATGACAGGCCTTACTTGGCTCCTGAGTAAGGGTTGAGTATGTTTGATATGAAACTAGGGGTAGTGGATATGCAAGTTTATAGACTTGGTAAGGCTGCCTCTCATGAATACTCAGCTTCTCTTCCAAAGATGTAATTAAGCCACTCACATCCAACATCTCATATGTAAGTCTTTACCAATTTGCTCTTTTAATGGGAGCCCATTCACTTTTAACCAGATCTACTACATTTATTACTTGATGGATGATATGATTAGGAACTTCTTGGCTGCATCCCCTTCTGTTGTCAAGCTCTAATACATGTTTTTTATATCCCAGCAATGCCTGTTTGAAGGTGGAAATGAGATTAAGTTGAGTATGAGATGTAACATATTGGGAAGACTAGGCATAAGACTGATATAGCTCATGGCAAGGCTGAGGTTGGTCATATTGGACCTGTGAAGGGAAAATTTCATAACCATATGCATCCTTGTTACTTGATGGGATTCCACAAGCAACTTGCTCTCGATTAAAAATATATGAAGGGGCATAAGACCCATAGATCTGAGTAATAGAATTATACATACCAAATGGTGATTTCTTCTAAACTTTGATTCTTTGAGGTAATTGGTGACAACAGAAGATTTAGATCTTGTTACTAATCCACAACTCTGACTCTTTGTAGCTCTCTGGTTCATATGATCTTGAAAGAAACTTCAAGATGGTATCCCACTGGGCATGCCAAAAACTATTGATGGTTAAAATTTTGCTTGTTTCTAACACCAACAATGGGAAGTTTTAAGATGTGGGACTTGTGACTTGAAATAACCTCTAGATTTTTAAGAAGTTGGTCTCTTCTTTACATCAAGTGTATACTGGGAAAAGGGATAGGAATTTTAATAAAAACACAAATGCAAAGAAAGAAAATATAACTATGGTGATGTGCCTAAATGTAATTCGACCCTTAATCTGGGCACAATGAAACTATATGTAAGATTCAATTACAATTAAGAGCAAACAAGGTATGATAAATGTAAAAGATGGAAACAATAGAAATAGAGGCTCACAGCATAGACTGCTTTTGAAGTGATACAAAAAATATCAACAAAGGCACAGGGTTCAATCTTTTTATTTGAATTCTCTAGTTACATAAGAGGCACAGAAACATGCACAATTACATAAACTTTTCAACTCAAGAAAATAGAATAAAGGCAAATGATATTCCTAATCACAGCTCTAGAAATCCTAAAACTCTTGACAACACACCCTAGACTACTTTTATAATGACACAAAAAATATCAACAAAGGCATAGGATTCAATCTTTTCATTAATTCTTCAGTCACATAAGAGGCACAGAAACATGCACAGTTACATAAACTTTACAACTTAATAAAATGGAACAAAGGCAAATGATATTCCTAATCATAGCTCTAAAAAGTCTAAACTCTTGATAATAATTCTCTCAAAAAATTCTATCTAGTATCTTTCCCCCTTTGGTGATCTCTGCACCCTTGTTTATAGCCTTGGATTCACTCTGAATTGTCTGCGTGTTCCCAATATAATGGCCCAGCTGAAATCTAACTGAACTGGAAGTGTCTAACAGAAGATATTTCTTAGATTTTGAGACACTCTATCTTCTAGTAGTTTATTGGTTGGAATAGATCACAGGATACTCCCTTTTATTAAACAAAAGAGGACACTTGGCTAATTCCTTGAAAACTTTCTTATTACTTAAGAGACACTAGAGAATGACACTTGGCATGTTCGGCAACACTTACTGAAGACACGCGACACTTTCTACTTTACCTATACTCTTACTATATCTTTGCTCAATAACGTTCCACCTTTAACACCTATCGTAATCTGCTTCTTTGAAACTTTAAAAACTTAATAGAAATAAGACCCACATCATTTCTTGCTCGAGTAACTTTAAACAGGGGCATAGGGATAGGTGGCAATTTTCGCTTGCCTCAACAAAGGACACATGGCAATCTCCACTTTACTTAACTAGGGATATGTGGTGATCTCCACTGCTTTTAGATACCTTTTGAGAAACCTATGGAAGGTGACACGTGCTAGTCTCCACTTTACTCTATTTATATTATAGAAACAATCGGGCCTCATTTCATATATATATGGACAGTGACACTTGGCAGCTTTCGCTTGCATCAAATGCAAAACTTGAGACCCACCACAGTATTTACTATATCAGTGAAGCAAAATGAAGATAATTTGGATCTTGACACGTGGTGGCTTCCACTCTCTTCAGTTGGGATACGTGGCATCTTTTGTCAATTTTAAAAAAGTAAATTGAAACCTTTCATGATTGCCACTTGGCACTTTCTGCCTGATCCTGATACTTAGCTTGTTGAAACCTTCTACTGAAAAGATTTGAAACATGGGTGCTGATATGAAACATGGATGCCAACACTTTTCATGTTTTGTTGAGTTGCTATAAGATACGTGGCATGTCTCGACCAACTTATAGAAATTATGAAAGGTTCCTCGGTCGATGACACTTGGTAGCTTCCGCTTGACTTTGACACTTAAACAAAAATGAATCAAAAGGAAATTAGAGCCCATGCTCTATTTCAAAACTTCACCATCTCAGACTAAAGTATGCGGGAACAAAATTTTACAATGCACAACTAAATATTAGAATGAAACATAGAGTATTTTTTACTCTACAAAAACCATGAAGGCTCTTGAGGGTGGTTGGTCGAGGCCAATTCTACATCGCATTGATTTTTTTTGGGTCCACGTGAACCCCACTGGCTAAAACATTGTGGCCTAGATAAGCAATTTCCTCTTGACAGAATGAACACTTTGATTGCTTGGCACATAATTGATTATCTGTTAATAGTTGTAATGCCCTGTCAATATGTTGTAGATGCTCATCCCATGTGTGGCTGTAGATCAAAATGTCATCAAAGAAAACTAAAATAAATCGACAGAGAAAAGGTTGAAAAATTTTATTCATAAGTGCTTGAAAAGTGGAAGGGGCATTTGTAAGGCCAAATGGCATGACAAGGAACTCATAGTGACCTTCATGCATACAGAAGGCTATCTTGGGAATGTCATCAGGATGTACTCAAATTTGATGATAGCCAGAATGTAGATCCAACTTGGAGAAGAATTTGGCCCCATGGAGCTCATCAAGAAGCTCATCGATGACAAGAATTAGGAATTTATCCTTGATAGTGAGGTGGTTAAGGGCTCAAAAGTCAATGCAAAGGTGCCATGACCCATATTTTTTGTGGACAAGAAGCACTAGGGAGGAATATGGGCTGGTGTTGGGGCGAATAACTCTAGACTTGAGGAGTTCCCAGACTAAGTTCTCAATTTTAGTCTTTTGTAGATGGGGGTAATGGTATGGCCAGATATTGGGTGGGATGCTTCTTAGAAGGAGAGGAATGTGGTGATCTTCATGGCGTGAAGGGGGCAAACCTAATAGTTATAAAAAAATGGTTGCATGCTTGTCGAGTATGGCTTGTAAATCTTTAGGGTGGTTAATAGCAGTGGGGGGCTGGAGTTGAATGGAATGCAGCTATGTAATGGCCCCATGTGAGCCTTTCTTCAAAAGTTTTTCCATGCGATGAGAACTGATGATGCTAGTAGATTCTGGTAATAACCCTTTTAAGGTGTGCTTTTGACCATTATCTATGAACTACATCCAAAGCTCACAGAAGTCCTATAAAATAGGTCTTAATGTGTGAAGCCACTGTGCCCCTAAAACCACATCACACCCTCCTAAAGGTAGGGCAAACATATCAGAGTGAAAATTATAATTGCCCATTGCAATACACACATTTTGACACTTCCCTTTACATGGCAATGTGCCCCCATTAGCAATCATGACTTCAAAGCTAGAACAAGGGTATACAAAGTAGTCTACCACCTTAGCAATGCGGGGATTGATGAAATTGTGAGTACTACCTGAGTCAATGAGGATTGTGAGAGGGATCTTTTTGAAGCACCCTTTGACCTTCATGGTTTGGGGAGTGGTGACCCCTGCTAGTGCATGCACTGAGATCTTAGGTTGAGTCTCTTAAACCGTTGGGTCCTCTTTAGTGCCAGGTTCTTCTAGAGCATCTTAAAATTTTGGAATATCAAGCTTCCTATCCTACTTTGATGGTGACTCCACATCTAGAAAATAAAGCTTTTATTGGACACACATGTGACCCTTAACCCATTTATCATCATAGTTGTAACATAATCATTTCTCTTTGTGAGCCCACATCTCTGCCTCAGTCAGGTGCTTGATTGTTGTGCTTATGGTTGTCCGTTGATTCACTGTGTTATTTATTAGTGAAAAGGTGGGAGGTTGATATTGTGTGGAGAGTTTATCTTTTGCTAACTTAGCCAGACCCAAAGTGTCCATCATATTTTTAGGTCAAAATATTTTTACCTTTGATTGATTAGCTCTCTGAGGCCACTCACAAAGTAGCTTTTGAAGAAGTCATCTGACAACCCTTCAGTGTGATTAGCAAGTTTTTCAAATTTAATATGGTATTCATGAATAGTACCTATTTGATGGAGTTTGGTGAGAGCTCTTGTGAAATCCTCAAATGTTGAGGGACCAAATCTGCCCAAAATTAAGGATGTAAAATTTGACCAATCAGGTTCATCATTTGTCTTGAGATACCAATGGTACCACTAAAGTGCTTCTTGCTCCAGATGAAAGGAAGCAATTGGGACTTTGTTTGCAAAATAAGTATTATGGAGGTTGAACAATTGTTCAACTCGATATATCCATCCTGTAGGATCTATACCATTGAACTGTGGAAAGTCTAGCTTAGGTCCACGTGAGAAGTTAGAAGCAAAGAAGTGATGCTCTAAAGAAGACTCTTGCACTCTATTGAGCAAGATGTTATTCTATTAATTCAAGCCATGCATCATATCGGTTAACTCTGTAACCTGAGATTTCAATGTGGTGATTTCTTCCTCCATGATTTTTGTGCCTGCATGAGTGGTGACCATAACTAGTTGTTAATAGTTGGGGATCCTTTGCATTTGCCTCAAAAAAAATTAGTTTTTTTTATTGCTACTTCAGAAATGGATTATCTGCAACTTTGTGGTTGGAAATATCCTCAACTATGGATACACTGTCATTTGCTCTCTGAACTTGATAAGTTAGATATGGGCCCCAAGTTTGTTTGGCTACCTAAAGGATTTTTTTTTAATTCTCTCTAGCCACCAAATTTGTCTGATTGAGTACCACTCTCTAGAAATTTTTAGCTATGGGTTTACCCCTTAATGATAGCTTTTGGTTTACCTCACGGATGGGAACTAGTCAATCGGGATGGGGTTGTTGCCCTTTTTGCTGGCAGGTCTTCTCAATGGGCCAACTACTTTGGGGTTCCTATGGTACTCCTCACAATGAGTTTTAGGGCTTATGCCTAAGCACTTCCCATAGTTAAGCAGATAGGTATTTACCCAATCCAAAATGACGGAACATGCAATGAAAAAAAATCTTGCCAAAAATGGCGCAGCTCATAGAAAGCCCTGCTTCAAAAAAAAATTGCTCCAAATCTACCCACAAAGCCAAGAAAGTGCTCTAATACCAGACGAGAAGAACCTCCTACAGTAGATTACCTCCTACAATATATTTAATTGAAATATGCAAAAATAAAATAACTCTTACGAATAACAGAAACACAAAAAGCTTATACTGATTGCAAGCCATTTCGAGGGGGCAAGCTCAATACAATAAATTTGTGGATGCCTTCATTGGGCCTCAACTCTTACTTATATACTAACTCTATTCTAATAACTACTACTTCCCTTGTATGTGGGATAATTCAAATATGCTCTAAGGGATGACTTACAAAGCATATGCATCCATAGCAAATATTACACTAATACTGCAAAGAGGGGTAAGGCACGAGTTCCTAACATTATATATGTATGTATATATATACATATAATACATATATGTGTGTATGTATTGTTGAAACCATTTTTATGCACACCAAATCATAACGAAGTATCCTCTAACATTTCAAGATTACAATGGAGGTAAACTCCACTCTAGGGCATGAGTTGCAAGTATGTAGTTTAAATAATAAAGTGATGGAATAGTATATAGAGCATACAAGTTGTTAACTGAGACTATATATGGATTAATGATATCTAAAAGAAATTTAAAACTAGGTGAGTTGATGGATGGATGGATACTAATCTAAAGTGGATAGTTTTCAAAAATAAACTCCAAAAAATGGAAAGGGTAGAGAAAAAAAAGGGAATCTTATGGCTTCAAGACTTACCTTTAGGTTGGATTCTTTATGGACAAGTGTTTTAAAAACTAATGTTTATTTCTAGTAGCTACTGAAAACACACATATAAACACAATCAAGCAGTCTAGGATAAAATGATATAGGGAACTCAGATATATCGATCAAACATTACTTCTTTTTGGGTAGTTATTTCACACTCATACTTAAGATATTATAACTCATGTTAGGAGGTATCTAAGGTAGCTAATACACACTCATATAAGACTATATCAAATAAAACACTTTTACACACTCAAAAAGATGAGACAGTCAACCTACTTACACATAATCAATAATAATTACTAACTCTTCAATAGCCATTCCACATCTAAAATTAGCATATAATTATAACAAATAGAATTATTCATAGCTATTGCACACAAAATTATTTTATCAAATAACCAAAAAGATAAAACTTTATTACACAAAATTTAGAAAGAAAAGGTACCAACACATGTGTGATAATCAAAAATTTATTTCTTCCTGTATTGATTTTTCTGACCTTTGAAAATGAGGCTTTTAGATGTATTTATAGACTTGGGGAGGGGTCTCCTCATCCTCCAAGTGCATGAAAACTTGTAGCTACATGTCATAGTTAGTACCTTGGTTCTAAATATAGTTTCAAAATTATATGGATGTATATTCATAGTTAACTTATAATTATCAAAATAAAGCTAACTTTTATAATGTGATGTAACATGTGTATACTTACGAATAATTTAAGTAATTTTCATATTGAAGCTCTAACATAAGCAGACTATGAGTATAAAATTAATGCCCTTATGATTATGTGCACAAAATAAGCTTCTGAACTAAGGGTAGATGGATGTTTGCATGGATGTCATGATTGTTGAAGATATTGTATTAGATACCGATGTTGAACTGGAAGTCACAACATCAATCTTCTTCTTTTATTCCATATCAAGATAACACATGTGCCCTATATAATATTGTTGTCTGATAATGTCCATGTTGAGTAATGAGGGTTTATACACCCTGTTTACCTATTCTAGGAGCTTGACATGC
Source organism: Torreya grandis (assembly GCA_037957365.1). NCBI lineage: Eukaryota > Viridiplantae > Streptophyta > Pinopsida > Cupressales > Taxaceae > Torreya > Torreya grandis. The sequence goes on along the minus strand of JARHVA010000642.1, from coordinate 4,835,985 downwards.
TCTGCCTTTATATTCTAGAAGTTTGTCTTGAAAAAATCCACTTTTGTTACCTTCTTTCTAGCAAAACTCAACTCGATCTCAATTTTTTCAAGTGATAATCCCTAAAGACTTTGTTTGAAGTTATCAAATTCCTAATGATGAAATTGATCAAAATTGATCCTACTAATAAGTTTACCTATTGATTCTTTTGCCTTTAATAGCTTTAATTCTTTTAGGATTTAAAAATAAGAGCTTCATGTTCTTGATACTTTGGAATTACTTCCCCGACTATTGTGACCTAGTCTCTAGCTTCTTGGGTTCTAATTAAGACCAAATTGAGGGCATTTGAAGCATCCAATGGTATCATTAAATTGGGATAGATATAAGCCTTATTAGTAGTATAAAGAATAAGTAATTTTAGTTTATTCTCATCCTAATTTAAAGAATTAAATAAGTTATGAGTCTCAGCTATGTGAGGAGCCAATTTTGTCCTCATTGCATCAATTGCTTCTAGAGCATTATACAACTATGATGCGGCTTGTTGAACCTTGGTCTTAATTTCCTAAGAGATATGGGTCATTTGTTTCTTGGTCATTTCATTCCCCTCGTGCAATTTTATCAAAGCATACTTATGAGTTTCAACAAGAGACTTAAAGTCTTGTATATATGGGTACTTACCCAATTTCATGTTCTTCTTTTTAGACAAGGCAAAGATTTCTTGTCTTTATTCAAAAATAATTTTCCTTCCAGTTTCATCCTTCACTTTCCTTTTTCTAACCCTTTAGATGCTTACTAAGGGTTTATTAAATATGGATCTTATTTATGGCAACTTTGTGATCTTCAATTTTGTCTTTTAAAAAGCTTTTGATATGAGCTTAGTAGTCCATGGAGGGATGACTAGTTGTGCTAGATTTATTAGTTGTGTGTCCTCAGTTGTAGTATCAATCGATTGTTCTTCTAACATTTAGTTTGAAGCTCCTTTAAGTATTAATTCAAGAAGGGAGGTCTATATGATTTTAGACCAATCCATACCTTCATATTAAGGAAGTGGGTGGACTATATACACTTTTTTCCCCCTTTTAGCCTTCCCCAAGGATGCTACAGTAGTATTTTGGGAAGAACTAGTGGAAAACATTGGCATGTTGATTTGAGTGAATGATATATGAATTTGGGAGCTTGTTAATTCCCCTTCAATCTTCTTGGAATCCCTCCTTTTGGTTTTATACTGGACTGAGGGAATTTACACAATGGTGGAAACAATAGATATGGTTAGAATTATTGGGTAAATATAAATAACAGGTGTAAAGGAAACATCCTTTATTTTTGGATTAATTAGAGGTGTTTGTGTGATAGCCTTGAAAGGAACTAAATCAAATAAACCTACTAAAGAAAGGGGAATGAAAGAGGAAATTGGGGAAGAAATCACTGAAGGTTGAGCCTTCTTACCTGATTGTTCCTTATCCATAGGTGATTTCCATTTATCATCTTTAAGGCTTAATGCCTTTGCTCTTTCTAATTCCTCCTCTTCATCCATTTCCTATTCTGCTAAAGTTTATTGTTGAACTAAATATGTGCCTACTAGTGGTTCATCAACAATTAGGTTATATATGAGGGGAGTAGCCCTTGGCTTCCACTTGTATCAGATCATATCCTTTTTATTTATGTAGGAGGCTAATTAAAATAGGGTAAAAGCAACCCTTTTACCTATAGATTTCTTCACTAGTGATATAGCTAGGTGATCTTGGCTTTTTGAATTAGAGGAGTCTAAGCAAATTGGATCCTCTTGAACTCATTAATGCTTAGCTTTAGTCACACCATGCTCTATCTAAATAGCCTTCAATACTTGGGGAGCTTATTGAGAAGGCTCTCCTTATTCCTCTATTGGTTATAGGGATCTGTTGACCCAAAAGTTTGAAGTAGTCCATCCTCCATGGGGTAGAAGCCTTATATGCATCTCTTAAAATGAAATTGAAGATTCTCCTTGAATTATCTTCAAATGTTCCTCCCCAAGCCCTATAATTTGTGCCCTTTCCATACTTGAGCATCATCTTTTAGATTCAGAAACAAAAAATCATGGTCATAAGGAACATGATGGTATGGAATATCGAAGCCTTGGATATGTTTCTGAATTCAACCATGAGGGTCCCAATCTCTATGAGTTAGGTTGGCCAACAAATAATGTTTTTTTTATTTCCAACATCTCTGAAATGTTTTTGCATTGTATAGCACATTTGGCCTATTATGATATGGGATCCATAAAATGTGATTTTCTTATTTTTTATCAGATCTTATAAACTCCACCAAATATGGAATGTAATCTTTTTCTCTATGAGTTTATTAGGCATGTACTTGGGAAGGCATAAAGGGTTGGCATTATTTTTTATGATCATAATCACTGTATAATCTAGGTATAGCCAATAGTCACCTTGAGGTACTAATGTACCTTATATACTCATAGATATCGTAGGTAGTGGGGCCTCATGGATAGCCTATCATACCTAAGGATATACATCCTATGAAATATGGGTTATATGCTTGGTGTATGCATATATGTGCATGGTATGGGTATAATCATTGAGATGGGGGTGAATCATTGATGTAAAATATTTCAAATTTTAATTGTAATCCTTTCAAACTCTTAATCAATGACCACAAGAATTTATAAAGCATATAAGATGTTCATAAAAATGAATAAGAAAGATGATGCAAGATCATAAAAATAACACAATATCTACATGGGAAACACTCTTGGGGAATAAACCCCACTCTCAAGCCTATAAACACATGGACTACTTGTCATATAAGATGATCATAAACATGAGACCTTTTAGTGAAGCACCCACTTCACAAGGATCACCCACCCCTAAGTATGAACAAGCACCCACTTGTTATATATGTTGAACACCCACACAATGCCTATGAAATAAATAACTCCAAAACTTTGATTGCATTCTAATCTGATTGAAGAAATAATGTATAATAGCTCTATTTTGAACTCTTCACACACACTCAAACTTATTCATACAAATAATGCATCCAAACACCCCTTTTTAATCTTTCTATTATTTTTCACTCATCCTCAATCTATTATGTACTTATTTTATCCATTGAGCACACTCCCTCTAATATCTTTCCTTCATCTCTATCTTCTACTTTCTCAATTCATTCACTTTCAAGTCTTAAAACCATTGCCTTGGTCTCCATTATTTATAGAGTCTTCATGAATATCAAATTTTTGGTTGGCCATAAGACTTGCCTTAATCCTTAAGACATATAAAACACTAATACATAGCTCAAATACATTGTCACATGTTAATCATAGCATTTATGAGTCACACTTAAGTACCTACACCTTCTAATCAGGCCTTAGTAGCCCTTATAAGTCTCATGGAGACCTATTCACCCATTTAATACTTCATCAATCAAATTAAGAACATACGATCACTTTCAAATACATGGGTCCACTCCATATGATCTCTAAGACATTTTAAAGTGATTAATCCTGCCAAAAAACTCTTCTGCTAAAGCTTAAATTGCTCAAATAGAATTTTATATATAGTAGCACCATGAACAAATAAATAGTCAACTTTGAATCTATAAACATTTAGACCTTATAACTAGTTTCTCTAGATGTGCCTTGAATTCCTATATAACTCTACTTTTTACTCCATCATGAAATTCATTCTGGATCAAAAGATATATCTCAAATACTATAGATTGGTTTTCCCTCATTAATTTGAATATTTTAATTCCAATAGACACTATTCAAAAATTAAACATCGAGCACTTTATCTACATCTTATTTCTCCTAGTAGCTAGATCAAATATGCATCATCGATCTCCTTAGAAATATCCTAGACTTTACCTTGCAATGCTCACTATTGATCTTAGATCAAAGTTCCCATGATTGTGCCTCTTGGTAGCTTTACATGCCTTTTGCACATTTAACTCTTTGACTTGACCCACACCATTGATATTTATATGTATGAACACCCATAAACTATTGATCTTCTATTAGATTAATGAGATAGAAACACTTATCGCAAGCATGTTTAATCTCAGCAACCTTTGATAATTTGACTTCACACACACCATTAGATCAAGATCTAGATTATGAATGTTCATCATTAGATCTATTGACTAGTGACCTTAGACTTTAATGTAGTTAAACTTGATGGTATCTGACCCATCATAGTCTAAAAGAGCAATTTTTAAGGTTTATAACTTGATCTAGAAAACACTTCAAGATTCCAAATCTTCAAGGTACCTTCTTGGCACTATAGATAACATCTCCATGAAAACCTTTGACCTTAATTAACTTTTTGAGTACCTAAATTAAATAAACAAACTTGATGGTTCATTCATATAAGCATGTTGTGCAATGATGGTATAGCTTCTCTTAAGCTAGAAGATGCAAGTTTCTCTTTCTATATGATCAAGTGACACACCAGAACTTCACCTAGACATCTATAGATGCTTCACAACTTCTTCTTTATCCTTACAGATCTATAAATATGCCATATCTCTCCAAGCTATCAAACACAACTTATTTGTCATTCATGCACTAGAACCATTTTCTCTCTTTGACATCAATGAAAACCTAAGACATCAATGACCATGCTCAATAATCTCTCATTTAATCATTGATGGCAAAACACCCTCAGAATGACTTCTTACCTATTTGAACTTCTTCATTCTGATCTTTCTCCTCCTTTGATATTAATCAAAAAAAATCTCTTCTTCAACATGCCAAAAAACATTTCTCAACATTATGTATTTATTTAAATAATATTAATATTCTCAAGATACTTACTTTCAAACATATGAATCAATTTCTCCCTCTTTGACATGCACCAATCTAAAATTGGACTTCTTTGATCCTTAGAGCTGATAAACTACTCACAGAGCTTAGAAATATCCTCTAACATCATGATCCATCTTATGTCATTTATTCTTTGACATACACCAATCTAAACTTGAGATTTTCTGATCCTTGGACCTGTCTACCTATAGAATGCACAATCTCTCTTTGCTTATACATGAAGATTCAATATCTTGTCAAAATACATGACTTGTTTTGATCAAGTCATCATGTCAATCTTTTTAAATTCATAATTGTAGCAGACATCTTCACACTCTTATCATGACTAAAGCATATTCACATATGCTCCCCATTACATCAAGCACATCTTCTTCAAGCCACTCGATCTTAACTAAGTTAACTCCCCCTTATCCAAACACATATTGCATATTATCAAATTTGAAAAGAACATACCTTTATACTGATTGGCAATTTGATCATTACTTAGAGCACACACACTTACTTCCATACATGAAATATGTCTCCTAAGAAGCATAGGTAGAGACACCCACTTATCATAGAGGGACTAAATTTTCCAAAATTTAGAATATTCCCATATCTCCATGCCCTCACTTGACATGCAATCCTTCCTCATCTTTAGATTATCTATGAATGAGTTATCAACCTTATTCTTTTCTTTTATCTCAGGATCTTTCTTGATTTCCTTGTCTATTTGGGTAGATAAGGCTTGTTACTTAACACCTGAACATGTTCCCTATTCTATCATGGAAAATAATCCACTTTGAGCATGTTTTTCCTTTACCTACTTAGGCCTCCATTCACTATGATTCCTTCTCTTCATGATAGGATTGATAATCTTTGAAGTATAATACTAATAATTCTTGTAGAATCTTGCTATGTGACATCTCTCATGACATTTGAAACAAATTAGGTTTTTCAGATTATACATATCTTGTGATCTTTAAGTTTCATGATTATGTACTTGATCATTTGGTCCCCTAATCAAGATATTACAAAGCTTTACAATATGACTAAATCTTTGACATTTGTAGCAAAAGATGTCATTCTTTCCTTGTGAAACTTTTGATTGTCTTAAGTGATGATGTTCTTCATGATTTCCATTGTCTTGATCATAATTCCATGCAAATTCATTCCTTAAGGATCTATTACAATTTTTTACCTATGACCAAATTGATTGTAAGAGTAATAATGACCATTAAAATTTACATACCTCATAGCATTTGGTTGTCTCATCTGATTTGTATTCATTCTACCAATACCTTGATTCTTTAATTGATATTTGACCTTCAAAGTCTAATTTTCCTTATTCACATTAGAATTTATCTTGTCTTGAGTTGCATGCTTGTGTTCTTCTTTGTATCTAAGACTAGTTCTATCACTTTCATACTTTTGACTACTCAAAATATTGTCAAGATCATTTAAGCTCTTTTCAAACTTCATAAATGACTTCACCTTACAATATGTCTTGTCTATCTCAGCATTTAATGACTCAATTTCAATCACATACCTTAAGCTCTCATATTATTTGGTTTTTAGATTTGTAAACATAGTTTCTAATTGATTGTTTAGATGCTTGACAGTATCTTCATGTTTCTTGGTGTCATCATTCATTCTTACTTAAAACATATTGAATTACTCTTCATAGTCCTTGGTTTGTAACATCATCTTCTTGTTATTTTCCTTATCAATCTTTAGATCTTAAAGAGCATTCATCAATTCATACTTATTATCTAAATCATCAGTTGTATATTTATTCATAACCTAATTTAGTTTCATTTGCAAAGACTCTATCTCTAATTGATACATGATACACTCTTCATCCTTATTCTTTACTTCTTTATTAAGAGTATAAACCCAAGTTTCAATCTATTGTGTGATCTCATAATGCTCATTGACTTCATTACTTAGCCTTCCTTCAAAAATTCCAACTTTCTCTTCATTGATCAAAAAATCTTTTTTTTTTATCTTTCTTTGTAGTAACTTCATTTCTTCCATGGTATCTAGATATTTATCTTCAAGAGTGGCTTTCTCATCTTTTTCCTCTGAGCTATATTTACCAAATAAATATCTACTTAAAGAAAATTCACCTTCATCATCATTAAAAGCAATGAATAATGTCTCTTTGTCCTCATTATGAAAAGAATAATCACTATCAGATGTGTTTACTACTTCTTCTATAGATGAGTTACTATCTTCTTCATGGTAAAGGCTCTTACTACCTTTATATGATTCCTTCTTTCCATTTTTTTTACTAAAAAACTTACTATATCTATTAGGAACCTCATATTTCTTATGTTCATCCTCATGAGATTCTTTATAATATTCTTTGTGTTCAACCTTGTCTCCATTTGGACATCTAGATACAAAATGACCAACTTTACCACATGAAAAACATTTGAAAGGAAGATTTCCTTCATACTTACCTAATCCTAAATTCAATTTTCTTTTAATTATGGCTTCAAGTTGATCTTCATTAAGATCAAAATCTTTTAAGACTTCAATTTTTCTTCTTAGTTTTTATCTCCTTGATCACCTTGAAGGTTGTTTCCTTCTTAATAGGTCTATCCTCATCAAATCTCATTTCATAGGCAGTAAGAATGTCATACATTTCATCCATCTTCAATTGAGTGAGATCATGACTTTCTTCTATAATAGAAATTTTTGAATCAAACTTGAGTGTAAGTTTTCTTAATACCTTATGTACTATATTATCTTCATCAATCACCTCTCCAAGACCTCTGATCATGTTAATTACCTCATCAACCCTTAGAAGATAGGATACCACGATATCATCTTCCTTCATTTTGAGACCTTAATTTTGAGACCTTCGAATTGCCTTCGATAGGTCTACAATTCAGCCAATTTAACCTTTGAGTCTCCTTCATAAATAGTCTATAATTTATCCTAAATTTTCTTGATAGACTTGCAATGGATCACTTTGGTGAACTCAACCTTGGATAGACCACAAATGATAGCATTTATAGCTTTAGAATTGTTCTCACTCAACTTCTTGTCATCAGCACTAGTTAGAGGCATAGTTGGTGTAGTGTAACTATGGTCACCAAATATTGCACCCTAAAAGAAGTTGTTCAAGCTTCTTTTAGATTTGGGTAACATGGGAACATTTCTAGGTATGTGGGTGTACCTATATTAGAAATGAGCGTCTAGATTTAAAAGCTAGATCTTTGAATGTATCTTGAAATTTTCTTATTTATGCCAACTAATTACTTATGGGAAAAAGAGTTAGAGATTACATGAATTGAACCTACTTTAAAGGAGGTGATGCACTAAATGTTTAAAGATCCACCCTCAATATTGAACTCATTAACACACTAATAGACTATGAATAGAACTAATATAGTGTCTATAATGGTTTTCAAGCAACAATTCTTTATCTAGAGGTCAATTTTATGGGCTTAGGTTGGAGGGTAATGAGGGTAAGGCTTGATTGAAATCACTTATAGTCAACAATCAAATCTATACCTAAGACATCAACCTTAAAACACTCTAGATGACCTGCAAGAAAGGTTTATTATCACTTAGGTTGAACTTGAACATGCAAATGGAAGATGACAACCACTTTTGCACGTCAAACAAATACAAAACACTAAACATAGATTAGTAAACAACTTTAAAATGCTTTATTCATTACTCCAAGAGGTGTATAATATAATTTTTGGTAGAGTCTAGTTGTACTAGCTGAAGGGATCCTTAACAATAGCTCAAAGGCTATATTTATAGAAGAAAGGGCCTTTTGAGAGAGAGACTTTGGGTGCTAAAAGAGGAATCAATGATCTCAACTCCATTTGAACCATAGTTACAATTGCCTCTACATTTATGCTCATTTAAGCTTCTTGATTGATCTAAGTTACTTCAAGTGGTTGCACAATTACATTATTCCCTCATTGATGCTCTCTGATGGTTGCAATGATGGAATCAAATTGTTCCAAAATGGGTCCTGGCATTAATGTAGTTAAAAAAATTAGATCAATATGTTAGTGCTTTATCCTAGTGCTAACTACTCTTCACTGGTTCATCATGGCGTGCAAATGTGGAGACAAGGGTCTTTTTCATGTAGTTGGTCCTAGAGATAAAACCATTGGGGTCTATATGTATGCCTTCATGGTATCCTTTGAAATGCTAGCTCTTATTTAGATTGGATCATGCTCAAACTCATCCCCATTTTCATAGGTCTACTATAGATGAATAACTAATTTTAGACTATTGCTTCTCCTATAGTTATTATGTTGATGGGGGCCTATAGACCACATATCTTTGTTCTAAACTCCCATTAGATCTAAAAAGACCCATTCTATCTTTGCAAAGATTTTAATGGTAAGGTTGAATCTTTAAAATATCTATTTTGGTCTAGTTTGGGTCATATTTGACCTCGGTCCCTTCTGTATTTATTTTACTCGGGTCTAACATTGCTTTGTCAACTTCCATCAAAAATCTTGGGCTCACCTTTGTTTAATTAGTTTTCAACCATGAATTGGATCATTGACTCATCAAACTTTGCTCATACCATTTGATCATCATGGTATGAGTTAACATGAGCCCTTAGATTTGTCCTTGACCTGTAAACTCTATTCAAGCTAGTGTTACTTAGCATTCCCATGTTTAGGCTCAGGATCTACTATTAGCTTGCCTACTTTACGTGCTTCTTCCATGTGGTAGCCTCTAAGATCTTTGACATTTTGACTTGATCACGTGTCATTAATCTACATGATATGATTAGACACCAACTATTAAATCTATTGAGACCCACTGTTTGAAATCCAATAGCTATTTTATGAGCTTAAAATTAACATATTTGCTCCCATCAATTGATGTTCATGTGACTATCATTGACATTCATGTAACCATCAAATTTAAGCTCTAACAAATCATTGATGATCTTTATTTTGACATCTACACAACCATCATTTGAAGTTATTGTGATCATCATTGACATCTATGTGAATATCAAATTTAGGACCCCAATAGATAAATGTTGAGCTTTATTTTGATGTTTGCACGAACATCCCATCCTATAAGTCTAAGTTTACATGCTTATAACTTGAGCTAGAAATCTTGTGCGGGCATGAAATTTCTAGGATATGATCTAGGCATGAAGATATCTATGTCACTGCAATCCTTTGGCTCATGGGGGTTTCTTGAGTGAAGATAAAAAAATGCTCAAATAATTTGGTTTTCTTAATTCCATGTGAAGTGAAAGATGGTTTGGCCCCTTAAAATTAGTAAGATAAACTTTGAAGGCTTATATCTTGAGATAGAAGATTCATCGAGATATGAAACTTTTAGATAATGATCTTGGTACTATGGACATTGATCGCATATGGTTTAAATGTCACATGAGGCTTTCTAAGAAAATTTATAAATTACACAAGCAAGGTGTCCAATATGGTTCTTCATGACATCTTAATGACGGTCTAGCTTCACAAATCTTATTTCTAAACTTTTGCAGCACTAAATGAACTCTTTGAGGCCTGTGTGAATCCTTTCCATGATCCTGACTATGTAGACACCATGAAAACCTACCACTTGCATATATGACTCTAAAATGACCCCTAAGAGACCAAATGACATAAGGACTAAGATAGACTATGACCAAATCTAAAATGGCATATGAAATGATATCAAATAAACTATAACATACCCTATGACATTATAAAGAGCCCTTATATAAGATTTTGATTATAAAGGATTGACCCATTTTGGCCTGAGGTAAAAATGATCAACATTCTTAGTGATTTTCCAAGGGTGGTATACTTGTTATTCCATGACTAGTTACCTAATCATGTCCATTAAGTTATGGATTCACATGTACAGCAGGTTTGACATATAAATTACCTTGAAAACACATCAAACAATAGAAAACAACAAAAATAAGACACCAAGAAAGAAACACACATGTGCTTCATTGGCACTTATAAAACACAAGACAATAAAAAAGGAAACGCACACCTAAACAAACCGACTCAAGCATTAACTAACCTGAGATGAACACTTCCTCCAAAATTAAAGGGGAAGTTTGAAACCTCTCTTGCTTTATGACATAAAGAGTTGAATGAGACATATAGCCTTTTGATCCTTGGCATTGATGCCTCCATCTTTTTCATGGAATTTTCCAACTTCATCGGTATGATATTCAATGAGAACCAAGCAATTCCAAATAGGCTAGCTATGGAAATAAACTCTTCTTGCATCCCAATAGCTCAACTTTATCATATGGCTCCTTAGTTATGACCTCCAATGGTGGTTGAATAAGGCTTTCCTTTTTGGTTTCTATAGTGTCCTCAATAATATTGGGTTTCTCTTCAACTACAAGTTCTTTAAGCTCATCATTGAGCTTTGCATAGTCTACCCAATCCTAGTCATTATCCTCTATGGAAGACACTTTTTTCACCGTGTCATGTACTTGGATCTAAATGTGTAAGTTTAAAGTATGACAGTCTTCTCAACCCTATACTCTCCTCCTTGATAGAAAGGGCTTGATGTTTGGAAGCATCAAGATTTACTTGGCCATGTTCCAACATCCCTAAAAAGGTTTCAACTTTAGATAAAGCTCTTGAATATCCTTGAATAACCTCAACCTTTGCCTTGGTTTCATCATCTAAGTTCATAACTTCTTAGGCACAAGCATCATCTAATGACTTCATGGTAGTAGGTTCTTGATCAACAGAATGACCTTAATTTTTATGCTTGGTATAATACTTGTCAACATGATCATGTTTATTAGACTCATCAACAAACTTATCATCAGATATGCAATATTTTGGATAAGGAATAGATTTACCCAACTTATCAAATTCTTGCATATGGATTTGAACTTTTTCCATAAATCATATTCCTCATGAATGTCATATTCAAGAGTTATTTTATCTATCTTAGTCTCGTGAGACTCTCTTAGGACAACAATTTCTTAAGGAGTTGTTGGTCAAATTTCACTCCCAAGTTTTCATCTTTAAAATTTGGCAAAGTACAATATTCAAAAAATTCTTCAAAAGGAGTATTTCTCATTGAATTGCAACAAAAATACCAAGTGTTATTTCATTCAAAGACTTTATTTCAATATTTTGGCTAGGTGTTATTTCCTTCAAGGTTTTGTTTTGGGTTTTTTATTCAAAGTGTCAGGAATTATTTGGACATTTTATCCAAAATAATTTTCTTGAAAGGGCACTTAGGGAAAATAGTAATTCTTAGCTTTTCCAAAAGGGACATTTCAAAATTTATGAAGGTATTTTTTAGGGGTTTCTAAAGGTCCATTTCAAAATCTTAAGGGGTCATTTGTAACTTTTCTAAAGGGTAACTCCATCTTTTTGAAAAGGTCATTTTCAACTTTTCTGAAGGAACATTTTCAGAAAGTTAAAAGGTACTTCATAAAAATTTTGAAGGAATTTTCAAGTAAGGTGCCCTATTCAAAAGTCTGAAGGATTGTTTTTCTTTCAGGAAGTGAACAAAATAGAAAAGCCAAAAAGTACATTTCAAAAAAAATTGAAGGGTATTTTCCTTTCGGAAGGGTCATTTACAAAAGTCTAAAGGGATCATCTTCAACTTTTTGAAGGGACATTTCCAAGTGTTGGAGGGTCATTTATAGATTTTTGAAGGACCATTTCTTTCGGTTGAAGGGTAAAAAGACAAAATTATGAAGGATCAAATAGAAATTTTGAAGGAATTATTTCAAAAAGATTGTTCAAGGAATTATTTTGGAAAACTTATATTCATCAAAAAGAGGTCAAAGCCCAATTCTTTTAGACATTTTATCTGATACAAAGGAAACAAAAAGCCTAAAATATTGGTCGAGAAAATATTCCTTGAGAATTTCCAAGAGAAAGCTTGAATGAATTCTTTCGATAAAAGTGTCGAGACAAAAAGTTTAAAAGAGGAAAGTGCCAAAATAAAGAGTCCAAAGAAAGTGTTATAAATGAATAAGGAAGGTGAAGGCCCCACAAACATTAATTTCAAATTATATAAAATAGTCATTGATGTCAAAATACTTGGCAAGAACATGAGAACAAACATGGAGTTAAAAAATGGTGGAATTCTAAGTTTTTGGTGTAGATAAAGCAAGCAAAATAGATAGGTTGATGGTTTGAGTCATTGTTGGTAACTGACCAAATCAAAGAGCTTCCACAAAATCAACAAATTAGGTATCTAAAGGATGGCTTAAATTTAGGAAAAAAAAATTTTAACTATCACCATAAGTCCCATTTTCCTCAGTAGTGATATGTGTTGGCTCCTCTATTTTTAGTTTCAAATGATCATAGATGATTTTCAGTAGAAATTATTTCTTGTGTCAATTTTAAAGGTCTTAAGCCACTTTTCACCATTCTTATGATTGGTTTTGAATAAGTGTAACTCCTAACATGATATATCTCTCCCCATCCCTCTCTCTCATGCATTTGTAAATGATCTTCATGTTGGTGACACATGTCCTTGTGCCTCTTCAACTTCTCTTCTCTCTCTCTTCCTCAAAGTTCTATAAATTGAGACATTTTTGGCTATTAAAAAGGACCACATTTTTTTATGGTGAAGCCCTGATAAAATTAAATTACACTTTGATTTTAAACATTGAATACAAGTCTAATTCTAAGTTGTGAATATTTTGTCTAAGTGTGTGAGTTGTGTATAGTGGAGCTAACTGATAGTATCATCCTTACTCCTTTTTCCTTCATGTTTAAGTAAGGGTTATTATGTTAATAAGTCATGTGAAGTATGTTGAATATACTAATCTCTCTTTTAAGTATGCAATTATATCTATGGTGTGCAATCTGCCCCTTAGGTCAAGTATCTTGTTGATTGTCCCAAGCATGTTACCTTCACATTGAAACTATATGTTAGGATCTTTCAATGCATGGAATTAGTCTTGGAAAGCATTGTTCATTATTATAAATATGATATTCTATGGGATATATTCTTGGTGGATCACCTCTCTATCATAGTTTCCATTTTATGTAAACTCTTGACTCTTTTCATGAGCAAGCATTAAGATAGGTGATAGATACACAGAGAAGAATTTAGGGAGCTAGCCATGTCCATCCTAGAGATTCATCTCTCCTAAAAGTTCCCAAAAACTTGAGAGACGATTCAATTTTGCATCAAATTTAATGAGCTTTATAGAGAGTCTTAGGGTGCCCAATTTGATGACAAAAGTTTTGGCATGCCCGGTGGGACAGCTGGTCCTAATTATTTCCATGTCAAGGTGAATGCTAGCCTTGAGAAGTCCAAGGTTGCATAAGTGTTCTTAATCCATCATTTTGTGACTCCAAAAGGTGAGAATATTTGGTTGTAGATCAATTTTTCTACACTGTACTTCATGGTTCTCACTAGACCATCTTTTAGTAGAGTTTTCAATCAAGTTCCTCTACCTAAAACTCCTAAGGAAGAACAACACCCTGAACCTTTCCTAACTTTTATATATCCTAAACAAGAATTTTTTGAAGAAGAAGAAGAAGAAGAAGAAGTGGAAGAGATAGGATATCAAGAGGAAAGAGAAGAGATGGCTAAGCAACATCCTTTCCTAGCCTTCAACACCCAAAATCCAATTAACATTCCTACATATGACCCTATTCCTCTCAATGATACCAAAAATCTTCCTAGCTTCAGTGAAGAAGGTCCTATTACCCCATTTGAGCACATTAGGGACATTTCAAACTTTTAAAATTTCCATAATGTTACTCAAACAAACATAGCCATTAGATTACTTCCCATGTCCTTGAAGGGTAAGGCACTTGATTGGTATACAACTTTGGAAGGTGGTTACATCATGAATTGGGATGACTTTGGGGAATTAATGGTGACTAAGTTTGAGAACAAGAGTGATCACTCTTCATTAATCCACCAGCTAAATGTGATAAGAAAAGGTCATAATGAATCCATAAGATATTTCAATGAGAGATTTTAAAGAACATGGCATAGGATGCCACCTATCATGAGGCCTCCTCCAAGATTTTTGTTTCCCACATATCTCAAGGATATTAGTATTGATGTGGTAGTCATGTTACAATAAATGGGAGGATTTACTTTACCCAAGGCATATGAGATAGCCATTGAAGCTGAAAATAGTTTGATACAAGTTGGGAGATTACCCCCTAGAGTTTCCATGCTCTTGTTGTCTCATGGTTTAGTTGAAAATCCAAGTACATCATAATTTCTTAATGCCAATTTCAAGCCTAAAACCACTCCCAAGAAGGTGGATAATGTTATTGATAAGGATAAAGTGATTAGATCATTACAAGCCCAATTACATGTAATTACTTTACCCAATCCTCAATACTATCCCCAACAACGCTATAGACCTCCACCCTAATACAATTATAAAGGAAGAGTATAAGGTTAAAAATATTTCAATAGGCATCCCAATGCCTATAATCCCATTTCTATTCCATCTACAATGGTTGTTGTTCTAGTCCATACTAATTTGGTTCAAGGAGAAGAGTATATGGGTCATTGGGGACAATCTCAAGATCAATTTGAGTATGATGGTGGAGAAGGTTGTCATTTTTTGGTGGAAAAATAAGGATCTACTCCTTACCTTACATTAGAAGAAGAACATCTCATATAAGTGAACACTCATGGAGAAGGTAGCAGCCAAGGTACTATTCTCATGAACTTTTAAAAAGAAGATGACTATGTGTTGAATCAAAGTACATTAGTAGAAGCCAACATAAGACCTAAAAAAAAGATTTGTGGTAGATGTTATTGAAGCACATGTGACTCCAAATTATGCATCTCCAAGGCCATAAGGTGTGAATCCCAATGTAGCACTTCCTACTAGTCACATTCATCATCAAAGTTAGAATGCAAGCAAGGTTATCAAGCCTAAAATACATCAAGTAAAAACTTCCTCACTACCCTCAAAAAGGAAATAAAAGGTAAATACTCCCCCTATAAACATCATTTACTCTTTAAAGAACACCAAGATTAGTATATCTCTTTGGGAAGTCATGCAAATCCCTAGCCAAAAGGAACTCCTCCAAGAATAGCTTGCCAATATCAACGTAGCCCCTCAAGCTCCAAGGTACCATGGTATGGCTCTTACCAACACACTAATTCATGTCTTAGATCCCTCCACCAAATCTGAAAATCCTCCACCTTTCTACCTCACACTCATTGTATGAGATAAATTGGTTCACAATTGCATTGTGGATAGTGGGGCTAGTACCACAGTTATACCTACGGTGGTTGCAGATAAGTTGGGGTTAAGGTATGAACTACATATCAAAGGAGTATTTCAACTTGATGGAAATATAATCAAGATAATGGGACTAGTTAAATATTTGAAAGTTTTTCTACGTGATTTTCCAAGCTTCCCTATTATGCAAGACATTGTGGTGGTAGACCTCCCAGCTCACTTTGTTATTTTCTTATCAATGGTATTCATGGCTAAAATTAGAGGATATATTTCTACTTATTGGAATTTTCTAACTTTTAGAACAAGGTATGGATCTAATTTGACCATAAGAACACAACCCTTGGTAAGGTTTCATATTGAACCATATGTGGAGTCAAGTTCAAATCAGAATTGTGTGATTAGTGAAGAAGAAGAAGGTGTCATAGAAGGTGAAGCATCCTCCCCTCTTGAAGGTATTTCTAACCTTTTCCTTGATGAATATGGTACTGAAACATATGATCATTATCCTTATACATCCATGAAATAAATTTATTTGGGTACTTATTGTGTACATGAGGAAGATACTCATATACCTCCAATTGTAAATGAAGATCATAAAGTAGAAGAGATGTGTCCTAATTTGTCTATTACTCCTCAAAATGATAAATTAGTTTTCCAAGCTTATAATGAGTCCCATGTGGCCAGTAATCATTCCTCTCCATCTTATGTTCCATCTAGTCCATTCAGTTCTCCTCCAAGTCATAACATTGCTAGTTTTAAAGAATCTCTTGTTGGCTACCAAGAAAACATGATATTGCTTGATACTAGATATAGTGGTGATCAATTAAATCCAATTATTTTCATTGGGAGCATAAAGAATGGGTTAGAAAAAAGGGGAGTGGGTACCTATAGAGGAGGCTAATTGGTTAGATTTTACCTATGAGGTGCTTGAGGTTTGTATCCTAATTTACAATCTAGAAGAGAAATTAATAGCCCATGAAACCAATCCATCTTGGCAATTGAATATGCCCCAAAGTCTTTGATCATTGCCCAAAAATTCCCTTCTTGGGATTCTATCCTAGAAAACAACCAAAAGAGGGAAGAAACCATGGTGGAACAAGTCAACTTGTGTGAAGAATATTGTGAAGAAGGAATAGAGGATTCAGATTGGTTGAATGATGAGAAAGATCTAACTAATTGTGAAAGTGATGATCCTTGTGTTGAAAATGATACTTTATAAGGACTTCTTTTAAATCCTAAAGAATAAATTTTTACTCTCATTATCCCTTTCCATTATGTAAATCAACCGAAAGAGGATGGCTTATGGAATATGTTTGAAGACATATGCAATGAATTTGAAATCCAAAAAGGGCCTACAAGTCCTATAGAACTAACCACAAGCCATGTTAACCTAAAAGATGGAAAACAGGTATGTGTTGAAGAATGTAATCACCAAGAGAGTTTGGATCAAGATGCAACAATATATGATGATCTTGGGCCCCTTGAAGGTGAGTTGAGGATTGATTACACATTACTCATAAAGTTACTTCTACCATCATGAAAGAGGAATTTAAGCATGAGATACTTCCATATTTCCATGATACAATACTTCTTAGAGAGTTTGAAAAAGGTGTGATGATTAAGAAAGAAGATAAGATCTATCAAGGAAACATGAAATTACAATAGGTTGCCCTATATATGGACATGCATATTTGATATGAGGAGATAAGAAGGCAACAATGTGAGACATGTCTCCAAAACTAAGAGGACTTCACCTACTTGGGAGATCTGTTTGAGATGACTTCATCAAGTGACATGACAAGTCAAGAAACAAAGAGAAAATGTGAATCATCTAGTATCACACCCAAAAGGAAGCACACATGGAATCCTCATTCATCTAATGAGGAAGGAAATTCAAGATACTCCCATTTTAATCTAGGAAGGGAGTATGATTAATATGGATGTACATACTAGTTTATTTTTAGTTTTGCTTTGTGTTACCTAAGTGATTAGTAGCAAAAGTATGTCTTTGTCTTTTGTGTGTTGTTCTTTCTTTATGTGTCTTGTGTAATTTCAATTGTCTTGTGGTAAATCCAAGGTTTGTCCATGTCATTTTGGGTGACTATATGCATGACTTCATTCCCAATTGAAGGATTTAAGCAACTAATCTTAGGCATAGTAGGCATGCCATCCCTAGGAACCACCAAGAATGTTGGTCAAATTTCACTCCCAAGTTTTCATCTTTCAAATTTGTCCAAGTAAAATATTCAAAAAAATTCCTCAAAAGGAGTATTTCTCATTGAGCTGCAAAAAAAATACCAAGTGTTATTTCATTCAAAGACTTTGTTTCAATCTTTTGGCTGGGTGATATTTCCTTCAGAGGTTTTGTTTTAGGTTTTTTATTCAAAGTGTCAAGAATTATTTCAGACATTTTATCTAAAACAATTTTATAGAAAGAAAACTTAGGGAAAATAGTACTTCTCAGCTTTTCCAAAAGGGACATTTAAAAAATTTTGAAGGAATTTTTCAAGGGTTTCTAAAAGTCCATTTCAGAAAGCCATAGGGATAATTTTCAACTTTTCTGAAAGGCACCTCCATCTTTCTAAAAATGTCATTTTCATCTTTTTCAAAAGGACATTTTTAGAAAGTTGAAAGGTAATTTACAAAAAGTCTAAAGGAATTTTCAAGCAAGGTACCCTATTCAAATTTTTGAAGGATTTTTTCTTTCAGGAAGTGAACGAAATAGAAAAGCCAAAAGTAAATTTCAAAAAAAATTGAAGGGTATTTTCCTTTTGGAAGGGTCATTTGCAAAAAAGTTGAAGGGATCATCTTCAAATTTTTTAAGGGACATTTCCAAGTTTTGGAGGGTCATTTATAGATTGTCGAAGGACCATTTATTTTAGTCAAAGGGTACAAATACAAAAGTCTGAAGGGCCAAACAAAAATATTGAAGGAATTCTTTTAGAAAGATTGTCTGAAGAATTCTTTCGAAAAACTTATCCACATAGAAAAGAGGTCAAAGCCCAATTATTTTATAAATTTTGTCTAATACAAAGGAAATAAAAGGCCTAAAATATTGTTTGGAAAAATTTTCCTTAGGAACTGCCAAGAGAAAGCTTGAATGAATTCTTTCAAGAAATGTGCCAAGACAAAAATTTTGGAGGAAAGTGCCGAAACAAAGAGTCTGAAGAAAGTGTTCTAAATGAATAAAGAAGGTGAATGCCCTACAAATGTCAATTTTACAATATGAAAAATAGCCATTGATGTCAATATACTTGGTGGGAATATGAGGGTAAACATGGAGGTAACAAATCATTGAATCCTAAGCATCTAGGGCAAACAAAGCAAGCAGATGGATAGGTTGATAGTTTGAGTCATTACTAGTAGCTGACCAAATCAAAGAGCTTCCATGAAATCAACAAACACAAGTGTCCAAAGGATAGCTGGTAGTTAGGAAAAACATTTTTTAACTATTTCCATAAGTCCTATTTCCCTCAGCAGTGTTATTTATCAATTCCTCTATTTTTAGTTTCGAATGCTCATAGATGATTTTTGATAGAAACTATTTCCTATGTCAATTCTAAAGGTCTTATGACACTTTTCACCATTCTTATAATTAGTTTTGAATAAGTGTAACTCCTAACATGATATGGCTCTCCCGATCCCTCTCTCTCATGCATTTGTAATGGATTTTCATGTTGGTGACACATATCCTTTTGCCTCTTCAACTTCTCTTCTCTCTCTCTTCCTCAAAGTTCTATAAATTAAGCCATTTTTTGCTATTGAAAAGGACCACATTTTTGGTATGGAAAAGTCCTACTAAAATGACATTAAACTTTGCTTTTGAACATTGAATACAAGTCCAATTCTAAGTTGTAAATATTTTGTCTAAGTGTGTGAGTGATGTATAGTGGAGCTAACTGATAGTATCATCCTTACTCCCTTTATCCTTCATGTTTAATCAAGGGTTATAATGTTAATAGGTCACGTGTGTGTTTAATGTAATAAGCTCTCTTTCAAGTATGCAATTATATCTATGGTGTGAAATGTGCCCCTTAGGTCAAGTATCTTATTGATTATCCCAAGCATGTTACCTTCACATTGAAACTATATGTTAGGATCTTTCAATGGATAGAATTAGTCTTGAAAATCATAGTTGCTTAGTATAAGTATGATAGTCTTTGGGATATATTCTTGGTGGATCACCTCTCTAGCATAGTTTCCATTTTATGAAAACTCTTGAATCTTTTCATGAACAAACATTAAAATAGGTGATAGATACTTAGAGAAGAATTCAGGGAGCTATCCATTTTAATCCTATATATTCATCTCTCCTACAAGTTCCCACAAACTTTAGAGATGATTCAATGTTGCATCAAATTGAAGGAGCTTCATAGAGAGTCCTATGGTGCACAATTTGATGACAACAAGAGTGACTTGACCTTCATCCTTGATAGTACACTCCACTTCATACTTGAGATGATCATCCACAACTTCATGATTAGACATGGAGTCTTATTCAAATACTTCTCTCTTTAAGTCTTGGCCACATTCTTCATGGATAGCTGCAAAAGAGTCTTCAATATGTTCCTCTTCAGTTAAAAAAGTTAGATCACCCTTTTGTTCACTAAGGGGAGCCCCTATGGAGATTTATTCCTCATAGTCACTCATGGCATCTTCTTGGTCATCCATGGCTTGTATTTTTTCCTCTTCACTTACTTCTCTCAAGATGGGTTTTCTTCAAGAAGGGGTGAGGTAGGAGGTTGATGGATAGGCTCATGTGAAGGAGATGGAATATGAGGTGTAGTAAAAGGTTTATGAATAATAGATGGAGTGTGAGGGGTAGGAGAGGGTTTGTAAGTGGACTTATGAAATAGGAATGTACTAGTAATCTCATAGGGGAGTGACTTCTTGGACTAATTAGAAGGACAAACATTTACATAAGCAGGAGTTACATCTTGCCAATAGCTTTCTTGAAATTTTTCAACATGTTCATCTTTGATTATTTATTTTCCCACATACTTAACATTTATATTGAGCATTGAAGTCACTTCTTTGCCAAGTCTATATGTTTTTTGACCTCCCATTGAGTTCCTTCTAGTTATTCAAATATCTCCAACTTCTGCATATAATTTTGGGTATCACCTCTCAACCATTCCATGAGATGATCAAGGAGCACATCTTACTCATCATCCCATGTTATCATTTCATCTTTATTAAATAGTAGCTATGGTATGGATGCTAATAAGGACTTGATATAAGATGGAAAAAAATGAAGAGGTTAAATATGAAGATCAATATCAACTTCATTTTGTTGTATTTTAGCCTGCAATAGTTCAATTCTTGCATTTTGATACCTGTATATATAATCGATAGAAAAATCTTGTACCTTGTGACAAGTCTCATAGGACTACTCTTGGGGTTCATAGGAATCATGGTATGGTTGGTAGGACTCATATTTGGATTGATATGAAGGTTTTTCTTGATAGGTTTCTTGGTAGCCTTCATCATAGGGTTGACTAACAACATGGTGTCCATATAGAGAGGGAAATGGAGGACTATAGGGTTGTCTTGGCTCATACGACTAATAGTCATTTTGATAGGACTATTGGGGAGTATATTGTGGGTCATATCAAGGATAAGAAAGAGGTCCATGGTATGTATATTCACCATAATTGTTCATGTCAACCTCATGTGTCAAAGGAAATGTAAAAAACTGATCAAAACTTCAATTAAAGATACATGGACTGTTTATAACTAGAAGTTATCATTTGGATTCACCATTGGTGATAGGTTACTTGTTTCTAAAAGTTGATAGAGGAAAGACACCAAAAATATTTCCATTCTCTTGGACCTTGGTCCCATCGGGCATGCCAGAACTGTTGTCAACAAATCTTACACCTAGAAGAAGTTGTTTAAGCTTCTTCTAGATTTGGGCAATATGGGAACATTTCCAGGTATGTGGGTGTACCTATATTGAAAATGAGCCTCTAAATTTAAGGGATATCTACCTAAATGTATCTTGAAATTCTCTTATATATACCAACTAATTACTTATGGGGAAAAGAGTTAGAGATTACATGAATTGAACCTACTCTAAAAGAGGGTGATGCACTAAATTCTTAAAGATCCACTCTCAAGATTAAACTCATTAACACACTAATAGACTGTCAATAGAACTAATACAGTGTCTATAATGGTTTCCAAGCAAAAATGTTTCACCTAGAAGTCAATTTTATGGACTCAGGCTAGAGGGAAATTAGGGTAGGGCTTGATTGAAAGCACTTACAATCAACGATCCACTCTATACCTGAGACATCAACCTTAAGACACTCTAGATGACCTATAAGAAAGGTTTATTAGAGATTAGGTTGAACTTAGACATGAAAAGGGAAGATGACAACTACTTTTGCACATCAAACAAATACAAAACACTAAGCATAGATTAGTAAACAACTATAAAATGCTCTATTTATTACTCTAAAAGGTGCAAAATATAATTTTTGGTAGAGTCTAGTCATACCAACCTGAGGGATCCTTAAAAATATCTCAAAGGCTATATTTATATAAGAAATGGCCTTTAGATAGAGAGACTTTGGTTTATAAAATAGGAATCAATGATCTCAACTCCATTTGAACCACAATTACAACTACCTCTACATTTATGCTAATTCAAGCTTGATCTAGGTTACTTCAAGTGGTTAAACAACTACATTATTCCCTCATTGATGCTCCTTGATGGTTATAATGGCAATATCAATTTGTTATAAGCTATGTCTTAGCATCAATTTAGTTATAACCATCAGATACTGGTGGTAACTACTCTTTATTGATTCATTGTGGTGTGCAAAAGTGGGGATAATGGTCCTTTTCATGTAATTGGTCTTGGAGATGAAATTATTGGGGTCTATGTGTATGCCTTCATGGCATCTTTTGAAATGTTAGCCCTTGTTCAAACTAAATCATTTTCTAACTTTTCCTTATGTTAATAGGTCCACCATAGATGGAAAACCAACCTCATACTATTAGTTTTCCTATAGTCATTATGTTGATGGGGACATATAGACCACATAGCTTTGTTTTGGACTCCCATTAGGTCTAAAAAGACCCATTCTATCTTTGAAAATCATTTAATGGTGAGGTTGATATTTTAAATATCTATTTTGGTACATCTTGGGTCATATTTGAGTTCAGTCCCTCTTGTATTTATTTTGCTTGGGTCCAACACTGCTTTGTTGACTTCCATCAAAAATCTTAGGCTCACCTTTGTTTAATTGGATGTTGACCATGACTCAGATCATTGATTCATTGACATTTTCTCATAACATCTGATCTCCATGGTATGATTTAATAATAGCCCTTGGATTTGTCCTTGACTTGTCAACTTTATCCATGTTGGTGTTATTTGACAGTCGCACATACACACTCAAGATTCATTGTCATTCTATTTGTTTTACGTGCTTATGCCACATGGTGGCCTATAAGGTCCTTGCCATTTTTACTTAATTGCATGCCATTGATATACTTGGTATGATTAGATTCCAATAATTATATGTTTTGGGGCCCACTATTTGAAATCCAACAACACTTTCATGAGCTTAAAATTAACGTTTGTGTGCCTGTTAATTGGTATATGCATGATTATCACTCACGATCATGTGACCATAAAATTTAAGATCTAACAAATCATTTCTAAGATTAATTTTGATGTTCACTTAACCATCAAATTTAGGACCCCAATAGATCAATTTTGAGATTTATTTTAACATTTGCGTGAACATCCCATCTTGTAAGTCTAACTTTACATGCTTATAACTTGAGCTAGAAATCTCATGCAGCATGAAATTTTCAAGATATGATCTAGGAATGAAGAGATCCATGAAACTACAATCCTTTGGATTACATGGGTTTCCTGAGTGAAGATAAAAAATGCTTAAACAAGTTGGTCTGATCATTTCTATGTGATATGTAGGATGGCATGGCCCCTTAGACTTGGCAAGTTGAACTTTGAAGGCTTAGATCTCAAGATAGAAGACTCATCAAGATATAAAACTTCTAGAGAATGATAGTTACACTAATTAAATTAATCATGCCTATTTTAAGGTCACATGAGGCTTTATGAGCATGTTTATAAATTGTATAAGCAATCTATCTAGTATGGTTCATTATGACATTTCGATGATGGTCTAACTTCGCAATGCTTGTTCTTGAACTTTTATAGCTCCAAATAAAGTCTTTGAGGCCTGTACAAAACCTTTTCATGATCTTGACTATTTGGACACCATGAAAACCTACCACTTGCATATATGACTCTAAAATCACTACATAAAGACTAAGCTAAACTATGACCAAAGCTATAAAGGCATATGAAAAGATATAAAATAAACTACAACAAACCCTATAACATTATAAAAATCCCCTATACAATATTTTGATTATAGAGAGTTGACCCATTTTGTCTTGATGTAAAAATAGTCAACAGTAACCATCCATGATAGATTGCCAAATATCAAACCCTAGGGACACAATGTATATCCTCATCCTTGTACTCCAAAAAGAATAATTTGACCCATTAAACAATGGTACTTACTTTTTAAATAAACCCTATATTTGTTGACTTGCCATATTTTACCTTGGATCACCTTCAATTGGTTAAACTTGCAATGAAGGTCTTGCTCTAATACCAATTTTTAGAGGTGAAATAACTAAGAGGGGGGTTGAATCAGTGATGCAATATATTTCAAATTTCAATTTTATTCCTTTCAAACTCTTAATCAATGACCACAAATATTCATAAAGCATACAAGATGTTCATAACAATGAATAATAAAGATGATGCAAGATCACATAAATAACACAAGATCTATGTGAGAAACCCTCTTGGGGAATAAAACCACTCTCAAGCCTAAAAAAAAATGGACTAATCATCCTATAAGATGATTAAAAACTTGAGACCTTTTATTGAAGCACCCACTTCATAAGGATCACCCACCCCTAAGTATGAACAAGCACCCACTTATTCTAGATGTTGACCACCCACACAATACCTATGAAATTAACGAATTTAGAACTCTAATTACATTCCAAATTAATTGGAAAAATAATGTATAATATCTCTCTTCCAAACTCTTCACATGTACTCAAACTTTCTCATACAAGTAATGCATCTAAACACCCCTTTTAAATTTTTATATTCTTCTTCGCTCATCCTCGATTTATTTTTTACTTCAATCCATTCACTAAGCGCACTCCCTCTGATCTCTTTCCTTCATCTTTATCTTCTACTCTCTCAATTCAACCACTTTCAAGTCTTGAAACCATTACCTTGGTCTCCACTATTTATAGAGTCTTTATTACTATCAACTTCTTAGTCAGCCATAAGACTTTCCTTAACCCTTAAGACTTCTAAAATGCTAAGACATATCTCAAATACATTATCACATGTCATTCATAATATCTATGGGTCACACTTAAGTAGATACATCTTTCAATTATGTTGGGAAATACGGAAGCACAATTGATTACCATGCACAAGCAACTTAAATATGTAGAAATAATCAAAATCACAAGTAACTAGAATTCAGAAATAACACAAAATATGAGAGACAATACACAACTTATATTAATACTCATCCAAAAAAAAATACAATAAAGAAGATTCCACTTCTTCTTCATACCTCTCAGAGGCTTCCCACACCTCAAGTGTACAGTAATTCTTTCCTCAAAGCTCTCTCTCTTACGGTCCCAACACACAACTCAAACACAGAGTTGGTGTTCACCTCCAACTAGTCAGTATCCACTACTGCTAGTACACTAGTGCTCCACACACTCCACAAGTGCTCCATGCACTCCAAGTACTCAACATACTCCAAGTAGATCTCCCCTAAACTTGCAACAACCTACAACTCAAATGATCTTACTTATGGAAGGAACTTCCTTGCCTTCCTCTCTACTCAATAACTGAGTACACACTGTACTCCAAGTAGATCCTGCCTGATCTTGCTACCTATTGTGTTTCTATCCTCCTTGATCTTGCACACCTACAAATCAATCTAGTTTTGCACACCTGCAAACCTGGATCTTGCACCCACATACACCTGCAGATCAATGATCTTACTTACCATGTAGATCTCCAAATGTGGCCTTGCACACCTACTGACCAAGATCCTACACACTTGAAGAACCTTTCTGATTCTCCAAAACTAGCACCCACACTTGGCACTGCTATGGAACTAGGAGGAACACCCTTGCTCACTTCACACACAAAAAGAGCTAACTTTGCTCAACTCAAACTAGCACACTTTTACAATACAGCCCATGAGTCTATTATATAGATCTCATGCAAACAATAATTAGACACCTAATTACAATAATTAGATCCATAGCTTGAGACTATAATTAGCTTCAACATGCAAACACTTAGTTTGTTAACTAACTATCTATGAAACTGGCAGTTCTAAACTGCACAAGCGACCGACATCAGTCCCTGTCTGCCTAGAGGTGACCGATACCGACAGACTTTTAACCAACATTGGTTGTTCTTCTATTTGCTCCTTGCTGACGTCGATTGGCCTAACTGATGCCGATGTCTGTGACACTCAGCAACCTCCTCCCCTATTTGCATTAGTGAAGCTTTTAGCTCCACAACCTAACAATCTCCCACTTGGAGATAAATAGTTGCACTGTACCTATACCTATACCCCGTCTAATCTATTTCTTGGCTTGTATCACTCTTCAATCTCAATCTTGAAGACCAACCACCACAACACCTGTGGTGAAACTCCTGTCATCTGAGTAACCTACCACATCTGAACCTACAAACCTATGTAGTGAAGTCCTGACCCTACATAGCATGAATCCCTACTACTGGTCCCTCTTAGATACCTGAGAATCCACTTCCCTGAATTGGCTCCTAACTCTCTGACAACTCCCACTACTGAGGAAAACTCAGGTCCATACTAGACCTCATGTGATTTCAGACACTGAACTATCCAGCCTTTGGTGTGATCCAGTTTTACACCTTGCGTATTGAACCTCGCTAACACCTAATTCACATCAGCTCCCACTTGAGACAAAATCAACCTGTGATCTTCCATGTCCCTCATGCCAAAGAATTTTACTGCTCCAAATTCCTCATGACATGCCACTAAACTAACCTTACCCTTAGCTTAGTAAAACCCTATATATTTGAACCTGAACCTAGCTCATCCTCCAAATACAATAACATGATAATGTTGTGACCATCATCCACCTGGTAAGACAAACACAATGGTTACACTGACATTAACTAAAGCCCTGCTTTGTCATCCTCCTGTCAAAACCTGTACCGCTATCTTATAGCTTCTTTAAGACCATATGACTTGGCCTTCCATCTCATGTATCCATTCTCTCTATTCTTTAACTAAGGTATCCATTCGTCTCTCAGTGCTTTCTTCTAGCTGGCAACCCTACCAAATCTCCAATTTGGTTCTACATCCTAATCCATGCCATGCTCCCACTGTTTCCTAGATCCTTCCTACTCTATAGTAAGCAATGAGTATAAAGAAGAGGAATAATGAATTTGAGGCTTACTTACCCTTTTAGTCCTCCATATGGGCATTTGAGACTCCTTGACAGCTTGCTGTCCACCCAAAATCTATTACAGTGATCGACCTCGATCACCACACAATCTACATTCAACCGATGTCAGTTCCCATGCAATTATCCTTTTTGCCAATGCCAGTTTTCTGACCGATGTCAGTCTTACCTGGTCACTAATGTTGGTTCCCTAACCAACACCGGCAGCCACCATGCCCGAAACCATTGACTCCAGTCTGCACATCACCAACATTGGCACCTGTCTGTTTGATGCCAGTTCCCCTTGATCGATGTTGGTAACTGTGTTTACCTGTGAGTGATGACTTTTTACTCATGAGTTCTCCATGGATCAAAACCCTATCCAAACCGCCCTGGTCAGAGTTACTCAGTCCCATCCACTGATCTTTATCTGTCATCTCCTCCAGAAACACCAAGGCTTTCCAGTTCTTAAGTCTGTCAAACACATCTGTCTTCCACTTAAGAACATGCATCTCCTTCTTGCTCATGTGACCAAGCCTACAAATTCACGTCTTCACAATAGAAGAAGAATCAATAATATAAGAAAGTAGATAAAGAGTACCTACTTTCTTACCACACACTAATTCAAGTGTATTCACTGTGAGAGTTCTTGTGCATCTCTCATCACCCAACTTTCCTAAAGCAATTAGCCACATCTTCAAGACTGGGACTTGCATGACCTTCTTCAATACCCATGTATTGGTTGCCTACAATTTCAGCTTCACTTCCCCTTTGCCAATTCTCTGGCAAGGCATACCAGCCCCTAAATAAATCTTTCCAAAGTCTCCAAGGACCTTACCATGGAAAAATACTCTATTTCAGACTGCATGGAAAAAGGCAATAAAATCTATAAAACAAAATTCTACTTTATCCAAGAAACCTCCCAGAGCATCCTGTGTAACAACACCTGCAATATCTGCATCTTTAGTTCCTTCATGTTGATCTGCTACCAACCAACAATCTTCTTTTCCCTGCTCTTTCTTTTCATAGGACCGTAATTAACCATTCATGTTTTTCAATTCCTCCATTCTTAGCTTACTTTCTTCTGCCATTGCTATACTCCCACTCAATCAGAAACCCCTGAGAGTGACTTGTAATCAAACACAAAACCTACTCCCTATAACCTTAGTTCTGATACCACTTGTTGGGAAATATGGAAGCACAATTGATTACCATGCACAAGCAACTTAAATATGCAGAAATAACTAGAATCACAAGTAACTAGAATTTAGAAATAACATAGAATATGAGAGATAATACACAACTTGTATTAATACTCATCCAGAAAAAAATACAATAAAGAAGATGCCACTTCTTCTTCACACCTCTCAGAGGCTTCCCACACCTCAAGTGTACAGTAATTCTTTCCTCAAAGCTCTCTCTCTTACGGTCCCAACACACAACTCAAACACAGAGTTGGTGTTCACCTCCAACCAGTCAGTATCCACTACTGCCAGTACACCAGTGCTCCACACACTCCATAAGTGCTCCACGCACTCCAAGTACTCAACATACTCCAAGTAGATCTCCCCTAAACTTGCAACAACCTACAACTCAAATGATCTTACTTATAGAAGGAACTTCCTTACCTTCTTCTCTGCTCAATAACTGAGTACACACTGTACTCCAAGTAGATCTTGCCTGATCTTGCTACCTGTTGTGTTACTATCCTCTCTGATCTTACACACTTACAAATCAATCTGGTTTTGCACACCTGCAAACCTGGATCCCACACCCACATACACCTGCAGATCAATGATCTTACTTACCATGTAGATCTCTAAATCTGGCCTTGCAAACCTACTGACCAAGATCCTACATACCTGAAGAACCCTTCTGATTCTCCAAAACTAGCACTCACACTTGGCACTGCTATAAAACTAGGAGGAACACCCTTGCTCACTTTCACACACAGAAGGAGCTAACTTTGCTCAACTCAAACTAGCACACTTTTGTAATACATCCCATGAGTCTATTATATAGATCTCATGCAAACAATAATTAGACACCTAATTACAATAATTAGATCTGCAACTTGAGACTATAATTAGCCCTCAACATGTAAAAACTTGGTTCGTTAACTAACTGTCTGTGAAACTAGCAGTTTTGAACTGCACAGGCGACCAATGTCGGTCACTGTCTGCCTAGAGGTGACTGACGCCAACCGACTTCTAACTGACATCGGTTGCTCTTCTGTCTGCTCTTTGCCGACGTCGGTTGGCCTAACCGACGCTGATGTCTGTGACACTCAGCAACCTCCTCTCCTATTTGCATCAGTAAAGCTTTTAGCTCCACAACCTAACAAATTAGGACTTAGTAGCCGTTATAGGTCTCATAGAGACCTATTCACCCATTTAGCACTTAATTGAGAAAATTAAGAACATACGATCACTTTTAAATATATGGGTCTATTCCATATGATATATAAGACATATTAAAGTGATTACTCCCACCAAAACACTCTTCTGCTAAAGCTCAAATTTATCAAACATAATTATATACATAGTAGCACCATGAATGAAAAAATATTCAACTTTGAAGATCCATAACTTCAAATGTACAAACAATCAGACCCTCTAACTAGGCTCTCTAAATGCATCTTGAAGTCCTCTACAACTTTTCTTTTTACTCCATCATGAAATTTATCTTGGATCAAAAGATATATCTCAAATACTATATATCAATTTTACCTCATTAATTGGAATATTTGAATTCCAATAGTCTTGAATTCTAATGGTCACTATTCAAACACCAAACATTGAGCACTTTGTATACATATCATTTCTCCTATAAGCTAGATCAAATACGTACCATTGATTTCCTCATAAGTATCTTGGACTTTACCTTTCAACTCTCACCGTTGATCTTAGATCAAAGCTCTCATGATTATGCGACTTGGTATCTCTACATGCCTTTTATACATTTAACTCTTTAACTCAACCCACACCATTGATCTTTATCTATATAAATACCCATGAACCATTGATATTCTATTAGATTAATGAGATAGAGACACTTGTCACAAGTGAATTTAATCTTAGGAACCTTTGACAATTTGACTTCATGAGCACCATTGGATCAAGATCTGGATGATGAACACTCATCATTAGATCTACTAACTAGTGACCTCAAACTTCAACATAGTTAAACTTGATGGTCTCTATCCCATCATAGTCTATAAGATCAACTTTGAAGGTTTATAACTTGAGTTATAAAACACTTCAAGATTACAAATCTTTATGTTACCTTCTTGGCACTATAGACAACATCAATGATAACTTAAGACATCAATGACCATGCTCAACAGTGCATGAATGAATAATAATAGTAAATGCAATTCTTTATGCAGTTCATAGATGGGCTCCAAAGTGACCCATATTCTCTATATATAGTTCCCATTACTACATCAAGGAGGTACAACATCATATAAAAATGGCTTGATGAATTAGACCATTTGCCTTTATGTAGAACTTGCTCCCTTAGGTTAAAGCTGATAATCTCCCCCAGCATAAAAGTCATGACGGAGTTCATCAACATGTCTAGAAGTGGTATCCAATCCAAGTGGAGAAAATGGATAATTGGCATGATATATAGCCTATTCAAAAGGGCCATCTTGATGCAGACCCCGATTCTAAATTTGGTGATAGGCATTAGGTCTTTTCCCTTTAGGATAATAGACTCCTCAAGAAGAAGCCATCTACTTAGAGTTTTGTCAATTGAATTGCTCTTATTCGATGTTACCACATTATGCATGTTGAATATAGCATTTGGAATTGACCAAGATCCTACACCTACTGACCAAGATCCTACATACCTGAAGAACCCTTCTGATTCTCCAAAACTAGCACCCACACTTGGCACTACTATAGAACTAGGAGGAACACCCTTGCTCACTTCACACACAGAAGGAGCTAACTTTGCTCAACTCAAACTAGCACACTTATATAATACATCCCATGAGTCTATTATATATATCTCATGCAAACAATAATTAGACACCTAATTACAATAATTAGATCTGCAACTTGAGACTATAATTAGCCCTCAACATGCAAACACTTGGTTCGTTAACTAACTGTCTGTGAAACTAGGAGTTTTGAACTGCACAGGCGACCAACGTCGGTCACTGTCTGCCTAGAGGTGACCGACGCCAACCGACTTCTGACCAACATCGGTTGCTCTTCTGTCTGCTCTTTGCCAACGTCGGTTGGCCTAACTGACGCTGGTGTCTATGACACTCAGCAACCTCCTCTCTTGTTTGCATCAGTGAAGCTTTTAGCTCCACAACCTAACAAATTAGGACTTAGTAGCCGTTATAGGTCTCATAGAGACCTATTCACCCATTTAGCACTTAATTGAGAAAATTAAGAACATACGATCACTTTTAAATATATGGGTCTATTCCATATGATATTTAAGACATATTAAAGTGATTACTCCCACCAAAACACTCTTCTGCTAAAGCTCAAATTTATCAAACATAATTATATACATAGTAGCACCATGAATGAAAAAATATTCAACTTTGAAGATCCATAACTTCAAATGTACAAACAATCAGACCCTCTAACTAGGCTCTCTAAATGCATCTTGAAGTCCTCTACAATTTTTCTTTTTACTCCATCATGAAATTTATCTTGGATCAAAAGATATATCTCAAATACTATATATCAATTTTACCTCATTAATTGGAATATTTGAATTCCAATAGTCTTGAATTCTAATGGTCACTATTCAAACACCAAACATTGAGCACTTTGTATACATATCATTTCTCCTATAAGCTAGATCAAATACGTACCATTGATCTCCTCATAAGTATCTTGGACTTTACCTTTCAACTCTCACCGTTGATCTTAGATCAAAGCTCTCGTGATTATGCGACTTGGTATCTCTACATGCCTTTTATACATTTAACTCTTTAACTCAACCCACACCATTGATCTTTATCTATATAAATACCCATGAACCATTGATATTCTATTAGATTAATGAGATAGAGACACTTGTCACAAGTGAATTTAATCTTAGGAACCTTTGACAATTTGACTTCATGAGCACCATTGGATCAAGATCTGGATGATGAACACTCATCATTAGATCTACTAACTAGTGACCTCAAACTTCAACATAGTTAAACTTGATGGTCTCTATCCCATCATAGTCTATAAGATCAACTTTGAAGGTTTATAACTTGAGTTATAAAACACTTCAAGATTACAAATCTTTATGTTACCTTCTTGGCACTATAGACAACATCAATGATAACTTAAGACATCAATGACCATGCTCAACAGTGCATGAATGAATAATAATAGTAAATGCAATTCTTTATGCAGTTCATAGATGGGCTTCAAAGTGACCCATATTCTCTATATATAGTTCCCATTACTACATCAAGGAGGTACAACATCATATAAAAATGGCTTGATGAATTAGACCATTTGCCTTTATGTAGAACTTGCTCCCTTAGGTTAAAGCTGATAATCTCCCCCAGCATAAAAGTCATGATGGAGTTCATCAACATGTCTAGAAGTGGTATCCAATCCAAGTGAAGAAAATGGATAATTGGCATGATATATAGCCTATTCAAAAGGGCCATCTTGATGCAGACCCCGATTCTAAATTTGGTGATAGGCATTAGGTCTTTTCCCTTTAGGATAATAGACTCCTCAAGAAGAAGCCATCTACTTAGAGTTTTGTCAATTGAATTGCTCTTATTCGATGTTACCACACTATGCATGTTGAATATAGCATTTGGAATTGACCAAGATAAATACCTTTAGAAATTCTCACCTGAAATACAAGCTACAACCATTTTATGATCTAGGTGATATAGGAAAATGTCATTTGTCACCTTGCCAACAAAAAATAAGTCTCTTAGCAAGTCTATACATGGCATAACCTCTGGTTTGGTTGTTATGAAGTGCAATCCTTATTTTTTAGAGAAATTAGGTTTATCACTAATTGACTCTACACTAGTGATAGATATTCTTCATGAGAGAAATATTTAATATCATTAATGGCATCCCATAGCTCTGAATACTTGGTAAACAAGTAATTAAAGACTGTAGAGTTAAACACAGTGTCTGTATACTTAGTAGAATATTTAATGGAAAATTGAGATAGTGGTAGTACTCCTCTAAACACTTGATATGATGAAGCCATTGTCTCCCATCTAGTTTGCTCAAATTTAGCTTCCTATAATTTAAAAACTTTTTTTTGTTGGTCATGTCTTTACAGTTGATGTGCAAGTAGTTTAGGGCTTGTTCATAGAGTAACAATTGAGTTCAAAATTTTCTTGTGATCAATGAACACATTAATAGCCATAAGTAGTTGGTATAGCTTTTGCATTTAATTCTAGTTCTTGCACTTTTAATACCCAACATTCATAAACTTGTTTTACCCACACAATTCAAAACTTGTTAGTTTATTTGTTGGGGAAGCCATGTATTTGCATTTTTTAATTAGTGTCATGAAGTAGTTTTGTTTTTCTAGCTAAGTCTAGTAGCTTTCGACAGTCAAGAATTGAGTTTCATATTGAGACCGAGCCAACTAACTCTCACAAATCAAAGGCTTTGAATAAAAACCCTGAACAAAATGTTTGATGAACAAAAATCTTGAAGAGTTTCTCCTATGAACAAATCTCAAAAAAAAGTTTCAAACAAAATATCTGAACACAAACCCCAATTAAAAGTACCTAAAAAAATGTTTGATGAATAAATTTTGAATTTAAGAATTTATGAACAAAACTAGCTACAAACAAGAAAAACATCAAACAAAATGTTCAATGAACAAAAATCTTGAACAAATTATCTAACCACAAAATCTGACGAAGGAGTTTTGAACAAAATGTCTAACAAAAGAGTTCCAAACAAAATGTTCTATGAAATATTTATAAATAAAATGTTTGACAAACAAATTTTGAACTTAAGAATTTATAAATCACCAAGTCCCAAAACTTGCATATGTATAAAACTCCTAAAAGGAATTAATAAGTTAGTTTGAAATGTAAAACATCATTGTTTGTACTTCTAAATGTTGATATTAACGAGTAATCCACCGAATGAAGAAGAAAACTTAGAAAAAGCATGGGCCAAATAAAAACTAAAATGGGCCCCCATTATTTTAAAAGAATAGGGGGATGTTGAGTATAATAAATGGTGACCTATAGGGGGAATACTTCTAAGTATTTGAGAACTCAGAACTTTGGTTAGAAATTTCAAATCAGATATGAACCATGACACAAAAAAATATTTGAATCAGAGATATGAAAGAGGCTCTAAACTACATTATACAACATACTTGTCTTTTCATCCATGGATCTATGTGTGATAAAGTGATGTTATTTAACCCTTATTGTGAGGATTTTTATAAATACTTGGAGTAGTTATAGGTTTATTTATGGTTCTATTGAAGCTCATTAAATCATAGGAGCTCAAGCATTACTTTATTACCAGCCAAGCATCCATAGCCCCTACAAAGATACCTTTGGGTTTCTTCTCTCCTCTTCTTTCATTTTTTGAGCATGTTGCATGGTACATTGACCTTATTTCATGATGTGAGCCTTTGATATCCTTTTGATTTTATTTGAGATTTATTTATCACTGTTTTTAAACATATTAGTTCTTTTCTTTTTTCTTTTTTATATATGAATAAAAGGAGAGCCAAAACTACCATGAACTAGTGTAGTTATAAAACAGATTATTTACCAGAATGTCCCTGTCATTTACATATGTACTAATGATTATCACCTTCAAACAAGTATCAGTATGAAGAGTGTGCTTGGTCCAATTGATTGAGAAAATTTTTTAAATTTATATGGAGTATTTGAGAGTAACTTTCACATACTTGGTAAAAATATTCAATTACAACACAACTCTAAATGACTATCATTATATACCTAAATCATGAAGACTTCAGACATAAAAGTGTAATAATCTTGTGAACAGACCCCAAATTATGAGTCCCTTTGCAATTTCCCTTTCCCATGTATTGATTTAAGCATAAATAAGGGCAAAACTAGTAGGATGTTAGTTCAATCATGTCAAGATGAACCAATTAGATTGTCATAAGAAACAACAAAACACCTAACATAGAAAGCAAAACAACTAAGCTAAAAAGGAGGAAAACTAAACTAAAAAGCAAGAAAACTAAAGTAGAAAAAATGAAAACTAAATTACTACCTCTATCATGTATTTTTCATCACTCGGGGGCAACTTCAAATTGTACAGCCATGAAGCAATATTTTAGAAACTACGTATTGACTAGATATGTAAGTTTATCACCTTGAAGGTCCTTTAAATAGAACACATTATTACCCAATATCTTTGAAATTTGGTATGATATAATCCATAGTGTGGCAAATTTATCATGCTACCCTTTCTTTTCATGGGTTGTATCCCATAGAAATACTAGATCAGAGATTTTAAATGCTTTGACTTTTCCCCTTTTATTAAACCATCTTTTGACTACATTTTGATGTTTATTGAAAATCTATAGTGCCTCAGTCCTTGAGTCTTTAATTTCTATTATTTTTAGTAATCAAGATTCTACTTTTCCATTTGGTTCTATATATTCTTACATGAATTTATAGGTCGACAACTTTATCGTGATTAGGAATACTAGTCATCATCCATACACCAGTAGATAGGGTGAGGCCTTTAGGGCATTCTTATATCTTGTTCACTCTAACCACAAGGTATACTTAAGTATATTATGTTATTTCTTAGGCTTATCTATAGTCAATTTATTAATTTCATCTATCAAGTTATTATTCATTGCTTTGGGTAATCCATTTCCCTAAGGATAGTAGTTAGAAGATGACCTAATGGTGATCTAAATATCATGAGCACGTTTAGTAAATTTAACTAGTATGAATGTTGGCCCATTATCACAAACTAGAGATATGGGAGTGTCTAATCTAGTTATGATGTGTTCTTCTAAGAAGCAAATCACATCTTGTGCTTTAGAATTCTTAATGGCCACTACCTTAGTCCATCGGGTGTAGTAATTTGTGGTAGTGAGTATAAACTTATGACCTGATCAAGAGTTTGGGTTAATTTTGCCAATAAATTATAACCCCCATTGGGCAAATGGCCTTCTCTCAAAAATAAGTTTTAAAGGTATTGATGCATGTATTTCTCTTTTTAATAAATTTTGGCATTCATGACATGTCCTTACATGAGCATGGGCATCCTTGAAGACTGTTGGCCAATCATAGCCCATTATTAAGATTTTTTTAGATGTGGTATTACCAGATGGATGACCACTACCTATCTTTTAGTGTAGGTTTTCCAAAATTTCTTGAGCTTATTTTGTTGATACACATCTAAGGTAGATGATTTCATAATTTCTCCTATAAATAACTCATTTTCTAATCATGTAGTGAACAACTTTGAGCCTCAAATATTCTCTTCATTCTCAATTTAATTTTGGGGGTCAAGTACCTATAAATAAATATTAAATTATGTCAGTATACCATTCTCCTCTAGACACCTAGACTTCACAAACTTGTTCAATAATAATGCACGAGTCAGGCTCAATCATGAGTTTGATGATGCCCTGACTCCAGACAATTTTAGTAGGATTGATTTCTATATTAAATTTTTGAAACTTTTCCATCTATTTACCTTTGCATTTTCTCAATTTATTATGTGATAAAGTAAGTTTGACAGTAGGGTCTAGCACAATGGTGATAGTATTATTTCTCATGATGTAGTAACAAAATTTATTTAATGCTTTCACAAGAGAAAAGATTTGATTATAGATCATGGAATACTTGAGTTATGAATATTTTAAATTCATGCTCATAAATGCAATGGGATGCTCAGTCTCATTTCTCTTTTGCATTAAGATGGTAGTAAATGTATGTTCTGAAGCAAATGAATATAAGTAGAAGTCCTTTGTGAAATTTGGACTAATCAGTACTGGGGCCTGAGATATAAAATCTTTGATGTCATGAAAGTACTTTATAACCTAAGATGTCCATTCTATTTTATTATCTTATTTGAGAATTACATTCAAGGGTCTCACAATTTTTTCAAATCCAAAGATGAACTTTCTTATGGAATTTAATTTCCTAAACAAAGACTTGAGCTCTTTTTTGTTGTTTAATAGTGTAATATTTAAAATCCCCTAAATTTTATCTAAATTTATGATGATCACTTATTTGGTAATGATATGTTCCAAAATATTTCCCTTAGTAACTCCAAATATGCTCTTCTTTGGGTTCAATGAGATACCCAACCTTTGGCATCTTTTGAATATTGATTGTAGATGGCCTACATGATCATTCATGTTCTTAGAGAAAATAGTGAATTCATCCATATAGATGATTTTACATATACCTATCAATCCTTAATATGCATGATCCATTACTTGTTGAAAGATGGATCCTACATTAATTAGTCCAAAAGGCAGCCTCTTGTATGTATAGGTACCCCACTTTATGGTAAATACAATTTTCATTTTATCTTTTGACTCTACCAATACCTAGTTATAACATGAAAATCCATCTAAGAAGGACATCATTTCAGAGCCACTAACTATCTAAATATCCTCATCTAAGGAGGGCATTAGATAGTTGTCCTTCTCAAAATCTTTATTCAAGTTTTTGAAATCAACACATAATCTAATTTCTCCAATATTATTTCTAACTAGAACTAAATTGGCAATCCAAGTAGAATTCCTAATTGGGAAGACTATCCTTACACTCAATAGCTTTTCTACTTCTCTTTGAATGAGATATTTTAGGATAAGGTTCACTGGTCTTTACCCTTATCTAAATGGCTTGTGATATTATTTTAATGGAATTGTATGGGTGATGACCTTTGGTTCATAAACCTTCAAGTCCTCATACATCCATATAATCAAGTCTTTGTATTGAGTGAGTAAATCTTTCACCCATTGCCTTTCTTCTGGAGTGCAACTAAGGCCAATGTTGGCATAGCATGGGCTACTCTCATCACCAAAATTCTTAATTTTGAAGTTAGACTCGCTAACCTTGGTTTTCCTTTGATTTTGATCCTAGAGATGTATATCAAATGATCTTTATAAAGAAACCATTCCAAGAGGGAGATAATTTTATTTGAGTTGGATGACACCTTCCTTGACTGAATCTCTTGGTAGAGATAACTAACCTCTTTGTAATTAATGATTTGGGACTCAAATTATCATGAGTTGGTTATAAATTAGATGATTTATTAGTCATCATCAAAGACTTGGAAATTATCTACATTTTTAGGAACAAAAGGACAAGGTACTAACTCAATGGAGAATCTTCATACCTAAGATTCTTGGAGAGGATCCAAATTGGCGACCAAAGCAGCTAATGAATCTATGACTTGGTTTTGTTCTATAAGAATAACCACTACATTTAAAGCCTCAAAGGATTTAATCAAATCCCATGCTTGATGTTTATATCTTTTCAAATATTATAGCTTACACTGGTATTTATTTGTAACCTGATTGATTACCAACTCTAAATCTTCATATACCAATAACTACTTGACATTGTTTTTTAGGGCAAAGTGCAATCCCAAAATCAATGCTTCATATTTAGATCTATTATTGGTACAATGGAGCTATAATTTTTATGCTACTAGTAACTTCTTTCCTTTTGGATCAATTAATTCAATTCATATGCCTGATCCCTATTTGGATCTACAACTGTCAAAGTGAAGAATCCATAGCTGAGCAAGGCCATAGGATTTTAGTTCTTGTATTTCATTTTATGTGGTGAAAGTATAAATTCCAAGACTAGGGGATTCATAACTCACCTCTTATTTCTTAACAATATACTATGTGATAGGATACTTCATTCTTGGATCCCAATCAATCCAAATTTAGTTTGGAAGGCCTCTCCATGGTATCCAAATGTGAGAAACCTATTGAGAGGTATCCATTGAGTGTCTTAGATTAGTCCCTACTCAATAATAGTCTATACCCTTTAGGTATGTCTATTATAATGATATCGATAATTATATGTACTTGTGGCTTGAATGCACTCTAGATACACACATTAGTCAGTTCTCTAATCATCAGTATCACTATTTTATTTAGCTATGTGAATGTTCTCTTTGATGGGCTTGAATTTAGGCCAAGATTTTGAAAAATAGAAGTAGGCTTCATAGTGACTAAAGATCCAAAATTGAATAATTAATTATGAATATTTTTGTTGAACACCCTAATGGTCAGCAAAAAAGGTGGAACCTCCAGCTTGCTTTTATATATGGCATTGGTGTCAAAGGCCTTTGTTTTCTTTGTAAGAAATTTTATATTTTCTACAGGGGCCTTCCTTATGATAAACTTCCAACAAAACTTTTTATGCTCATTAATCTGGGTTAACTCATGAAGGGTGATGTTTGCCTTTATTTTTTTCATGTCCCCAACAATGTTATACCCCCTCTACTCTGTTCCTCCTTATTTTGAGGTTGATCATTCCCTTTCAAGGGAGGTAGATTATTATCAACTTTTAAATTCAATGGAATAGTTATAATATTTGAAGGAGTGGACATTATAAAGGGTTGATTGTTCCTCTGATTATAACCACCTTTTTAATATTGTTGAAAGGCATGGATCTCATTAGTATTGTCCTCTAGTATGTTTTCATCTTTGCTCAGGAAAGGAAACTCATGGTTATCAAAAAACATAGTGGTGCTCAAAGAAATAGACTCATGGTGGAATTATGGTGGGTTATGCATTAAATCTTGCCTCACCACATCTCTTTGAAAGATTTCAAAAGCTGTACAAAACTCAACATAGTCATGTTCACCATGTTGAGGCACCATTTGGGCAAGGTTGTCTCTAGTATATTAATTTCCATGGGCTTGATAAACTACATTGTATTATTTATAGGCCTATTGAAGGGTATATTATATCTTTGGAACCCGAAATTTAGATTATTATTTGAGCCATTAGCATTTCCTATCTTTCTTTGCATGCCAATAAAATCATTGTTTAATCTATGGACCATTTTTTGTATGGCATCCAGCTCTACTTTAATAGAATCCATGCCATAGGCAACTATAGTAGGGGATGGAACTAAATTCTAGTTCTATTGGTAACCATTTCCATGTGCATGGTTTTTTAAGAAACTATAATTCAGATGTGACATCTGTGTCAGAGGAAGTGGTGTGTATAATTGATTCTAATTAAATGTAGGAACATTCTGCTTCACATGTGGAATTAGATTCAAAGCTTGGAGACTGGCATTTATACTAGGTGTACCAAGCACTCGAGGATTAAGTTATTTATCAATGTTGATGGATTATTCATGGGATAATTCCAAAGTATTGATAGCATGAGCCCTTCATAAGAAAAGTGTAGTAATTAGGTTTAGGGCATTCTTGTACATTTATAATGCCAACACTTTTTTTGGTTTATACATCAGGTTTAACCAAGTATACATCTTTTGAAATATGGCATTGAAGGCTTGGATTTGTTCATTGGGCTCCCTCTTCATGTTATTAAAGTGTTGGTATATCAAACTAGGACTAGTAACCTAACCAAATTGTGCAAGAAAATTAGTTTGACACTCATTCCAAGAAGTAATGGAATTCTCTTGCAGATTAAGGTACCAATCATAAGAAGCATCCTATAATATGAAACTAAAAATTCTATATGCAACATCTTCATTAGTAATATTCATTAATATTAAAATAGCATTAAAATACTTGATGTTTTCTTATGTCATTCTTCCTCCTGAAGGAGATAAGGATTGTAGATACTTCTCTAGATTCCTTGGTAGGTCATGCACATCTCCTAAGATGGTAATAGTAGATCTAACCAACCATGGTGGTTGAGCCATAAGATGATTAATAGGGGGATTTTTCCTTATTGGGGAAGGTGTTCTAGTTTGGGGAATGATAAGGGTAATTGTTATAAGTCTAGGTCTTCTATGATTTGAAAAAGGTGAGACTAGAAGACTAGCCTAAGCTCTAGATTTGGTCACTCTCTCAGGTGTCTTCAGTACAACTCAACTTAGGGATTAACCTCTTTTATCAAAAATGCCACATCCCTCCTTATACCACCAAAAAGAATTTTGATATGATTTTTATGCATATTAAATCATAACGAGTTAGTCTCTACCATTTTAGGATCATAATAGAGGTAAAATCCACTCTAGGATATGAGGTATAGGTATGTGATTTGAACAACCAAGTGATGGAATAGCAAGTAGAGCATGCAGGTTGTTAATCGGGACTATATATGGATGAATGATATCTAAAACAAAGTTAAAACTAGGTGAGTTTGTGGATAGATGGATACTAATCTAAAGTGGGCAATTTTCATAAATAAACTCTAAAAGAGGAAATAGGTAGAACAAAAAAGAAGGAATCTTCTAGATTCAAGAATTACCTTTAGGCTAAATTCTTCATAGATAAGTGTTTTAAAAATTGATGTTTCCTACTAGCATCTAATACACACACACATACAAACACATTCAAGCAATTTGGGATAAAATGATATAGGGAAATCAAAGATCTCAGTCAAAATTTGTTATTTTTGGTGTAGTTGTTGCACACTCATACTTAGGAGATTATAACTTAGGTCAAGGAGGTATCTAAGGTAGCTACTACACACTCATATAAAACTATATCAAAGAAAACATTTCTACACACTCAGAAATATGAGACAGTCAACTTAGTTACACATAATCAATAGTAATTATTAAATCTTCAATAGCCATTGCACATATAAAACTAGCATATCAATTATAACAAATGGAATTCTTCATAGCTATTGCACACTTAGAATTACTAAATAAAATAATCAAAAAGATAAAAAAATGATTACACAAATTTTGGAAGGAAAAGGTACCAACACATATGTGACAATCA
Organism: Torreya grandis; assembly: GCA_037957365.1. Lineage (NCBI taxonomy): Eukaryota > Viridiplantae > Streptophyta > Pinopsida > Cupressales > Taxaceae > Torreya > Torreya grandis. Next base: position 4,793,609 of record JARHVA010000642.1, on the reverse strand, counting down.
AAATTTGATTTATTCTTATATTGATTTCTTTTACCCTTGTTAATGAGTGTTCTAGATGTATATATAGATTTGGGGAGGGGTCACCTCATTCTCTAAGTACATACAAACTTGTAATTACATGGTATAATTAGTACCTCTATTCTAAATCTATTTTCAAAACTATATGTATGCATATTCATAGTTAACTTATAATTATCAAAATAAATTTAGCTTGTACAATGTGATACAACATGTGTATGTTTAAGAATAATTTAGGCAACTTTCATATTCAAGTTCTAACATAATTAGACTATGAGTACAAAATTAATTCCCTTATATTCATGTGCATAAAATTAGCCTTTTAACTAAGGTTGGACGAAGATTTACATAGATGCGATGATTATTGGAGATATTTTAGTAGATATTGGTGCTGAATTAGAAGTTGTAGTGTAAGCCTTCTTCTTTTCTTCCAAATCAAGATAACACTTGTGCCCTATATCATGTTGCTATTTGACAATGTCCATGTTCATTAATGAGGGTCTATGTACCTTGTTTATCTATTCTAAGATCTTGGCATGCTCCACCTTTGTATTCTAGAAGTTTATCTTAAATTTTGTCTATTTTTATCACCTTATTTTTGGAAAAACTCAGCTCAGCCTCAATTTCATCAAGTGTTAATCCTTGAAGGCTCTGTTTGAATTTCTCATATGCATGTTGAAGAAGTTGATCAAAATTGATCCTACTAATAAGCTTACATGTTTAGTCTCTTACCTTTGATAGATTTAATTCTTTTAGGATTTACAAAATGAGATCTTCATGTTCTTGATACTTTGGCATTACTATTCTAGTTATTGTGACCCATTCTCTAGCTTCTTGAATTATAATTACCACTAAATTGAGGGCATTTGAAGCCTCTAATAGTGTTATTAAATCAAGATGGCTATAAACCTTATTAGTAGTATAAATAATAAGTAATTTTAGTTTATTCTCATCTTGTTTCAAAGAATTAAATAATTTATGAGTCTCAGTTATGTGAGGAGACAATTCTACCTTCATTGCATCAATTGCTTCTAAAGCATTGTATAGTTTTGATGCGGCTTGTTAAACCTTGATCTCAATTTCTTGAGGGATATGGACTATTTTTTATTTCTATTTTATTTATTATAATTCTTGCTCAAGATCTTACCTGGCCATTTCATTCCCCTCATGCACTGCTATCAAAACATCCTTAGGAGTTTCAATAAGGGACTTAAAGTCCTCTTTATAAGGGGACTTCCCCAATTTCCTGTTCTTTCTTTTAGACAAGGCAAAGATTTCTTGTCTTTCTTCAAAAATAAGTTTATTTCCAATTCCATCCTCCACTTTCCTCTTTATAACCCTTTGGATGCTTCCTGAGGGTTTATCAAATATGGAGCTTATTTATGGCAACTCTATGATCTTCAATTTTAGCTTTTGAGAAGCCTTCGATCTCAACTCAGTTGCCTATGGAGGGATGACTAGTTGTGTTGGATTTATTAGTTGTGTCCTTAGTTTTAGTCTCAATTGATTATTCTTCTAATGTTTGCTCTAAATCTCCATTAATTATTAAGTTAGAAAGGGAGGGCCATATTATTTTAGACCAATCCACACCTCCATATTAGGGTAGTGGGTGGACTATATACACATGTTTCCCCCTTTTATCCTTCCCTAAGGATGTTATAATAGTATCTTGGGAAGAGCTGGTGGAAGGCATTGGCAGGTTAATTTGAGTGGATGAAACATGAAATTAGAAGCTTGCCAATGCCCTTTCAACCTTCTTGGAATCCCTCCTTTTGGTTTTAGGCTATATTGAGGGAATTTATGCAGTGGTGGAAATAATAGATATGGTTAGAATTATTGGGGAAATAGAAACAATAAGTGTAAAGGAAATATCCTCTATTTTTGGAGTAATCAAAGGTGTTTATGTGATAGCCTTGAGAGGAACTGAATCAAATGAACCTATTAAAGAAAGGAGAATGAAAGAGGAAATTGGGGAAGAAGGGATTGAAGGATTAGCCCTATTACCTGATTAGTCCTTATCCATAGGTGTTTTTTCTTTGTCATATTTGGGGCTTAATGCCTTTACTCTTTCAAATTCCTCCTCTTCATCTATTTCTTATTCTTATAGAGTTTATTGTTGAACTAAAGATGTGCCTACTATTGATTCATTAGTAATTAGGTTCTCTATGAAGGAAGGATCCCTTGGCTTCCTCTTGTAGAAGATTATAGTCTTCTTAGTTGGGGAGGAGGCTCACTAAATTAGGGTATAAGTAACCCTTTTACCTATAAATTTATTCACTAGTGATGCAGTTAGGTGATCTTGGCTTTTTGAATCAATGGATTCCAAGAAAATTAGATCCTCTTGAGCTCCTTGATGCTCAACTTTAGTCACATCAGGATCTATCTTAACAACCTTCAATACTTGGAGAGCTTCTTGAGAAGGCTCTCCTTGTTCCTATGTTAGTTTCAGGGGTCTATTGACCTATAAGTTTGAAGTAGTCCATCATCCAAGGGGTGAAATCTTTATATACATTTCTTCAATTAAAATTTAAGGTTCTCCTTAAATTATCTTCAAATGTTCCTCCCCAAGCCCTATGATTTGTGCCTTTTCCATTACTTAGGCATCATCATTTGCATTCAAGATCAAGAAATCAAAGTCATAAGAAACATATTGGTATGGAATACCAAAGCCTTGGATATGTTTTTAAATTTGACCATGAGGGTCCCAATCTCTATGAGGCAAGGTTGACAAAAAATATTTTTTTCTTTTATTGTCAACATCCCCAAAAAAATTCCGTGTTATATATCACATTTGACCTATTACCATATGGGATCTACAGAATGTGTTTTTATTCATCTTTATCAGATCTTCTACACTCCACTAGAGCTATAATGCAATTTATTGCTCTATGATTTTATCATTCACATAATTTGAGAGGCGTAAAGGGTTAACCTTATTGTTGGTAACCATAATCACTATATAATGGTTATAGCTAATAGTCACCCTATGGTGTTAATGTATCTACTATACTCTTAAATATCCTGGGTAGTGGGGCCTCATGGATTTCCTACCATACCTAAAGATATTAATATGGGTGATATGCTTGGTATATGCATATATGTGCATAAATGAATAATAATCATAGATGTGATTCTTTATGTAGTCCATAGTTAGGCTCCAAAGTGACTCATAGTCACTATATATAGTTCCCATTACTATGTCAAAGAGGTATGGCATCATATAAAAATGGCCTATTTAATTGGACTATTTGCCTTTATGTAGAAATTACTCCCTTAGATTAAATTTGAAATCTCCCCTAAGGAAAAATTAATGTTGGAGGTCATCAGCATGTCTAGAAGTGGCACTCAATCCAGGTGGAGAAAATGGATATTTGGCATGCTATATATCATATTTAAAAGGGACATATTGATGCATAACACCATTATAAATTTGGTGATAAGAACTAGGTATTTTCCATTTAGGACAATAGACTCCTCATGAAGAAGGCATCTGCTCAGAGTTTTGTTAATTGAATTGCTCTTATACCATGTTACCACCTTATGCATGTCAAATATAGCATCTAGAATTGGAAAAGATAAATACCTTTAAAAATCATCACCTTAGATAGAAGCCATAACCATCTTGTGATCTATGTGATGCAAGAAAACATCATCGGTCACCTTACTGGCAAAAAACAAGTCTTGCAGTAGGTTGATACATGGCATAACCTCTACTTTGGCTATCATGAAGTGAAATCTTTATCTTTTGAGATAAATTAGGTTTGTCACCAATTGGCTCTATGTTGGTGATAGATCTTATTCATGGGAGAAAGCATCAATGGCATCCCATAGGTCTAATACTTGGTATATAGATCATTAAAGACTGTAGAGTTGAACACAATGTTTGTATACTCAGTAGAACCTTTAATGGAAAATTGAGATGGTGGTAGTACTCCTCTAAACACTTAATATGATGAAGCCATTATCTTCCATCTAGTTTACTAAAATTTAGCTTCTTAGACTTTGAAAACTTATTTTTATTGGTCGCATCTTTATAGTTGATGCATAGGTAGCTTAGGGCTTGTTCATAGAGTAACAATTGAGCTTGGAATTTATTTATAATTAATGAACACATCAATAGTTTCAAGTCATTGAATTACATTTTACATGCAATTTTAGTTCATAATCTTTTAATGAACAATGTTCATAAACTTGTTTTATCTACACAATTCAAAACTTGTTAGTTTATTTGGTGAGAAAGCCATATCTTTAAATTTTTTAACAAGTGTCATGAAGTATTTTTGCTTTGATGGCTAAGTATAGTGAGATTTTAGCAGTCGAGAGTCAGTTTTTGTGTTGGGAGCAAGCCAACTAACTCTCAATAATTTAAGGCTCCAAACACAAACCCCAAATAAAATGTATGACAAATAAAAATCTTAAATATTTTCTCTGATGAATAAATCCCAAATAAAAGTTTCTAACAGAACATCTAAACACAAACTCCAAACAAAAGAACCAAACAAAATGTTCAATGAATAAATTTTGAATTTAATAATTTTTGAATAAAACTAATTGTGAACAAGGGAATCCTTGAAAAAAAATACTGAACAAATTATCCAACCACAAAAGCTAATGGAGTTCTAAACAAAATGTCTGATGAAAGAGTTCTAAACAAAATGTCTGATGAAAGATTTTTGAACAAAATGTCTGACAAATAAATTTTGAACTTAAGAATTTCTAAGTCACTAAGTCCCAAAGCCTACATAATTATAAAACTCCCAAAAGGCATTAATAAGTTATTCCAAAACGTAAAACATCATTGTTTGTACTTCCAAGTACTGAGATTAAGGAGCAATCCATAAAACTTCCACAAAATGAAGAACAAAACTTAGAAAAAATATGGGCCAAATCAAAACTAAAATGGGTCCCCATTATTTTTTAATAATAGGGGGGGTGTGGGGTAAAACATGTATGTTATATATGTATGAATATACATACACATACCCATATATATACACACATGTATATATAATGCACACTAAGACACATACACATATATAAATGCACATATATAGTATATATACACACATTTAGGGCATGTAATCAATTTATATGTTTATGGATGTACTGCCTTGTTTTAATGTATGAACAAATTAAATTGAATATATATGCATAACTCAAATCATAGAAAAAGTGATAATAATGTTTCATTACCTTAGTGAGGTTAAAAAAACCTCACCATAAAACCATGAAGAATTTATTCCTCCTCACTTCCCTATAAACGATCCAAATACAATGTTGTAAAAGCATTATTCAAATGGTAATATTTTATATTTATTTAATCACTACAATTATTCATAAAAAATATTCTTCAAACATTAATTAAAACTAAACTCAATTATAAAAATAAGATGATGAACTAAAAAGGAAATAATCATTCCAATAATGAATTGTGTTTAAAAACATAGAAGATTAAGTGAGGATTTTGAAATAGAAATTTTTTTAAACATTAACTACAACCATAATTTTATGAAACCCATTTCACCTAGGATTTTATTTGTAGTCACCATGGATGTATTCTCAAAGACTACCTTCACTAGGTGGTTTTCAGTAGTTATGGAAGTTGTCAGGCAAGTAACATGTACTTTATTCATAATGCCTACTAACTGCTAAGAGGAATAGCAAGGCCTCCTCTTAATTGATTGTAGGGTTTAATGATTTTATAAAATAAGATTTGATTTAGAGGTAAGAGGCATTTGGGTGTTGATAAACTAATTACAATGTGACTAATAAAAATACCTTATCAAAATTACATAATGGGAGTGCTCAAAGATTGTCTACATTTCTAAGAAATGCTAAATCTATGAAACCATGTAAGTAGTGTGGACAAGGAATATGCAAAGGGAAGGTTAGTCTTATGTTAGTTCAAGTAATAAAACTCAAAACAACACACTAAAATCTTAACACCTCTAGCCTAGACACTAGGGAGATTTTAGATAACAAGCAACATATGAAAACACAACAAAAATATAAAAGAATAACTTTTACCTTCCTTGGAGCTTCTAAATGACTTGTTGAATGGTTTGCTCAGCCTATGCATCAAAAATTCTTCATCAATAGAGATTTGTTCGCTTCACCTTTCCTTGGCACCTTGGCTTTGATTTCTTAGCTTAAGATTTGGGCATGGTAATATTACTTGCATGAAGCTTATGGAGTTAATTCTGCATAATCACTCTAAAATATTTAAACTTACAAATGAAGGGGTGTGGCCTTGTATTTATAGCCTCAAAAATTAACTCTCACCCAGAGTGAGTTAAAGTTGAGTTTAAACATGAAATAGGTTCAAATTAACCCTATGTGAGTTGAGATTAACTCTAATTGAGTTAATAGTTTTCATGTAATTATGATTTTTTGTTACTAGACATGGCTTTCAAATTAGATATTTTGGGATATTTTAGAAGTGTTTGACAACTCATAAAGGCAATGATGAAAAGCTTTGATATTTTGATTTTTAAAATTTATATTTTTAAATATTCATTAATTTCAAATGGATAATTCAAATAAGTATATAAACTTGTTTAATTAGATAATTAATTTTGATTAGCCTGTTAGTTCTTTCAAGATTTGATCAAGTTCCCCTCTTAATGGGTCCATTTACTAAATTGATAGTTGTTATGCCACAAGGTGATTAAGGATGAATCTATGAGAGGTTATTGTTGCATACAGGGTAGTATTTTAAATAGAGATGCCTCAACATGATTCTGATATTTTATAAATGATGCATGGATAAAATTAAGATGTTTAGTGATTTCTAGACTTAATGTGCAATGTTTAGTAGAAATCAATCTAAATTCTAATCGAAATCTAGTTGTGGCCAGATTTGGATATCTATAATTTGCCTCTATTTTGGAAAGTGTTTCCAGCTATAGACATAATAACATCTTCTCAAAGAATGAAAAGGTCTTATATGACTATTACTTCAATGATGATAGATGAGCCTTGGATGCCCCTTCGATGGAACAATTGACAAATAAGGTTAGTGATCATTCCCTCGAAAGAAAGAAATGATGAGACCAAAAAAAAGGTAAAGCAGGTAGAAAAGACTAATTTAGCCCATGAATATTTATAATCAATGGCACAGTGAGTTACCTCAAGTGGGTAGATAAATAGGATGATTTGTCTATAAGTGGTTATAATCATCAGCATAGCTAGGTGAAAAGATAATGATTTTCTCAAAGTTAGTTAAAATTATTATCCAAAAGATAAGGGCAACAAGAGAATGATTTTCTCAAAGATGGTTATAATCATTAAAAAGAAAATAATAATTTACCCACAGGTGGTTATAATCATTATTAAGATAAAAACATGCCCCAGTTAGGTGGATAGAAATAATAGTTTTCCCAAAGGTGGTTATAAGTATTATCATAATGAAAACGTATCCTGATTGGGTGGAGGAATGATAATTATATGCCCAAAGGCAGTTATAATCATTAACCTCGAAATAGATCAAAATATAATGATTTTTTTGTATACAATTATAATCACTAGTTTTGTGGGTGGGATGATACACAATTATTTTCTCAAAAGTGGTTAGAATCATTGGTAAAATGATTTGAGTAATATGGAAAATGAGAATAGAGGAATTACATTATGAATCCGTACTCAAAAAATAAGAGTAAGCCCATATAGAGGATAAATATGAATTAGGGAAACTTACTAGTATAGATATGCATGTCTTAATTAGCATGAATTAAAATGTTTTCATGATTTAATTACTTTATATTTGGGAAGTTATTTGGATAGATTGAGAATTTTTCAAGTGCCAAGGAGAAATACTTTGACCTCATTGCATGTAAGATTTCTCAAGCTGATTTTTGTTGTAGCATATGATAATAGGCATCATGATAGAGAACACCATGATAAATTAGCCAAAATATGCATAAAGACTGACATATAATCTAATAAAAAATCAAAAATAATACACCAATGATAAAATCCATGATGATACTATTGACAAATGAATATAGATGGACTTAAGTATAATGATCAAGGAATCACACAATGAATGCAAGTATATTAAGTTAAGGCACAATAATGAAAGCAAACAAATAGTCAAACAAACAAACAAAAAGAAAACATGAACAAATAAAAAGTATAACAAAACAACAAGAAATTAAAAGTGAACAAATACAAATAATGGTTAATCATAATGTTAGTGCAAACAACGAACAAATAAGGTGATGAGCATTACCCCTAGATTAGAGGAGACAATGAAATAAATAAACAAAATAGGGGAATAGAAGAAAAAGAAAGGGGTAACCAAGTTGACTCTAGATGCACTAGGCAAGTAGATGTTGCTTACATAATTTCATTGATGCAAGATCTAACATAAACTTCAGGTCAAATATAGTTCTCTCAGGATATGGGATAGAAGAAAATGATAATCAAGAAAACATGATTGATGATGTAGAGGAATATGGGAATGGTCTCATGAAACAATAAAAGTGTGAGAAGAAGCCTAAAGGTCATTAATGTATCAAAGTGGAATAGATAATGCACAAAATATGAACTTGAAAAATGGTGAGAGCATAAGGTTTAGGCCAAATAAGGATAGAGAAACTAAATGACAAGTGATTTTTTATGAAATAGCTAGAGGTCATAGAATCCTTAAGGTAAAGAAGTGGTTGATTTGGTAAGTTTTAGGATTTCCTAAATCATTTTTTTTAAATGGAATTTTATTAACATCTCAACTCAATTGAGAATGGTGAGATACTAAATGGTCCAACTCATAAAATGACAAGAGTGTTTAAAACTAAATTGCTCACAAAATGGTAAAAACATGGCACAGGGGTGATTGAGCTCACCTCAACATGAATCGAGCATTACCTACATAGTCCCAATTAGGACCTCAAGTCATTATAGTTTTGCCTTATAGTGGAGAAATTTAACTAGGTAGCATCAAGTTCATAAAGTAGTTAGATTAGGCAAATGGCATAGTATGTCATGGGAATGCCAAGGTGGGACTTCAAGGCATGATAAAATTAGTGTTTTTAATTTTCCCATAGGCAATTATAATTAGAAAAAAATGGCATAAATCCATGATACAAATTTTCTCAAAGGTGGTTATAAGTAGTATCACAACATCAGACATTGATTTTATCAAAGGAAGTTATAATCAAGAATACTCATAATGAAATAAAATAAAAAATAAAGTATGCAACTGCCAAACCACTATCATACTAGTCCAAAATATGACATCTATCTAGAATATTGAATCAACTATTAAAATGTGATCTGAATCCTCTCACTAAAGGTGCCTGATGAACCAATGTAATGGAACCAAGGTCAAAGGATTGGGTAAGGAGGGTAAAAATAACTTTAGTTGAAAGGAAATGTATGGTAGAATAGTACAACGTAGAACGGTATAGGGTAAGGTGCAAATAATTTGATATTGTGGTAAAATGGAAAGGGGCTTCATAGACAAAGCTTTATATCTCCCAAGTAAAGTAACACTTGAGGTGTATGATGTTCATCATCTCATTGAGTTCATCCTCATCTTGTGTATCAAGCCTATATGCTTCGGATCCATAATTGACAACAATGATATATGGGCCTATCTAATTGGGTTTAAATTTTCCCTTCTTCTTCTCAGCCATGGTATTCTTTTAGTTTTCTTTGAGAATAAGATCCCTAAGTTTAAACTCTCTATGTTTGATGCACCAATTATAGAGGCCATGGATTCTATTCTAGTATGTTTGAAGGTTATTGATAGCATCTATGCATTTCTCATCCAATAACTCTAGCTCTTGCAGCTGAGATACTAGGTAATCTTCATCATCTAAACATGTTTGAGTGAGATTCATAGAGAAGGTAACTTAGCCTCAATGGGAAGAATGAACTGAATACCATAAAATAGGGAATATGAAGTGGTTCTTATTGGGGTATGATAATTAGTGTGGTATGCCCAAAGGACACAAAATATTTGGAGGTTCCAATCACATCTAGCATCATTAATAATATGTTTGAGGATGTTGACAATGGTTTTTTGGATGTCTCTACTTGGCCATTACTTTGTGAGTAATATGTTTTATAAAAATGTTGAGTAATGTTATACTCGATACAAAGCATTTTGACAACCTTATTTTTAAATGATTCACCATTATCAGATATAAAGTCAGATGGGATTCCATAGTGACAAATGAGGTGATTGAAAATGAATTTGGAAATTTGATTTTTAGTCATGAAAATGAGGGTTATAGCTTCAACCCACTTCGTAAAATATTTGGTAGTGGTAAAGATGTGTTTATGGCCATCATATGAGGCTAGGTTAATCTTTCCAATGATATTGAGTCCCCATGTGGTAAATTGTCATGGTATAAGCATTGGTTTTAGTGTTTTGACTAGGGCATGAATCAGATTAGTATGCCATTAACACTTATCACACTGTTTAAAATATACAATTGTATCTACATCCATAGTTGGCAAATAATACTCAGTACATAGGATCTTTTTGTCTAAAATGACCCTATTGATGTGGGCTCCATATAATCTTTCATGAACTTCCCATAATGCTAATGTTGATTCTATCGAGGTTAAACAATGAAGTAGAGTTATAACAAAGTTTTAGTCATAAAGAGTTCATCCAAGTAAGGTATAATGTGAGGCTTGGTGGGTAAAGGCCTTTTATTATTTACATGATAGGTTTGGCAGCATGATATGGTCATGAAGGTAAGTAAAGAGGTTTGAATACCATATAGAGTTAGGACCAATAATATCATAGATCATTGCAATGGTTGAAGGTTCATGAGCACATGTTAGAATATTTTAAACAAGTAATTGATATTCTTTTGCCTTATTGGTATGGTGGATCAAAGATCCAATGGTGGCCATGGAATCATTTGTTCTGTTACTGGCCCTTAGTATGTGTGTAAACTATATATCACTAATCTATTGTTTGAGAGTGTCAACCATGACTTTTTATGGCACCAACTTGTCATCTTTGGTCTAAAATTGGTTTATAACATAATCGATGATTAACTAAAAATCACCATAAACCTTAAGATGTTGTATATTCCATTATACTACTTCACAAAGCCTTATAATGAGTGTTTAATATTTAGCAATGTTATTAGTATAAGAAAAGCTAATATGAAATGATTTAGGAATAATATCCCCCTATGATGGAATAAATAATAGGCCTACCCCTGATCCATGGGATGTAAATAATCCATCAAAATATAGCTTCCAATGTTATTATTCAAGAGGTGTTTCAATGATGGTCATAATGGACTCATCTAGAAATTAGAAAGTTAATGGTTCAATATTTGTAAGGGATATTTCGACAAGCTAGTCTACAAGGACTGGTCCCTTTATGGCCTTTCAATTGACATATTCTATCTCTAAGTCACTCAGAAGCATGATCCATGTAGCCATGAATCTTTGTGAAAATATTTTGGATAGTAGATACTTAAGTGGATCTACTTTATAAATAACTATTATCTTATTATTTAGCATGTAATGTTGTAACTTTTGGGCTGTGAAGACCATAGATCAATGAGCTTTTTTTATGGACATATAGTTGTGTTCATACATGACCAATATAGGACTTAATAGTACACATCATGTTCTTTTCTATTGTCATTGTGTTGAGCTAGCAGTGCCCTCTTATATTTCTCAATTTTAGACAAGTACAATAAGAATAACTTTCTTGGCATACGTGGTAATAAAATAGATGGATTGTCAAGAAAGTCCTTTAGGTGCTAGAATGATTTTTGGCATTCTTCATCCCAATAAAATGTGACACCCTTATTTAGTAGGTGTTTAAATAGATGGCATTTTTTGGGCAACTGAGAAATGAAGTGTCTGATAGATTGGATCTTACCCTACAAACTATGGAGTTGCTTCAAATTGGAAGGTGGTGGCATTTTAGTAATGGCTTATACTTTGGTAGGATCAACTACAATGCCTCTACAAGAGATGATGAATCCTATAAATTTACCTGAAGTAACACCAAAAACAAACTTTTTAAGATTTAGTCTGACCTTGAATTCATGTAGCCTCTTAAATATTTTCCTTAGTGTAACTAGATGATTATCACAGAACTTTGATTTACCCAATATGTCATCAATATAGTCTTCAATAATGTCATGAATCATATCATGAAATATGATGATCATGGTTTTTTGGTATGCGGCTCCAACATTCTTGAGACCAAATGGCATAATTTGATAACAAAATGTTTTCTATGGAGTGGTGAATGTTGTCTTATGTTAGTCTTATAGCACAATCCATATTTGATTATATCCTAAAAACCCATCCATAAGTGAAATTATTTTATACCCGATTGTGGAGTTAACTATCATGTTAATGTTGGGTAGATAAAAGTCATCTTTGGGATAGGCCTTGTTTATATTTTTAAAATCAGTGCAAATTCTAATTCCTTATGACTTCTTATTGACTAACATAAGATTCAAGATCCACTCTGAGTAGTCGATCAATCGAATACATCTCGCTTCTAAGAGTTTTTCCAACTCTTTCTTTACTAATATAATAATTTGAGGATGCATCTCAAACAATTTTTGCTTCACATAATTTATGTCAAGATGTAAAACAAGGTAGTGTAAAAATAAGGTAGGGTTCAAACTAGGCATGTTAAAATAGACCAAAACAAAGATGTCAATAAATTCTCTCAAAATGGCTATAAATATTTTATGTTCCTCAGTGAAGGATGCACCTAATTTAATCCATTTTAGGTCATTTGGAGTCTTGATGTTGAATTTCTAGTGTCTTTTATAAGGAAAGTCGAACTATATTCTATAATGGTTGGTAATTGTTTGAATTGGCCTACAATTGTAAAGTCTTCTATTAGAACTAGTTCTTCAAGTCCTCCTAGACAAAAAGAATCAGAATCTCATAATGGTAAAGATGGCCATGTTACAAACAATGTTAGAAATTCTTGAATAATTTGATCAAAGACATGTTATTCTTCAAAATTGAACTTGAACCCAAAAATAAGTTTATCTTTGGTGGTCTTTTGAGCTATGTTTGGGGAAAGGTGAACACCCCTGTGTTGATGTAGTTTTTATGCACACCATATTCAATGAGGTAGCTTCTAACATTTTAAGATCTCAATGGAGGAAAACTTCACTATAGGGCATGAGATGTAGGTATGTAGTTTGAAAATTTTATTGATGGAATAGTTGGTAGGGTATGCAGATTGTTGACAAGGTTTTTGGATGGAGGTGTGGTTCCTAAAGGGTAATGAATTCCTACATGAGTTGGATGGGTGACTGGTTGCTAATCTAAAGTGAGTGGATCTCAAAAAAAATCAAAAAAGAATGAAAGATAAGGCAAAAAATAAGACTTTGTGATTTTTATAAATCACTTCTCTAATTGGTTTCTAAATGAATAAGTGCTTTCAGAACATATGTATGTTTCAAGTAGCCATTGCATACACACAATTAACCATAGTTTAGAAGTCTAAGGGGATACTGATATAAAAAACTCACATGTCTCAATCAAATTTTTCCCTTTTTAGGGTAGTTGTTACACACCCTTAATTAGAAGATTATGACTCAGTTTAATGAGGTATCTGAGGTAGATTTTGCACACACACACAAAAAATAATAATAATATCAAAATAAAGCACTCGTGCACATTTAAAATTATGAATCAATCAACTTAATGGACAATAGTTAATGTAATTTGCTAATCTTTCAATAGATCTTGCACATCTAAGTCTAGCATATCAATCAAGTTTAGAATGAATTCATTGTAGATATTTCACAATAATAATTATTTAATCATATGACCAAAAAAATAAGCTTAATTACACAAAAATTGGACAGAGAATACACAAACACATTTGCTGACAATTAAAATTGCTTATGCTCTTGTATATTGAAAAAATTCCCACCACCTCCAGTTAGTGGATTACAATTATTTAAATAGGCTTGGGGAAGGGGTCACCTCATCCTCTAAGCTAATGCAAATTCATTACATGTGATATTCATAACTTGAGTTCTAACTACGATCAAAACTGTATAAGAATCCACTTACAGTGATCAGTTTAAGTTAGCCTTTGTAAGAGCTATGCAACATGTGCATGTGTATAAAGGAAACTTTTATAATTATAGCTCATACTACATGAAAATACCTTATTTTATAGGTTATGATAATAACTTGTCTAATATTTTACCTATTTTCAAAATGGAACTCAAACACGCATGAAGGATAAGTATCACTTTTATCAATACTTTATAACCAGTGACACTGTTTAACTATGATCAGTTGTAACTAAACTATGCATTACATGTTGCCTCTACCTTTACATAAAAATATTTCTTCTCAAAATGTAAAATTAGATTAGTTATAAAAATAATATAACTTAATTTTGAGGCCCAATGTCTATCAATAAATATAGCTCTACATATTCTATCTATGTGGTAATGCCATATCATTTTATTTACTAGCTTTTGAAATGTGACAGGTGTCAACACCTCATTGAGTTTGGATCTTTGAGAACTCTACTAGGACTTGTATGCAATAAAAATTATATGGTGTGCATGAATCAAAGTTGGATTGGATAAGATAGATCATACCTACACTTTTGATGGGGGCACACACTTGTTAAGCGGGAGCATGACCAATATGAGGATCCACAAGACCTAATTAAGGAATCACTTGTATCATTTATCACAACACATCATACTAGGTAGGGTTCTAAATATTATAGTCTAACACTATCACACAATAACCTTAAAAGAGTCTTATGATTTTTATATTCACCTATGATAATAAACAAGAAATTAAACTAATCTAATAACAAGAAAAGTAAACTAATCTAGTGTTCACCAAAGCTAGTGGCACAAAGTAAAAGGTTAGATGCAAAACAATCAAATACATGTATAAGAAACTTCAAATAAATTAAGTATGAGTGACACCCTAATACATGAAATATGAGAAGTAATATTATTCAAGTCAACACTTATGTTACTTCTATCTACTAAAAAAAAGGAGAATAAATTTAGAATATACTTACCTAAATGTGAACCTGTCATGACTAAATCTCTCACTTGACCAATGGGGCTTCACAAGAGGGTGTTATGGTTCATAAGGATCACTTTGTTAGGCCAAATCATCCAAGACCTATCCACAATATTAATACACTCTAAATAAGAAACTTAAGCTAAGACTCCTCAAGTAGAATGGTGGAAGAGCATATTGTGAAGAAGCACGAGTGAGTAATAAATCTTGATTGCATTCATATGGAAATGACTGAAATGACCTTGTATATATATGAGTACCTAACCTAAAAGTCACTTGAACATATCAATTATGCTACATCAACTAGATCAACCTAGCACATTATCAGGATAATGTTTGAAGTTTATGTTAGGTCAGCCAGATGAAAACTAAGCTTAAAGAGCTAAAGTGATCTCAGACTATGCTAGGTCGACCAGGTCAATCTCACTTACTAAATAGGTAAAAAGGGTACTAAAAAAGGGAAAAAAAGATATAAATAATAAAATACTAGAGGAATATGAAAGAAAGGAGAGACATCTTATGGAAAGGTTTTAGGAGTTGAATGGATAGGGAATAATATGGTAATAAGGGATATTAATATTGAGAAGCACCAAAGGTCTACCCACCTTTTTTTTTATGCACCCCTTAAGGTATGTACTCAAAGATATTGAGCCACGACGGGTTCTTACAAGATGTAAAGCATCAATAATCAATAAAATTGTGAAAATATTATGTGTATACATATGCCCCACTCGAAGCTCATCATATGTCACTAAGGTGTAATATGGGTTGGTGCTTCGAGAAATAACATAAGGACATACACAAAATTGATGCTAAAAAAAATTAGTATTTTAAAAAAATAAAATAACTGAAAGTAAATGACAAAAAAAAACTAACTAAAAAGTAAATAACAAAAAAGTAAATGATGCGTACCTTGACTTACCTTCATCACAAGATGTTTGTCAGCTGTGTTTTAGTTTTTATTATGGAGGGCACAGAGACTACATTGGACAAACTTAGAAATACAAAACTAAGGAGCAAAAATAAACAAATACAAGAAAATCCAAAATAACTAGTGCTATGCAGATTGGACGTACTTGGAAATTTGGTAAGTTGGGTGACAAGTGCTATGTTAGACCAAATGATCAAGTCAAATAGGAGTAAATTGGGTAATCAAAAATTTAAGGCTACTAAACACTAAAAAATTCAAACAAGTAAACCTCAAGTAAGAAGGTAAACTCACCAAATCAAATCAAGGATACATGTCAAACAAGATGGTAAAAAGATGATTCAAAAATAAAAATAGTAAAACAACATTGATGAGTGAGCAGTAACAATCCACATCTCAATCATCAATGGAAAAAGGGGATGCATAAAAGGGAAAACAACATGGTTGGGTGAGCAGTAACAATCCACATCTCACATAACAATGGAAAAAGGGTGCAAACTTAGGTGTCCATAATAGTAAAATAGAAAAATCAACATAAATGGGAAAAGGAAAGAAAATTAGTTTTAGTAAATATATAGAACATGATGAAAATGATCCATTGTTTATCAAACATGTTGCTTTATGTCTAAAGATAGATAAAAATGAAACAAAGTAGTGTTAGAATGTTTTTAAGAAATGAAGAAAAAGGAATTTAAAGAAGATACAAAATATATTTGGAATCGTAGTTTATCTATCAAAGGGGGAAATGAAATGGGGTGGAGGGAAGAATTAAATAAAAATCAAGGTAGAAGAACTCTTTATCGAAGTCAAGACACTCAAATTTGGTTTGTAAAAATAAGAGGACTATCAACCTTAAGGACTTTGAAGAACTTCTCTTAGATACACAAGTCTTAGGTCAATAAATGGAGTATATAGATCATCCCATGAAGGTTATATGTATGAAAAGTAAAATGGACCTACCTCCCCACGATGTGTTCCCCACTCCTCAAGACCCCTTACAAAGATGTCAGTATACAGTGAAGATTGGGTACTTGCATAAGAAAGTAGGTAGCATTATATATATTTTTTAATCTCTTATTCCAATTTATTAACCTACTGAACCCCAAAGGACTTCAACTCTATGTGAAGCCAACAGTGGAGTTTGAGCTTCGATTGGAGATAGGAGATGTGATTGTAATCACATATTTTGATGTGATTAGACTTTTAATATTTGTATGTTTCTTTTTAGATATCATTACCTTTTATTTTCAAATGATTGTCTTTTAATTTATTTTTTTTCTTTTTTTTTTAATTCCTCCTCCATAGGAATTTGGAAGACCAAACATGGGTGCTAAAGATGACTTTTATTTAAAAACTTTGGGACAAGGTTTCTAAGAGAGAGAAAATCAAAGAGCATAGGGTTCAAGAGTCTTATAAATCTAGGTGAAATAAAAGTGCTATTTTGACTTTAACCTTATTTTATCCAAATGTGGAGGTGAAATAAAGGAGGAATTCAAGAGGGAAATGACACATGTAACAAATTTGAATTTCTTCAAATTTTTAAAAATGTGACAAAGGGAAAAAATGAATACAATGATAGAAAAGGTGTGATTCCTTATCATAAGACTGTGGGAAGTGAAAGAAAATATGCTAACATAGATTGTTTACAGATTCTATCTAGCAAAAGCTAATGTCTAAATAACAAGGATCATAAAGAACATGAAAAGAAAGGTAATTTTATGAGAAGGGTCAGGTTTTATCCATGGTCTTACCAAGAAACTCATAAAAATAAAACCCAAGGGATGTAAATAAGCAAAAAATTAGGGAGCCTTTGTATAAATCACCTCACAAATAAAGACCTAAAGGATGCCAAAATAGCATTGGCAAGCAGTAAAAGAATGAAAAGGAAGAAATGAGAAATAAAAAGAATGGTCATTTTATGAGGAGGTCGGGTTTTATCCATGGTCTTACCAAGTAACTCATAAAATAAAATCCTAAGAGGATGTCGAAATAGCATTGACAAGCAAAATAAAAAATGAAAAGATAAATCACGAAAACTATGGTACATCAAGAAACCAAAAGACCAAAAAGGAGGACTAAAGTTTTGAAAAGGAAGGAAACTATTGCATAGGGAGAGACCCATGCTAAAGTAACCTGCAAAAATATGTTAGATAAATATATAGATAAAAATCATGAAAAGAAGAAAAAGGAACCTACATTAACAGCTATATCAAGGATGAGCATATGAGAGACAAGCCTAGGTGTCTCAAAATATTTCTTGAAGTTGAATTAGTTTGGTAGCATGTAATGGAGAATAAGAGTGGGCATCACAAGATGACCCAAAAGGTAAGTAAATGTAGGGATAGGCATCGCAAGATGCCCCAAAGTCTAAAATTATATGTGGGTGGGCATTGCAAGATGCCCCAAAGGTTAAATTAATTTGTGGGTGGGCATCGCAAGATGCCCCAACACCTAAAAAGAGGAGGAAGAGATAAAAAAGAATAAGAAGGAAAGAGAAACCCATAGAGTGTCTAAATGGATTTAAGATGTCCAAAAAGATTATAATAAGGGACATGATACATGAAGATAAAATAAAAATAATTCTAAGCAATAAGAATAACAAACAAAGATAAATAACTAATTCAGGTAGACAGAGAACTAAATCAGACATATAAGGAAAGTGAAAAGCTAAATTAGAAAGCATAGAAGAAATAAAATAGTACAGGGTCAACTCGATTGACCTAGCATAAAATACAAGGTCTGAAGACAGTACTAGGTCAACCAGGTCAACCTAGCATAGTGTATAGAGGTCAAAAAAGCACTAGGTCGATCAGGTTGACCTAGTATAACAGACAAAAAAAAAATTTTGCTTATATCTTTAGTTCTACTCATCTATTTTACAAACCATAAAATGCATTGGATTCATGATGAAGTAGAGAATGCAAATAAGGAATAAATAAGTGATAAAAAATAATAAAATAGATTAAATAAATCTTACAAGGATTTGATTCACATCCAGAATGTAATGAAGGTGAAGCCAAAGTGGAGCTAATGTTAAATAAGAAAGGAAACAAAAATGGCAATGTGAAGACAATCCAACCAATGGTGGGATATGATTCACAATGCATTCACCATAATGTAATGAAGGTGAAGCCAAAGTGAATACTAACATTGATAAGAAAGAGATAAAAATAGAACCATGAAGATAATCCAACAAGTGGTGGTATAAGATTCACATCAGGTTCACCAAAATGTAATGAAAGTGAAACCAAAGTGGAGCTAATGCTAAATAAAAAAGGGAACAAAAATAGAAATGTGAAGACAATCTAACTAGTGGGGGGATAAGATTCACGTTAGGTTCACCAAAATATATGCAATCAAAATTACATGGTGCACATGAATCAATCCTAGATTGGATAAGATAGATCACACCTACACTTTCGATTGGGGCACAGACTTGTTAAGTGGAAGCATGACCAATATGAAGATCTATTAATCCTGATTAGGGGATCACTTGTATCATCTATCACAACACATCATTTTAGGTAAGGTTCTAAAACCTACAGTCTAACACAATTACACAACAACCCTAAAAGAGTCCTATAGTTTCTATATTCACTTATGATAATAAACAAAAAAGTAAACTAATCTAATAACAAGAAAAGTAAACTAATCTAGTGCTCACCAAATATTTTAGCACAAAGTAAGAGGTTAGATGCAAAGCAATCAAATACATGTATAGAAAACTTCAAATAAAATAAGAATGAGTAACACCCTAATAAATGGAATATGATGAGTAATATTATTTAAGCCAACACTTATGCTACTTCTATTTACTAAAAGAGAGGAGAACAAAGTTAGAATATACTTACTTGAATGTGAACCTATCATGACTCAATATCTCCCTTGGCTAATGGGGCTTCATAAGATATTTTTGTGGTTCATAAAGATCACTTTGTTAGACCAAAGCATCTAAGACATATCCACAAGACTAAGATTCTCCAAATAAGAAACCTAAGCTAATACTCCTCAGGTATAATGGTAAAAGAGCAGATTATGAAGAAGCATGAGTGAATGATAACTTCTTATTGTATTCATATAGAAATGACTAAAATGACCTTATATATATAGGAGTATCTGACTTAAAAATCACACAGATATGTCAGTTGTGCTAGGTCAATTGGGTTGACCTAGCACATTATCTAGCTAATGCCTAAAGTTTGTGTTAGGTCAACTAGATGGAAAAAAGGACTAAAGAGCTAAAATGACCCTAGGCTGTGCTAGATTGACCAAGTCGACCTAGCTTATTAAACAGGTAAAAAGGGTACTAAGGAAAAGAAGGATAGAAAGAGGAAAATACTAGAGGAATGTGCAAAGAAAGAGAGATAGCTTAGGGAAAGGTTTTAGGATCTGAATGGATAGAGAATAATATAGAAATAAGGGATAACAATTTTATGAAACACCAAAGTCTACCCATCCCTTTCTCAGTGCACCTCTTAAGGCATGCACTTAGAGAGATTACATCATGATGAGTTCCTGCAATATGTAAAGCATAAATAATCAATAAAAGTGTGAAAATATTATGTATATAAGACTCTCACTATTGATATTTTGCATGATGAAACATGAGTGTGCCACTTGATAGCTCTGTGGGGTCCTCTATATACCTTACAGTCCTGGATTAAACACTTTTATGCCACTTGGTATCTCATCTCTAGTTTTGGGACCTTTAAAAATTCTTAGTGAATTCACACCATTAGATCTATTTGTATGAATCAACGTGATATGTAGATATTTATCCCATTGGTTCTATTCTTGGATTAAAATTGACATATACATGCCCATCATTTTATGTTCATGTGAACATTTTTTGACATCCATATGACCATCAAATTTTGAACACCAATTTGAGACTCTTTACTAAGCTTAATTTTGACATTCACAAACACATCATTTGACATCTATGTGAATATTTTTCATGTCCACATGAACATCAATATTTTAATACCCCCTCAAATATCTTTGTTGAGATTAATGTTGACATTCATTTGCATGTCATTAGATGTCTACATGAACATTTTTAACATCTACGTGACTATCAATCTTTGCGCTCAAGCTCGACACCTACAAACATAAAATAAAATGACTTAGTGTATATAATTTAGACTAAGGTCTTTAGGATATGAATATAACTTAATTTTTTATTTGTGTTAATAAACATGGAAAAAAACCTTAGGATAAAGTCCTGAGCTAAGTTTTTAAAACAAAATGCTTGTGTTGTGCCGCTTGGTAGCTCCATGGGGCTTCGGTCTTATTGACTCGTTAACTCTAGGGAAGGGCCCATAAACCATTGGATTTTTGCACTAGGCTTCCATGATGGTGACACTTGTCACTCTCACAGAGCTCTACAAATTATTTGACATTTCAACCATGCCTTCAATTTATTTGATCAATTGTACTAGGTTCCCATGATGGTGACATTTGTCACTCTCACAGATCTTTTTGAACCTGCTAACTTTTCAACTTGATCTCGCACTATTGGATGAATCGAGCTTGAGAAAACACATGTCATAGGATATATGATCATAAATTTAAAGACATAAGTTAATAGTTGAAAAATATATAGAGCATTGTCTAAAGATACGATTCAAAACTTAATAAGGTTTAAGCTAAGCTTATAATAAAATATCTCCCCACATTAATTAGACCTCATGAACCATAAAAAGACCTAGCATAAATATTTTAGCTTAAGATCTGAGTTGTATTGAAAAATATGATTAGGACCTGGGCTAGAATCTTAATATAATAAAGTGCTCTTTAGTTTTTTTGACCCTACATAAATTTTGAATCTATTTCAAAAGGACTTTAGGCTAAACAGATTAGGCTAAGGTTTTTTTTACATAATTTTAAAAATAGATTTAATTTAATCAATAAAAGACTAAGGGCTAATCAAAAGAAAAATTTAATTTAGCATTAAAGTGTAAAACCCTAGGCAATGTTCACATCAATGAAACCCTATGAACTTGCTACATGGAAATATAAGAACATTAGATAAAATCAAATGAAGATTATCAGACCCATGTAAACTAGATCAATGCAAGATATTCAATACTAGTTCCTAATCAAGTTGAATGTTTAATTTATAGCATAAATTTATAAGATTTGAAACAACGGTTCCCATTCTCATAAATAGGGTGTGTTGGATACAACAAATGATGACTCATAGGGGGAATACTCTTAAGTATTCAAGAACCTAGAATTTCAGTTAGCAATCTTTAAATCAATCATAAAGTATGTCACAAAAAAATACTTAAATCAGAAACATGAGACTCCTAAGTAGATTTTCATAACGTACTTGCCCTCCAAATTTTTGAATTTTTATGTGTCAAAAATGTAATTTGTTTAGCCCTTACTATGATGAGTTTTTCAAAAGTTTGATGAAGTTGTAGGTTTCATTTTATCTTATTTTAAAGCACATTAAATCAAGGGAAGCTCAAACATTGCTCTGTTATTAGCTAGGCATCCATAACCTGGACAGATATACCTTAGGCTCATTTTCTTTCTCTCCATTATTTTTTTTAATCATGATGCATGGTACATTGATCTTATTTCATCATGTGAGCCTTTTGATTTATTTTAAATAGTCTTTTGCTCTTTTGAACCCATTGTTTTTTCTTATTTTATTTTTATTTTATTCTTAAATGAGAAGAGAAGAGCTGGAACCCTAGCGAGCTGGTATAATTATAAAATAAATCATTACCAAAACATCCCTACCATCCATACCTATACCTAAAATTGTCATTTCCAATAGGTATTTAATGTGACAAGTGCATTTGATCCAATAAAATTAAAAAGCTTTATAAATTTGTATGAAGCACTATGAAAGCAACTTTTGTATGCCTAGTAAAAGTATTTAATTGTAACAATATCTATAATGATTCATGATTACATACTTTTCTCTTGAAGACTCAAAAACATATAAATATGCCCAACCTATAAACGAGTCCCAAATTGTCAAATTTTAATTTTCCCTCATTCTAAAAGTCATAAGCTCAATTAGTTGGGATCTTTAGCTTAGTTATAGTTAGAGAAAACACAATTCAGATTGTTAAAAAAAACATTAAAAATAACTAATTTAGAAAGTGGGATATCTAATCTAAGAAAGCAAAAAGCTAAACTAAGAAAAGTAGGAAACTAAACTAAGAAAAGTAGAAAATTAAACTAAGAAAATAGGAAACTAAGAAAAGTAGGAAACTAAACAAAGAAAATATGAAATTTAATCTAAGAAAGTAGGGAATCTAATCTAATCCTACATCTACACTCATTTGTCCCTCATTACTCAGTAACATCAGTAGATGACATAGCCCTAAAATAATGCTTCAGGAATCATCTATTGATTGGATATATAAGCTCATTACCTTGTAGGTCCTTCAGACAAAATACATTATTTCTTATGATCTCATAAATTTGGTATGGTCCAATTTGTAGTGGGGCAAACTTATCATGTTATCTTTTCTTCTTATGAGATTTATCCCAAAGTAACACTAGATCTAAAATCTTGAATGCTTTGACCTTCATTATCTTATCAAACCACCTCTTAAAGACATCTTAGAGTTTGTTGAATGTCTATAAGACCTCAGTCCTTAAATCTTTCATTTCTATGATGTCGAACAATCTTGACTCTATTTCATCACATGGTTCCATATAATACTGCATGAACTAATAAGTGGCTAACTTCAACATAATTGGAAATACATGATTACATCCATACACTAAGAGATAGGGTGAAGCTTTAAGGGCTTGTTTGTATCTTGTTTGATTTGCCCAAAGAGCATACTTCAACAAGTTGTACTAGTCCCTAGGCTTATCTCTTGCTAATTTCTCAATTGCATCTATCAAATTTTTATTTGTTGACTTTGCCAGTCTATTTGTTTAGGGTAATGGTTAGAAGTTTACCTGATAGTAATTTAGTTATCGTATTTTCACTTAGTAAATTTTACTAATATGAAATTTGATCCATTATCACAAACCAAAGAAATGGGCATGCTAAACTGGTTGTTATGTGTTCCTCCAAGAAGCATATCACATTTTGTGCTCTGTAATTCTTCATGGTTATGGCTTCAGTCTATCTAGTACAGTAGTTTGTAGAAGTAAGCACAAATTTATAACATGATAAGGAATTTGAGTAGATAATGCCAATGAAGTCTAAACCCCACTGGGTGAATGGCCTTCCTTCAAGAATCCATTGTAGAGGCATTGTTGTGTGTACTTCTTTCTTGGCTAGAGATTGATATTCATGGCATGCTCTCACATGAATGTGTGTCCTTAAAAATTATTGGCCAATAGTATTACATTCTTAAGATCTTGTGGGTTGTGTTATTCCTAGAAGGATGACCACTACCTATTTTTTTTGTACAATTTTTCGAAAAAAACATTAGCTTCATCTGTAGATACACACTTGAGGTTAATACCTTCATAGTTTTTTCTATAAAGGGCTCCTTTCTTGATCATGTAATGAGCAGCTTTGAGCCTCAAATCTCTCCTTCATTCTCTATTAAGCTCTGAGGAGCAAGTTCCTATAAGTAAATATTGTATGATTTTGGTATACCACTCTCCTTTAGATACTTGAGCTTCACATACCTCTTCAACAGTGATGTGTGGATCTAGTTTAATCATAAGTTGAATAATGCCTTGACCTTGAACGATCTTTACAGGCTTATTTTCTATGTCAAAATCTTATATCTTGGTCATACATTTACCTTCATGTTCTCCTAATTCATTCTATTATAGAGTGATCTTGATCGTAGGATCAGACATGATGGCAATGACTTTATTCCTCAAGATGTAATGTCAAAATTTATTTACTGCTTTGACAAGGGCCAAAATCTATTTGTCAATCATAGAGTATCTAAGCTTTACATCTTTCAAATTTGTGCTCATGAATGTGATTGGATGCTCAATATCATTTTTATTTTGTGTTATGATAGAAATAATTGTCTTTTATGAAGTGAATGAATATAGGTATAAATTTTTCATGAAATTTGGATTGATCAATACTAGAGCCTATGATATTTGATCTTCAATGTCCTTGAAAGACTTGTGAGCTTTAGTTGTCCACTCTATTTTGTCATCCTACTTGAGCATGGCATTCATAGGCATAACAATTTCTATAAATCTTAAGATGAAATTATTTATAAAATTAATATTTTCGAAGAATGATTTGAGCTCCTTCTTACTGTTTGGTGGTGTAATTCTTGAAATTCCTTGAATTTTATCTAGATCAATAGTGATCCCATCCTTTGATGATGATGTGCCCCAAAATATTTCCTTAAATTACTCTAAATATTAACTTTGAGTTTAAAAAATACCAAACCTTCTACATCTCTCAAATATGGGT
The DNA here is from genome assembly GCA_037957365.1 of Torreya grandis. Classification (NCBI taxonomy): domain Eukaryota; kingdom Viridiplantae; phylum Streptophyta; class Pinopsida; order Cupressales; family Taxaceae; genus Torreya; species Torreya grandis. The sequence continues at coordinate 4,768,263 of JARHVA010000642.1, read as the reverse complement.
TGTAGGTGACTTATGTGATCCTTCCTATTCTTTGAAAACATTGTAAGATCATCTGTGTAAATAATTATGCATTTTTATGTCAGTCTTTTGAATGCATGATCCATAACATGTTGAAAGGTCATTCTCATTTTTATTAGGCCAAACAAGATCCTTTTATATGTGTAATTTCCCTATTTCATGGTAAACACTATCTTCATTCTATCTTAAGATTGTACCAATACTTGATTATAGCTTGAAAATCCATTCAAAAAAGACATAATTTTGGAACCACTTATTATCTATATCACTTCATCTAGAGAAGGTAGGGGATAATTGTCCTTTTCAAAATCTTTATTCAAGTTCTTAAAATCCACACATAATTTGATCTCACCATTCTTTCTTACTAGGACCAAATTAGACACCCAAGTAGAATGTCTTATGGGAAAGATGATTTTTGTGCTCAATAGATTCTCCACTTCCCTTTGAATGAGAGGCTCTAGGATAGGATTGATTGGTCTATGCCTCTATCTTAATGGCTTATGATTTATATTCAAAGGAATTGTGAGTAATGACCTGTAGGTTACATACTTTCAAGTCTTCATATGTCAAAAAAATGACATCCCTATATCGAGTGATTAGATCCTTCACTCATTGTCTCTCTTCTAAGAAACAGCTGAGACCAATACTAACATAGTGTGATTTGTGTTCATCTCCTAGATTTTCTCTTTTGAAGTCTGATTTATTGAATTTGGGTTGCTTGAGTTTCTGAGCTTAAAGGTCTATGTAAAAAGACCTTTCTAAAGAAACCAACCCAACTAGGATGCGATTTTTTTTGAGTTGGAGAATGCCTCCCATATTTGATTCCTCTTGACATAGGTGATTAATATCCTTGTCATCAATGATTTAGGACTCAAAATCCCTTGAATTTATTAAAAATTAAATAATTTGTTGGTCATTATCAAAGACTCAAAAATTTTTTACGTTATCATAAATAGAGGGATAAGGAACCAATTCAATAAAAAACCTTTTTACCTTAGATTTTTTAAGGAGCTTCAAATTAGTAGTAGTAGCTAGTGAATTGGTAGCTTGATTTTACTCTATGGGGAGAGCTACTATGTTGAAAGCTTCGAAGCTTTCAATCAAGTCCCATGCTCTATACTTGTATCTCCTCAAATAAGAGAGCTTGCACTGATATTTGTTTTTGACTTAGTTAACCACTAGCTTTGAATCACCAAATACTAATATCTTCTTTACATTATTCTTAAGTGCAAATTGTAATCCTATAATCAAGGCCTCATACTTAGCTTTATTGTTCGTGTATATAAATTTTAATCTATATGCTACTAAAAAAATTTAACCTTGTAGATCAATCAGCTTGATTCCCATGCCTGATCCTTGCTTGGATCTAGTGCTATCAAAGTGTAAATTCCATAGATGTGTAGAACCTTTGGGTTCTAGATATTGTACTTGATTTTAAGTAGTAAAAATATAAATACCAAGGCTAAGAGACTCATACTTTACCTCTTCATTATTGACATTATATTCCACAATGGGATACTTCATTCTTGGCTCTCTGTCAATTCTAATTTGATTTGCAACTCCTCTCCATGGTAGCCACATATGAGAGAAGTCTATAGAAAGATATCCATCGAATACTTTAGACTAGTCTCTACTCAGCAGTAAACTGTAGCCTTCAAGTATGTCCACCACTAGGATATTAATGGTCATTTGAACATGTGATTCAGAGGCTACTTGGGTATGCACGTCCCTTAGTTCACCAACTATAGGGACTATTATCTTATCCAATTATGAAAATGTCCTCTTTGAATAGCTTGGCATCAAACCAAGTTTTTGACATATAAAAGTAGGCATGGTAGTTGTAGAAGCCCCAGAATCAACTAAATGATTATGAATATTTTTATCGAAAGCCCTAATAGTTAGCAAGAAGGGTGAAACTTATAGCTTGCTCTTGTAGATAATATTAGTGTTAGATGCTTTATATTTGTTCATAGATGCTTTCACTTTCTCCATAGGTGTCTTCCAAGTAATAGATTTATAGAGCAACTCCTTTTATTTGATAATCTAAGCTAACTCATGAAGAGTTATATTCTCTTTGATCTTCTTCATGTCTTCAATAATGTTATATCCTCTCTTGTTAGGTTGTTCCTTGGTCTGAGGTTGATCACTCCCCTTTGAAGGAGGTGGATTATTGTCAACTTTAGGATTAGGGGGAATTGCAATAGTATTTGGAGGAGTTTACATTGTGAGTGGTTGCTTACTCTTTAAATTATAGCCCCTTTTTTGGAATAATTGAAAATCATGAACTTTGTCTATGTTGTCTTTTGGCTCATTATCATCTTCATCTAGAAATAGAAACTCATGAGTTTCAAAGAACATGGCAAAGCTGGAAGAGTCAATATGTGGATGATGCTCGGGTAGATTACGCATCTGAACTTGTCTAACCACCTCTCTTTGAAAGATTTTGAATGTTGTATAAAATTCAATGCAGTTGAGATAACCATGCTTGGAAGTATTATGAATTCTACACCAATTGAGAAGAGTCATTTCTACTATGTTAATCTCTAGGAGATTTTTAGGTTGTTCCATATTATTTGCAAGCCTATTAAATGGTTAGTTGTATCTATGAAATCTAGTGTTCTGATTACCAATTGAGGCATTAGCATTGCCCATCCTCCTTTACATATTTAATAAGTTGTTCAACTTTTAAACCATATTTTGAATAGAATCTAGTTCTGCCTTTATAGAGTTAGTGCCTTGTAGAACATTAGCAAGAGACATAGTCAATTGTAGATTCTGCTAGTAGCTATTGCCTTGCATGTGAATGTTTAAGAATCCATAGTTTGGTTGCATCATTTACGTCATGAGAGGCAGCACATATAGTTGGTTCTGATTGAATGTTGGGGAATTCTACCTTGCATTTAGAATTAGATTCAACATGGGAAATTTGTTATGGATGTTGGACATAATGGGCACCTAAGGATTGAGTTATCTATTGATATTAATGGCTTTTTTGAATGCCCATGCCAAATTATTATCTACAAAATTTCTCCTCAGGAAAACCGTAGTAATCAAATTTAGTGCATTTTTATACATCTCCAATGCTAACACTTCCTTTGGTTTATACCTTTGGGTTACTCAGTTGTACATATTTTTAAATCTTGTGTTGAAATCTTGGATAGGCTCAATTAGACTCTCTCTTCACATTGGTAAAGCATTGGTATATTATGTTGGAACTGGTAACCTATCCAAATTATATAAAAAAAAGTAGATTGACACTCATCCCAAGAAGAGATGGAGTTCTTTGTTAGATTTAAATACCAATCATAAGTAGCATCTATTAATGTAAAGAGGAATAATCTATATGCAACATCTTCATTGACAACATTCATTAATCTCAAAGTAGCTTTGAAATATTTGATGTGTTCCTCTATTGTCCTTGCTCTTGAAGGATAAAAATATGGTAGATACTTCTCAAGATTCCTAGGTAAATCATGCACATCTCCTAGGATAGTAATAGCATATCCAACTAGCCAAGGTGGTTGAGCCATTAGTTAATTAATAGGTAAAGGGTTCTTTATAGGTAAAAGATTCTTAGTTGGAGGAGGTGGATTGTTATGAACTAGGGTTGTTGAAACAGTTATAAGTCTCATGTGATTTGACAAGGGTGAGACTAGAAAATTAGCTTGAGAATTATATCTGATCACTCTTTTGGGCGACTTTAGTGAAAATCTATATAAAGGATACTAATATTATTGGAATTTAGTCCCTCCTTCTAGTGACATTGAAATTTTTGATGAATTTTTTATGCACATCATAGTTGATGAGTTAGCCTCTAATAGTTTAGGATCTCAATGGAGGTAAACTCCATTCTAGGACATGAGTTGTAGGTATGCAGTTTAAATAACCTATTGATAGAATATCTTATAGGCTATACAGATTGTTGACAAGGTTTTTGGATGGAGGTGTGGTTTTTAAAGGGTAGTGAATTCTTACATGAGTTGGATGGGTAGTTGGTTTCTAATATAAAGTGGGTAGATCTTAAAAAACTCAAAAAAAAAGGTAAGGCAAAAAATAAGACTCTCTGGTTTTCAAGAATCACCTCTCTGACTGGTTTTTAAATGGATAAATGCTTTCAGAACCTATGTTTATTGCATGCAGCTATTACACACACACAAAATCAAACATAATTTAGAAGTCTAAGTGGATACTAATATAGGAAACTATAAGTCTCAGTTGAAGGTTACACCTTTTAGGGTAGTTGTTGCACACACTTAATCAATATATTATAGCTTAGGCTAATGAAGTATCTGAGACAAATTTTGCACACACAAAAAACTATATCGAAATAATGCACTCATGCACATTTAGAATTATGAATTAATCAACTTAATTACCAATAATTAATGTAATTTGTTAATTCTTCAATAATTTTTTCACATCTAAGACTAACATATCAATCAAGACAAAAAAGATTTCATTGCATGTATTATACACTAGGAATTATTGAATCATACAACCAAAAAGATAAGCCTGATTATACAAAAATTGGAGAGAGAATACACAAACACATTTTTTGACAATCAAAATTGCTTCTACTTTTGTATATTGAAAAAAAAATCATCCCCTCTAATTAGTGGATTATAATTGTTTAAATAAGCTTAGGGAAGGGGTTGCCTCATCCTCTAAGCTCATGCAAATTCATTATGTGTGATAGTTAGAACTCGAGTTCTAACTATGGTCAAAATTATACAAAATTCCACTTATAGTTATCATTTTAAGTTAGCCTTTACAAGAGCTATGCAACATGTGCATGTGTATAAAGGCAATTTTTATAATTATAGATCGACTTGCATGAAAATACCTTATTTTATAGGTTGTGAGAACAACATGTTTGATACTTTATCTATTTTTAAAATGGAACTCAGACACATGTGAAGAACAAGTATCACTTTTATCAATGCTTTAGAACCAGTGACACAATTTAACTGTGATCAATCGTAACTAAACTGTGCATTGCATGCTACCCTTACCTTTATAGAAAAATATTCCATCTCAAAAAGTCAAATGATCTTAGTTACCAAAAAGAATATAACTTAACTTTGAGACCCAATGGTTTTTGATAAATATAGCTCTACATATTTTGTCCATGCAGTAATGCCATGTCATTCTGTGTACTAGCTTTTGAAATATGACAGGTGTCAGCATCTCATTGAGTCTACATCTTTGAAAAGTCTACCTAAGACTTTCACCACTAATCTTCTACATGATATAATGCAAGCATGCCACTTGGTATCTTTGTGGGGTCCTCTATGTACCTTATAGTCTTGGATTGAACACCTTTATGTCACTTGGTAGCTCTTCTCTAGTTTTGAGACCTTTAAAACCTCTATATGATTTTACACCATTAGATATATTTGTACGAATCAACGTTATCTATATATCTTTATCCCCTTGGTTCTATCCTTGGATTAATATTGATGTCTGTGCATCCATCATTTGACATCTACATAAATATTTTTTGACATCCATGTGACCATCAAATTTTGAACACCAACTTGGGACTCTTTATTGAACTTAATTTTGGCATTTGTGTACAAATCATTTGACATTTGTGTGAATGTTTTTGGCATCTGCATGACCATTAATTTATTAATACCTCCTCAAGAATCTTTATTGAGCTTAATTTTGACACTCTCATGCACGTCATTTGACATCTGCATGAATTTTTTTTATGTTTATGCGACTATAAATCTTTACACATGAGATCGACACCTACAAACATAAAATAAAATGGCTTAGCATATATAATTTTAGACTAAGGCCTTTAGGACATGAATATAACCTAAGTTTTTATTCATGTTAATAAACAAAAAAAACCTTAGGATAAAGTCCTTAGCTATGTTTTTAAAATAAAATAATCGTGTTGTGCCACTTGGTAACTCTATGGAACTTTGATCTTATTGACTCATTGACCTTGGGGAAGTGCCCACAAACTATTGGATTTATATACTTGGCTCCTATGATGGTGATATTTATCACTCTCATAGAGTTCCATAGATCATTTGACATTTCAACCATGCCCTCACTTTGTTCGATCAATTATACCAAGTTCTCACGATGGTGACACTTGTCACTCTCAGAGAGCTTTTGAAACCTGTTGACTTTTCAACTCGATCTTGCATCATTGGATTAACCGATCTTGAGCAAACACATTATTAAACACGAGATATACTGAGAGGGGGGGTGAATCATTATATCATATATCTTATAAAACTTTCCCTTAATCAAATTTCTCTTAACCAAAAATTCAAGATAAGCAATAAAACTAAAACAATAAACACCACACAAGATAGAGAGAGACACCAAAGTTAACGTGAAAACCCAATGTGGAAAAAACCATGGAGAAAAATCTCAAGTATATGAATTAGCACCAACTCAAACAATATTCACAAGCACCAACTTGCAGGAGCACCAACCCCTTTGTGTATACCACATAACTATCTCTCAATGTTGTTATCTCAACAAATGATAATTCATTATAATATCTCTTTTCTCTCTCTCACCTTTGTTCTTATAAGCTAGATATAACAAATACAAATCATATTCATCTCTCACAAATGCTCTTCTAAGCTAGATATTACTATCTCAAATCAAACTCTATCTCTCACATTACAAATGGCTTCTCATGCCTTTATTTATAGCTTTTCAAATGATCTTTGGCCTTCCCCCTTTGTAACCCTTCAATCCTCATGGAAAATGGTGCCAAACTTGTATGACCCTTCATATCCTTGCCTTTGAAAAGTCATGTGGTGACCCTTCATGAGCAAAAGCATCTTTCCCTCTTTTGTCTTTACCTTGCTGACTTTTCATATTCCTCAAGGTGTCCCTTCATGAGAAATTTCACCCTTCCTCTTTTGTCTTCACTTGGTGACTCTTGGAATTCCCCAAGATGACTTGTCATGGGAAAATGCATCCCATTCTTCTTTTGCCTTTACTTCGTGACTCTTTGACTTCTCTATGGGCCCTTATTTTGTCTTATATGCAACCAAAAATATATTCATTAATATTAAATAAATATTAACACACATTAGACAAGATATATCTATTACAAATATTATTAAATGTAATGGGGCCTTTATTAACAATAATAATAGACCTTTAACATCGATGACAATATTTCTAACAATCTCTCCCTTTGTCATTGATGGCAACCTCAATCCTAAAACTACCACATCCTAAATCCTACACATACTATCATCAAAAAAACTTATAGTAACTTCCTTTTAATGTAGCAACCTGTGCCTATTCTCTATACCTATTTTTGTACTTGTACCTGTATCTTTTATTCTCCCCCTTTGACATCAATGGCAAAGGGCATACCTAGAGCTAACACTTAGCTCCCCCTCAAATGATGTTGAACCTCAATGGCAGGAATTAATAGAAATTACTCCTAACTCCTCTTGTAGATCTTTGAATGTGTCCTTTGATCATGCTTTTGAGAAGATATCTAATAATACATATAAATTGTTGCCTATCCTTTGAGCATCTGCAATCAACTCATTTGAATCTTTTCTTCTAATCTCACAACCTTCTGCATAAAAATTTTGTGTATCCCTAATCACATATTTGACTAACACTCAATAGATTATGCTTAAGACTTTTTACATATAAAACATTCTTAGTCTTGGTTCTACCATAATCTAAACTCAAAGTACCTTTTCCAACTATCTTGGTAGTGGTTTTCTCTCTGAATCTCATTGTGCCACCATTGATCTTCTTTAGAGTTATGAACTTACTCTTATCTCCTGTCATATGCCTCGAACATCAGCTATCAACTAACCATGGCTGATCTTCATTTTTTTCATGCAGAGCTGTCTGAACCATCATAGAATCTTTAGTTTTTTTCTTCTACCATGAACATGTCTGAACCTTCTTCTTGATGAATGGAGCTTTTAAACTCTTATCCTTCTTCTTGATGAATGGAGCTTTGAAACTCTGATCATTCTTGATTGAATTTGCATGAGTATCCTTCTCCTTATTTATGAAACTATTAGCTCTTTTTCAACATTCTAATTTCTTATAACCATATCTATTTGAAATACATTAAAAATTTTAAACACTACATAGCCTCAAACCATAACACTGATGCAAAATTTTCTTCAAAAATCTATTCCCTCAAAAGATATACAAATTAATATGCCAACTCACCTTCTTGTCATGAAACATAGCCAAGACCCAATATCATCCACCATGCTTCAATTTTTATTAAAAGTGTCTCTTTGAAGCCTAGAAGAGACACCCCACACAAAGGGTCCTAGAAATAAATCTCAGGATATTCCCACATCTCCTTTGTTTCTTCCTTGATCTTCTTGTGTTTTTCTCTTAGAATCTATTTAAGCATGTCTAACTTATTTGACTTACTAACTTCAATATTTATGATATTTTTCATCTTCTCAACTTTTACAACTGTCTTATTTTGACAAGGCTCATGCTCAAATGTAACCAAAGATTCTTCACAATCCTTCCTATCTGACTCTTTATCTACTATAGCAAGTAATTTATTTTTACTCTTAAACTCAACCTAATCAACCTTTACTATTTTAGGTCTCCAAACCTGAATTGGACTCTTCTCATATTTTTGAGGGGATCTATATCCTTTGACATACCTTGAAGATCTCTTTACTTTATTTGGACATAATTTAGTAATATGGCCAACCTTATGACAATAGAAACAAAAAACATTTTTCATACCTTTTTTTTTAATGTGACTGAGATCTCCCTTTGATTGATTACTTCTCCTCATATAGTCTCTTTCCCTATGACCAACATGATGATAAATAAAACAATGGCCATGAAAATAATTTGAAACTTGAAAGCATTGGGCTGCCGATTGGTTTTTTTAATTCACCTTTAAAACTTGCATTCTTCTTTCTTTAGACTAATATTTTATGATCTTTCTCAACCTTGATTATAATCTTCTCATGATTATCCTTTAAAGAACCTAACTCAACCTTCAACTGATTACACTCTTCTTTTTTTGATTTCAAACTTGAATTTGTAACCTCTAGCTGATTCTTAAGATCCTGAATAAATATCTTATTTTATTTTACTTCTATAGCCAACTTAGAATCCAAGATACACACCTATTCTTTAAGAGATTAAACCATAGATTTCAACTCTTGATTCTCATTCTTTAGCTGCTTGGCCATCTTTTGATTTCCTTGATTTACCTTCAAGCTGTTAAACCCTTTCTGAAGGAACCTACTCTGATACCAATTTTTAAGCATGGGATATACTAAGAAGGGGGTGAATCAGTATATCATATATATTATAAAACTTTCTCTTAATCAAATTTCTCTTAACCAAACATTCAAGATATGCAATAAAACTAAAAAAATAAACACTACACAAGATAGAGAGAGACACCAAATTTAACGTGAAAACTCAATGTGGGAAAAATCATGGAGAACAATCTCAAGTATATGAATGAGAACCAACTCCAACAATATTTGCAAGCACCAACTTGCAGGAGCACCAACCCCTTTATTGAGCACCAACATAGCAACTATTCATGAGCACCAACCCCTTTGTTGAGCACCAACATAGCAACAATTCATGAGCACTAACCCACAGGAGCACCAACCCCATTGTTGAGCACCAACATAGCAACAATTTGTGAGCACCAACCCACAAGAGCACCAACCCCTTTGTTGAGTACCAACACAGCAACAATTTGTGAGCACCAACCCATAGGAGCACCAACCCCTTTGTTAAGCACCAACACAGCAACAATTTATGAGCACCAATCCACAAGAGCACCAACCCCTTTGTGTATACCACACAACTATCTCTCAATGTTGCTATCTCAACAAATGATAGTTCATTACAATATCTCTTTCCTCTCTCTCACCTTTGCTCTTCTAAGCTAGATATAACAAATACAAATCATATTCATCTCTCACAAATGCTCTTCTAAACTAGATATTACTATCTCAAATCAAACTCTATCTCACACATTATAAATGGCTTCTCAAGCCTTTATTTATAGCTTTCTAAATGACCTTTGGCCTTCCCCCTTTGTGACCCTTCAATCCTAATGGAAAATGGTGCCAAACTTGTATGACCCTTCATATCCTTGCCTTTGAAAAGTCTTGTGGTGACCCTTCATAAGCAAAAGTGTCCTTCCCTCTTTTGTCTTTACCTTGGTGACTTTTCATATTCCTCAAAGTGTCCATGAGAAATTGTGCCCTTCCTCTTTTGTCTTCACTTGGTGACTCTTGGAATTCCTCAAGATGACTCTTCATGGGAAAATGCATCCCATTCTTCTTTTGTCTTTACCCCATACCTCTTTTAGTTCTCCATGGGCCCTTCTTTTGTCTTATATGCAACTAAAAATATATTCGTTAATATTAAATAAATATTAACACACATTAGCCAAGATATATCTATTACAAACATTATTAAATGCAATGGGGCCTTTATCACCAATAATGCTAGACCTTTGACATCAATGACAATATTTTCAACACATGTATCATAGGATATGATGTCATAAATTTAAATACATAACTTAATAGTTGAGAAATATATAAAGCATAGTCTAAAGATACGATTCAAAACATAGTAAGACTTAAGCTAAGCTTATAATAAAAGAGCTCCATGTGTTAATTAGACCTCATGAACCATAAAAATACATAGCATAAATATTTTAGCCTAAGGTCTGAGTTGTATTGATAAGTACGATTAGGACCTAGGCTATAATCTTAATATAATAAAGTGCTCTCTAATAATTTTGACCCTGTGTAAATTTTGAATCTATTTCAAAAAGACTTTAGGCTAAACAAAAAGTCAATTTAACATTAAGGTGTAAAACCCTAGGTAATGTTTACATCAATGAGACCCCATTAAACCTACAACATGAAAACATAAGAACATTAGATGAAGTCAAATGAATATTATCATACCCATATAAACTAGATCAACATAAGATATTCAATACTAGTTCTTGATCAAGTTGAATGTTCAAATTATAGCATAGATTTGCAAAATTTGAAACAAGGGTTCCCATTTTTAGAAATGGGATGTGTTGGGTACAACACCCCATCTAATGCTACCTAAAATAGGTTTTCACCAAAAAAATGACCTTTCTTTTTACTTATACCCTGGTTCAAAAGTACCTCAAATACATTTTCACTTTGCAACCTCAATATTTTGTTTATTTATTTGTGGCTAAGGTTGTTCACCTGTTATCTAAAATAGGCTACAGAATCTAGTTTGACAGAGAACCCTTTTTTGTGCTCTCCTAATAGAACATTATCTTTTAAGCCTAGAAAATTACAAAAGACTTCATCATTCTCAAACTCATTTATAGGAACTATGGATTCTTGTTGGTCCCAGGCTATAAGTTGAGGGTGACATAGAGGAAATGGATTATTGTGAATAACTGGGGTAAGGGTGTAAATGGCATGAATGTCAAATAGATTGGTATTGGCAAGGTCTTCATAAATATTGGATCAAACTCTACTTCATTGTCAGCATCATCGTCACTAGTCATTGCCATTAGAACATGAATAAGATATGTGGGGTCACCACTAGGCAGTTTAAATCTGAGACCATAAGTTTTTTTGTATTGAGTTATAGAGATTGGCTCAAGAGTTCCATGTTGATTTGGGCCAAGGCCTCATCCCTCATAAGCTTGATTCTCCATGATCTAATTAGGAATGGGGTATTTGGCATTTTTGTAACAATCAATCATTTTGTCATTGTATAACCAAGATTCATCATTGGCAAGTGGGTCCTATTATTGGCTAGTGGACGGTGTGAAAATGATAGGCACTGGACTATGAATTTTACCCTTTCCTTTACATTTCCATTCCATACAAGGTGTCTTAGCTTTATGTTTTCCATAAGACATGGGGTTTTATGGAAGATTGGTAATGTGAAATGCGTCATGAGTCAAATACTCTCCTGGGCCATTAACCAAGATGGTAAAATGATTAGACAATTCAGGAGGTGGCATATGGGAATATGAATCAAGGATATTTGGGTCTATGAAATTGACCTCTAGTAAATCAACAAGTATTTCTTTTCCTTTGTCTTTTATGAGGACTAGATCTAAGCCAAAATGGTAGTTATATATTTTGTACTTAACCTCTAAATGTTTGTAATATTTGTAGGGCTGCAAATCTCCATTAATGGTGACCTCCATGCCAGAATGAGAGAACTTAAGACAATGGTGCAATGTTGAAGTAATTGCACAAATTTCATGTATCCAAGGTCTACTCAAGAAAAAATTGTAAGTTAGGTCAAGGTCCAACACATGAAAAGTGTATCATGGGTCAATGGCCTAATGATAACTAGCAAGCTGATAGTGCCTTGTGATTCTTATTCTTCATTGTCATAGGCCTTAATAGTGATTATTTTCAGTTGGAGATTAGTTATTGTGTAGTAGAGATACTTGATGATCTTCAGAGACACAATATTCAGGCCTGATCCTTTGTCTATGAGGACACATTTTACTTTGTGCCACAATATGATAACTTCAATGTATAATGGATTGTTATGGAGGGGGCTAAGCAAGGGTTAAATATTATGGTCACCCCTACCCATCAAGAATGTTTTTTGTGATGGTTTTTGAATCAATGTCACCTTGCACATGACATTCATTTTTCATTTTTGACTTTCATTATTTTTAGATAAATACTAACTTTCAAATTTGACCCCTGGTCGGGCCCACCTGGCTTGTTTGAAAGTGCCATAATTGTGCAAATATAATACCATATGAAAAGTTGTACATAATTTACTACTTTCTTATAATTTTATTTCAACTAGAAATCTTAGTAACATTCTTTTAAGAATTCAAGTAAAAAAAAGAAAATAAACATGAAAGCCTCTAAATTGTAAAAATAATAAATCATCTATTTTATCAGTTAGTGGTAGGCAAGCATAAAATTTATGTTGTCCATGAATCATGACCTAACATCATGTGGAAATGATGCACAGATTCAATTTTATTTATCATGCTATTATAAACAATAGCAAACATGAATCTAAGTAAAAAGTCATAAATCATTATGCATCTTGAAAATAAGCTAATGTATTAAAGATCTCTAAATATCTAAGCATGCCCATGCTCCCTAAGTTTACTAATGATAAAAACAATTTAACTTAACATCCAATATTACAAGTACTACAAAAGCAATTTTGCTAACATCTTTTATAACTAACAAATTTTCTACTTGCCATACAGATAAATGCTTATAAATATCATTTAAAAACTTTAGCCATATCTCATGAAAAAAAATAACCCAAAAAAATCTCAAATAGGGTTTATTATAAGTACCTAAAAAATGATGGAGGGAGGAGAAACATGTGAGAAGGAAGACAAAATAGGGCCTAAAGTGTACGTAATTGACGAGGTGCCACTGTAAAGCATTATTAGCAAATAGAAATGAACCAGACTTGAAACTAAAAATAAAATGTTATAATCATGAGAACACAAAATCTTGGGAAATCAAGCCTGATTCATGAAATAACAGCTAAAAAGTAAATCTTTCACTAAAATTATTAGTTGGATCAACAAATAGTTGACATACAGATTTCAACATAGGAATGATTCTCACCTCCTTCTAGCATACTATTAAACCAGCTCACATATAAATTAAAACTTGAAATCTTTATAAAACAATAACTCGTTCAAAATCAATTTTCCCATAATTATAAGATTACATTTGATTTTGAAATCCTCTATATAATTTTTTTTAAAGAAAGAAAGAAAAAAACCAGCATAGCTCAGCACAAATCAATCTTCCCTTTATGAAACTTCATATTATTGTCAATTGATCATATCAAGTTAATGGCATAAAAAATTAAACAAAATCTATATGGATTGTTCAAATGGTATGCCATATAACTTATTGCTCTAGATTTTTTTTAATAGTTTTATCGGTGTCATTAAATGATCTAAAATAATGAGTTATTTTTTTCTATTTTTAATGTTCAATTTCATATAGAGAATTGAAATACCAGAGAATTTAAAGATTGTAATTGTATCTAAAATGAATAAATGTTTCAAAATAAATCACACAAAAATAAAATAATGAAGAGAAACTAGAAATAACATTTACCAAATTATGGACTCTGAAAATCTTTTATCCGACTAATTAAGCCTCAAAGCATTCAAATCACCTTCGGGGTAGTAATCTATAACCCACCCCACAATTTTATTTGTATCTACATACCCAACCAAATTAGGCAAAAAAGGGTGTCGAAGACTCCTTAAAATCTCCTTTTCCACCTGCACCCTCTTCAACCCATCAGTTTCCTTCTCCATTGCAGACTTTCTCATAGCTTTCAAGGCTAGAGGCTTATCATATCCTTGTTTCTAAACCAAAAACACCGTCCCCTTGGATCCTTTCCCTAACATTTTAATAGCTTTGAGTTCCTCCATATTTGTCCCCAAATCCACCTATGGGGGTGCAGATGCAGTGCCTTCAGTTTCACTCAAATTTATCCTCATGGCAAACTTTCCTCTCTAATCTACAAAAAAGAAGCAGCACTCTTTCACTACAATTTATAGGGTAGATTTACTTTGCTTTCTTAAATTTATATTACAAATATTTTTTCATAGTCAATGGATTATCTTTCCAATGGTTTTCAATATGTTTCAAGAAAAAACATGAATAGAATTCGTTAGGGAGAGGGGGTACGATTGAATCCCAACCATAAATAGCCTATTGTCCACATAGTCGATAATCCAACAACCCACAAGTCCCATTTGTGGTACCCTATGATAGTGATGGTTAAGGGTAGTCATAGTCATCATTTTGAAAATATATTCAACATTTGACTATTTTAATTCAATGTTTCATAAGACAGATCTATGAATTCACTTAAAATTTTGTAGCATACTCTTTGAAACCAACAATAGAAAGTCAAGATATTCCAAATGTTATTTGGGAGAAGATTATTGGTGAAATAAACTCAAAATACATGTTGTAAATATGATATGAGCATAACCTTAGTTACAGAATACAACTCTAGAATGGATTTGCTAAGGCACTAGTTTCATCCTTACAAAAAAAATCAAATGTATATCTTCAAAAAATTCAAATGTATATCTTTACAAAAATCAAATGTATATCACCAATTTTAACTTGAGAAAGCATAATTAAACAAGTAGTGTAATTAAAATCTAGAGTGTTCATTGGTTCATATGAAATACAATACCATTACAAATATTTTCACATAGAACATTCTAAGATATTTTAAATCCTTCTTTATTTGACATCTTTACAAATTTCATAAACCTTGTTCCAATCCACCATTGATATATCAATACATGTCAATGAAACCCACATCAAGGCAACCAGTGTATCCAATGAGATTTTTTTTCTTTGTATATATTTTGTCTTGAAAATTTTCTCTCACATGTTGTTGTACTTGCTAGAATGGTAAGTATTGCTTGCCATAGTTTTGTCATATTTGGAAAGCTTGTATGTGAATTTGTAGCAAAAAAAACCCTCCAATCTTACTTTATATAGAATCCTTCACAACTAAAATGAAGAGTATAAATAAAATTATATAACTCTTTTATACAACCTTTAAAATCAAATAAAGGTGTTTCTCCTTCACACAAAGTATGTTACAAGTGTTCAAAAAATTTAAGAAGCCACCACTTTGAATTTTTTTCTCTAATATGTGCATCCTCTAAATAATGATAAGGGATAAACAATTTGATATAATTGAAAAATGAAAGATATGAGAATATTTCATTTAAACAATCTACAAGTTTTTGAACATATTCTTTAGCAAGATTTTTGTAGCTCTCTAGTGACTCATCAATGCAAGGCTTCATTCTCTATATTGGTGCATAAACATAATCATCACGCACATTTGAAATTTCCATAAATTGTAATGCATGCTTATGAATGTGTCCATCTTGATCAATAAACTCTAAATAACCATATTTAAAGCTTTCTAAAAATTTAGACAAGTAATTTGTACCATTTACAAAAGTGTCAGACCTTAGAAACCACCTACTTTAAGTCTGTATAGTATAATCTATGGTTGCCCCTAAAAATGTGACATCCACATTTTCTTCTTAAAATTTTTTATTCAACTTGTTTAGTTCACACAATACATCTGCAAACATATGTAAGAAAAATTGTAATGACAAGATCCTAGCCTTATCATACCATGTGTCTCTCTTCTCACTTTTCCATGAATTCAATAATGGAGGCGTCAAAATAATAAGTCTTTCAATAACTTGTCCTTTTGAGAGCCATCTAACTCCATGAAGTTGAAGAGCTTGAAGTGTTTCAAGTTGCATGAGTTCTTGAAGAGCAATAAGCTCATTATGTCTTTTAGTAGAATTTTAGACACAAGAATATACCTTATTTGTGAAATTTTCAACAAACATCAATCTAAGAAATTTTTTAATAGCATCTGATGCAGCTAAAGCTTCATGATGAGTAATGCAATGAATACCTATAAGTTTGTGTACATCTTTTTTTAAAAGAGTAAAAAATCCATTTTCATTCCCCAACATTGATGAAGCACCATCTATAGAAACTATTATCAATCCTTTATTTGAAATACCCCTTTTATTTTCAAAACACGTATTACATCATATATTATTTTCCCTCTTCCATCACATACATTTTTTAGCTTTATGAATTGTGAAATAAGTTGCCCCAACCCTTTTGAGTCTAGATAAGTAGCATAAACCACAAGGTATTTCTCTAGGCTTCAATCTATACTTTCATCCAACATCAAAGAGAACAATGGACTATCTAACATTTTTGCACTTTGTTTCTCTTCAAGATACTTAGATATATAAAAAAGGAAATCATTTGCAACCATATGATTTGTATATGATTTATAGTCCTTTTTTTTAAAAATGTTTGGTATTTCTAAGTACATTTCAAGAGAGCAAAGGGACTCATATTTTGAGAAGGGCAAGTCTTCTTTCACATCCCATTAAACTAATTTCATGGTTGTGATGATTCTTTCCTTATTAGTCTCATCAATGTTTGCAATGTGTTCTAGAATTGATTTTGATTTCTCTTCATTTTCACATATCCATTTTGCTTGTGAAATTTTATGGATATTTGAATCTACATGAGTAATTATTGCATCATGTTGCAAAGTAGTACAACCAATTCTAGTGCTCCATTGTCCCATAGACTTGTGTGTTTCACAATATATACATTTCATAACTATTTTTCCTTCATGTATTGCACATCTTAACCACTTAAATTTAACTTTCTATTCATCTCTAAACACTCTTTTTACTCTAGCACTTTTTTTTGTTTTGTGTTGAAGCTTCCCCCTCTTCAAATTCTTCACCATACTCATCATCATACCCTAATATATTTAAGTATTCATTTAAATCAAAATTATGATCCTCTTGTGATGAAGCTCCTGATGTTCCGGACTATGGAAAAAACTTTTTGATTGAAGATTATTTTTTTTATTTTGAGACATTTTAAATTACATAGTACCTATACAAACCAAATAATAAAAATTAATTACATATGAAAAGTAAACGTAACTATATAAAATTAAATGTAAATTTTATTTAATACAATAAAGACTTGATCATTATTATCCAAAGAAAGGCTATAAAATGCAATAATGTTAATGAGATCGTCATACAACAATAATTTTTCTAATGACTTAGTGAATAAAGTATGTCATTGGTTATAAAATTCAATAATGTTAATGAATTCATCATACAATGATAATTTTTCAAATGAGCTAATGAATAAAGTATGTCATTAAATCTAATCTAATACTGTATAGATCACATTTCAGAGAGAAGAATCTTTACTTAGGTTTTCATATATTATCTATTTTTTCCTTTACTCAAAATGAATTATCCATATATACATATATATTTACTGTGGAGACCAAATACACAAAGGAGGAGCAAAATTGTCATATGCGTTGGGCACCTACAATGGGAAACCTTTTTGGTAAAATGTCATCAAAAACTTATAAGGCATGCATACAATTATATATATAGAATTGAAAAAAAAATGTCCTAGACTTGAGAATCCATAATCATTGAAGTTATTTTTTATTTTATTATATTATTTTAATATCTATTATAATTATTAAATTTTTTTTCTATCCTATAACAAAGCCTATAGAAAAAATCTTAGTTAAACACCTTACACTATTACATTCCTCCACCACTCATGAGTGTGATTCTATATCTTATATATCTTATAATTAAAATACTTAATAATTAAAATAAAACTTAAAATTTTATGATCTAAATCTCGAAAGCTTTGGTTGAAAGATAATTCAAGAAACAAGAACAAAACAATTCAAATAATGCTATCTTTGATAAGAGATGTTTTATTGATCAAATTTGCAGACCCAAACATATGTTTATCTCTGAGAAGATATGTTTGATTTCTATTTCGGGTTACATATTCATTTATACATGTTTTGAAGGTGTGGGGAGGATGTGGAAGGTCACCAATATTGAGGGAGTTGAATTGGCTTGACTTCTACGATTTATAACAAAATAGAATTTGATGAATTACTATTTTTAGTAACTTACTATTTTTAGACTGCACTATTAAAATTCAAATTTGGGATACTTCCATTGGGTTTTAGAGGATAAAACTTTATCGATCAGATCTCCATGCCATCTCATGACATTCCCCTCATTATTAGCTTTCCAATGGTTCAAACGGTGAGTTAATTAGAGCTACAGTGCAAAAGTTATGGCTCCCAAAAGTTTCGTCATCAATTGGGGTAGACCCATCACCCGAATTATCATCTGAATTGTTGTCCAGATCATTCCTCCCTCTTTGAGAATCAATAGTCCCCATTGCATCAAGATTTGTCATCAAGTGTGTTAGTTGTACTTTGATTTGATTTCTAATGCATACTTGGAAGGGACTGTGATTTATGAAACTGTGCAGAGCCTGATTGTTCACCATTTCTATCTGACCATCAGTGTATGGATGGAAGGCTGTGAACTTCTTTAGCTCAGCATCTATTTGTTTCTATTGTTGTGTTGTTTGTGTATTCAAGGCTATAACATTGTCCCTTTTGAATTCCTGTGGCTTGACCACCATGAGAACAAATTTCTTGGCACTAATCAAAGAGACAGATGTAGAAGGTGGTACTTCTGGTACCTTGTAGTGTCGTGTTCCAAGAGTGAGAGTGATCCTTCTAGTTCTTGATTCATATATACCATGTCGATCATACATGAATTGATGACCAAAGAGTACATCACAAACATCTAGATTGACCACATCACATAAGACCTCATCTTGGAAAGATTGTTTTGCATATGAGAGAAGACATTGGTGGGTGACACAGAGGTTTCTCCCTGGACTCAACCATCCAATACTGTATGGTTTTGGGTGAGGCTTCATGGATAGATTTAGGCTTTTCACGACATTATCAGAGATTAAATTCTTTTGACTTCTACTATCAAGAATGAAATGCAGAGGCTTACCTTTCACCATAACTTAGAGTGAAACAACATTTTCTTGTCATCTAGCATCTCATTGTGTGTTTGTGATGAAGAAAAAATGGCTTCAAGATCAGCATCTATAATTTTTTCTTCAACCTCTTTGACTGCAAGGTCTGTATGAGGTAGAGCAGTAGATGTTGAGGATTGTGACTTAAAAAGCAATGATTTGATAGTTCGACATTCTTCTTTAGAGTGAGTTCTAAATTTGTGATAATCACACTTCTCAGTCTTTCCTTCCTTTTGCTTCTAATTTTGGCCTCGTGTTTGACCTTCTTTGTCACTTTTCCATTTTGAAGACTAATTCTTTATATTCATTCTTCTATGCTTCTGCTCAATCTTCACTGCGAACTTGTATGCCTCACCGATGGTTTCTAAATTGAAGAGTTCTATTTCTCCCCATATGTACTATTGTAGTCTACCATGATATTTGAGAACCTTGTGTTTCTCACTTTCTTGAATGCCCAATCTCGCAGATAGAGAATAAAAATGTCAGTGTAATTTTGAATAGATTGTTCTTTACCTTGACAAAGTTGTTGCCACTCTATATATAGATCATCATATGCTCCAATGGGGTAGTATTCTTCCTTTACAGCATCTATGAAATCATCCCATGTAAGTTCTATCTCAAGGCCAATATCATTTGCATTGAATCTCTTTTTGTAAACTTCCCACCAATTTTTGACAGGTAATGATGCTTTCAGAAGAGCAAAAGTAATCTTCTCTTTATCGATGAATTTATTTATATAAAAATAAGATGACAATTGACCCAACCAATTTTTTACTGCATCATCATTGATTTTGCCTTCAAATTTAGGGATATCAAAATTTATCTGAACCTTGAAAGGTGATGGGGCACTGAAAGGATGTGCGGCAACAAATGAGGACCCAAAATTTTCTATCAAGATTTGTTGGATAATTTGAGTGAATTATTGTAGCATCTACACTTTTTATTGTTGGAAGGCTTCATTCACCATTTCCTTGAAAGGATCATATGCCTTAGTGTTGTCCTCCATTTGAAGTCATTTAGAGTGAATAGATGGATATTTTGTTGGTTCTATTTTCCACCCAAGCTTCTTGTAATCTGACCTCATCGTCAAGATCATACACTCTAAATACAAACTGATATGATACCACTGATCCAAAACTTGAAAGATTCGGTTGAAAGATAATTCAAGAAACAAGAAAAAAATAATTCAAATAATGCTATCTCTGATAAGAGATGTTTTATTGATCAAATTTATAGACCCAAACATATGATTATCTCTGAGAAGAGATGTCTTATTTTCATTTCAAATTACATCTTCATTTATACATGTTTTGAAGGTGTGGGGAGGATGTGGAAGGTCACAAATCTTGATGGAGATGAATTGGTTTGACTTTCACAATTTACAACAATACAGAATTTGAGAAATTATTATTTTTAGTAACTTACTATTTTTATACTGCACTATTAAAATTAAAATTTGGGACACTCACATTGGGTTTTAGGGGGTTAAAATTTATTTAGTCAAAATTAATTTAGTATATCTCAATTCCATCTCACGATGTTTCCCTCATTATTATCTTTCTAACGGTTCAAACGGCGAGTCAATTGGAGCTACGATGCAAAAGTTATGGCTCCCAAAAGTTTCATCATCAATTGGGGTGGACCCATCACTCAAATTATCATCTAAATTGTTGTTTGGATCATTCCTCCCTCCTTGAGAAGCAATGGTCCCCATTGCATCAATATTTGTCATCAAGTGTGGTAGTTGTAGTTTGATTTGATTCATGATGCATACTTGGAAGGGACTGTGATTTATGAAACTGTGCAGAGCTTGATTGTTCACCATTTCTATCTAACCATCAGTCTATGGATGGAAGGTTGTGAACTTCTTCAGCTCAGCATCTATTTACTTCTGTTGTTGTGTTGTTTGTGTATTCAGGGCTATAACATTTTCCTTTTTAGATTCATGTGGCTTGACCACCATGAGAACAAATTTCTTAGCACTAATCAGAGAGACAGATGTAGAAGGTGGTACTTCTGGTCCCTGTAGTGCCGTGTTCCAAAAGTGAGAGTGATCCTTCTAGTTCTTGATTCATATATACCATGTCGATCATACATGAATGGTTGACTAAAGAGTACATCACAAACATCTAGATTGACCACATCACATAAGACCTCATCTTAAAAAAATTGTTTTGCATATGAGAGAAGACATTGGTGGGTGACACGGAGGTTTCTCTGTAGACTCAACCATCTAATACTATATGGTTTTGGGTAAGGCTTCATGGATAGATTTAGGCTTTTCACAACATTAGCAGAGATTAAATTCTTTTGACTTCTACTATCAAGAATGAAATGCAGAGGCTTACCTTTCACCCATAACATAGAGTGAAACAACATTTCTTTGTCATCTAGCATCTCATCGTGTGTATGTGATGAAAAAACAATGGCTTCAAGATCAGCATTTATAATTTTTTCTTCAACCTCTTCGACTGCAAGGTCTATATGAGGTAGAGCAGTAGATGTTGAGGATTGTGACTCAGAAAGCAATGATTTGATAGTTTGACATTCTTCTTTAGACTGAGTTCCAGATTTGTGATAATCACACTTCTTAGTCTTTTTTTTTTTTGCTTCTAATTTTAGCCTCATGTTTGACCTTCTTTATCATTTTTTCATTTTGAATACTAATTCTTTATATTCATTCTTCCATGCTTCTGCTCAATCTTCACTGCGAACTTGTATGCCTCACCGATGGTTTATAAATTGAATAGTTCTATTTCTCCCCATATGTACCATTGTAGTCTGCCATGATATTTGAGAACCTTGTGTTTCTCACTTTATTGGATGCCCAATCTCACAGATAGAGAATAAAAAATGTTAGTGTAATCTTGAACAAATTGTTCTTTACCTTGGCGAAGTTGTTGCCACTCTATATACAAATCATCATATGCTCCAATGGGGTAGTATTCTTCCTTTATAGCATATATGAAATCATCCCATGTAGGTCCCATCTCAAGGCCAATATCATTTGCATTGAATCTCTTTTTGTACACTTCCCACCAATTTTTGACAGGGAATGATGCTTTTAAAAGAGCAAAAGTAATCTTTTTTTATCGATGAATTTATTTATAGAAAAATAAGATGACAATTGATCCAACCAATTTTTTACTGCATCATCATTGATTTTTCCTTCAAATGTAGGGATATCAAAATTTACCTAAACCTTGAAGGGTGTTGGGGCACTAAAAGGATGTGCGAGAACAGATGAGGACCCAAAATTTTCTATCGAGATTTGTTGGAGAATTTGAATGAATTGTTGTAGCATCTACGCTTGTTGTTGTTGGAAGGCTTCATTCACCATTTCCTTGAAAGGATCATATGCCTCGGTGTTGTCCTCCATTTGAAGTCATTTGGAGTGAATAGATGGATATTCTGCTGGTTCTATTTTCCACCCAAGCTTCTTGTAATCTGACCTCATCCTCGGGATCATACACTCTAAAGACAAACCGCTCTGATATCACTGATCCAAAACTTGAAAGCTTTGGTTGAAAGATAATTCAAGAAACAAGAATGAAATAATTCAAATAATGCTATCTCTGATAAGAGATGTTTTATTGATCAAATTTACAGACCCAAACATATGCTTATCTCTGAGAAGAGATGTCTGATTTTTATTTCAGGTTACATCTTCATTTATACATGTTTTGAAGGTGTGGGGAGGATGTGGAAGGTCACCAATCTCGAAGGAGATAAATTGGTTTGACTTCCACAATTTATAACAATACAGAATTTGAGAAATTATTATTTTTAGTAACTTACTATTTTTAGACTGCACTATTAAAATTGAAATTTGGGACACTTCCATTGAGTTTTAAGAGGTCAAAATTTATTTAGAAAAACTCAATTCCATCTCACGATGTTCCCCTCATTATTATCTTTCCAACGGTTCAAACGGCGAGTCAATTGGAGCTATGGTGCAAAAGTTATGGCTCCTGGAAGTTTCGTCATCAATTGGGGTGGACCCATCACCCGAATTGTCATCTGAATTGTTGTCCAGATGATTTTTTTAGAAACTTTATTACTTTATTTGTTTTCATGTACATCATAAATAATAGTTAAATTATTAATACATTTTTTTCATTTATATTTTAATAATATAATTATTTAAAGAGTTTTATATCTATAAATTATTTATTTTATTAAAAATATATTTTGAAAATATAATTAATTAATTTATATCTAAAATAATCATTCATTAGGATAATCTAAAATAAGATATTATATTGTTTTGACGTTTTCAATCAAAATAAAATAAAATAACTATTACTATTTTCAATAATAAAAAAATTACACAATTTTTTTTTAATACTAAAATCCCTTATATTTAAATTAGATATAAATTTTAATACATTATAATTTATATGCATAATATTATAAATTTTAAATAACATTACATTCTCAAGAAAAATTTAAAAAAATAAAAATAAAAAATAAAAAATAAAAATGTAAATTAAATAATTAATCAATTAATTGGCCACATTACACACTCAATACATAAACAACAAAATAGTAAAAATAAACATCTAAGACCACACAATGCACCCTTTACAAAATTGTGCATTCATTATTTTTTCTTGAAAGAATAAACCACCAACAAGGTAAAATATATACTTTTACCAAATGGTAAAAGCTCGAAAGAGGCCTTAGACATTGTCATTCTCTTACAAAACAAGTATCTAAAATATAACCATTTGTGCCATGATTTATTTTTTTACCATATACCAAAAAAACTAATAAGATAAGGTTGCATAGAGTGCATACAAAAACCTAGCTAGTGGATTATAAAATAAAGTAACTTGTTGTGGTTGTGGCACTCTTTTGTATACTCACATTACTCAGGTATTTATGGATCTATTGTATAGTGCAAAGATAAGGCCCAACTTGGGATTGTGGAAACTGGAAACAAGCTAAAAAAAATAAAAAAAATTAACTGTATAAAATAAAAGAAGTTATATTGCCATGAAAATGAGAAGATAGGAGAGATAAGACATACCGCTTTGGAATCAGAGTCTTTTCCTCCCGATTTGCACTAGCATGAACTTGAAATCTGTGTCTTCTTGTTATAATCCAAGATTTTAATTTCTAAATACTACAGTCTATTCAGACTCTAGAGAGAGATGACAAAGCCAAAATTAAACAAACGCAACTGCAAGTGCACTATCAGTGATTGATGTGACTATCGTGGCTGAACATCAAGCATGTGGTGGCCACCTGGTCCCTTTCTCATTTGACACGGAAGGTGCTCCTCATTTCATATACAATTCTGTAAGAATTTTCACCTTTCTTTAGCTTTTAATAACATGTAAAAGTCACACAACATTAGTTGAATTACAACTGTCCACCATGAAAATGCTCAATTTAGCTAAATTACAACCGTTATACATATATTTTACAGGTCACTGACCTTAATCTAAGTACATGTCCATGATTTCTCTATAGTTTTCTTTCCCATTCTATGTTTGGGCCACAGGGCACCCATCCAAGGCTTCTCATTATCTAAATAATTTATGTTGGATGGAACACATACCTAAATTCCCTTCAGATTTCTCTTTCTCATCCTCAAATAATAGATTTCTTTGATTTCTACTAGATATATGACCTTTGGAAGTTGAACTGTGAACACGTTGACTGATAATCTGCCCTCAAAGTTATTGACATGGTTCCCACTCCCAATCTCCT
Organism: Torreya grandis; assembly: GCA_037957365.1. Classification (NCBI taxonomy): domain Eukaryota; kingdom Viridiplantae; phylum Streptophyta; class Pinopsida; order Cupressales; family Taxaceae; genus Torreya; species Torreya grandis. The sequence continues at coordinate 4,743,037 of JARHVA010000642.1, read as the reverse complement.
AGTGTCACTATGCAACAAATTTCTTTCTCAATCCTAATTTCCCACTGTCCAAGGAAATAAATGTTAATAAATTTATTGTGTGTGAAGTTGGTTCATTGTTGTCCAACTTGCCATGTAACATGAAGGCAAAAGGAGATTTGGTGATTCAGTGAAGATTTGAAGAATTTGACTGTTACGATGCTTTCAATTCCAACTCCAAGACATCACTTCTCTCATTTACCACTTGGTAATAAATTTAGAATATTTAATGTCATGGTGAGCAGAGCCTATAGACTGACATGGTAATAGGCTTGCATCCTAATTGGTATCCAAGGAAAATTGTAACCGTTCAAGCCTCAAGAGCATATACTCATGGCCCGTAACCCATAGGGACTCTGACCTAGGTAAATTTGATGGTATTTTATGTTTAAAAAGGTAAAACATGTTTAAACGGGTGTCAAATTTAACCCCTAAGGCTAAGGGATGACATATCACTTTGGTTAAATGTTAATTATTGGTTTGGGGCTAGATGTCCAACCAAAGCTTGGACTTTGTCAAAGGATATATCATTTAGAACTTGGGATTGGCCTAGGAATTATGTTAAGATGTTCTTTTGGATAGTAAACATTCACAACAAATCCAAAATGGAAATTTGTATGGGCATCTTCTAAAGTTATTCCACAATGTTTAATGTCTTATCCTTTACAGTGGTATATGGCTTATTTCTAGCTAGAACAGTGTGTTAGATGGGTTTAGTGGTAAGAGTTTGTGGGTCAAGAATGGTAATCTTTGACTATCGAGTTGTGATTGCATAATCAAGATTAGATATAGGACCATTATTGCTATAAAATGGTGGTGAGGGGCCAGATAGGAGAAGTCTCAGTTATCAATGCACTTGTATGTGGTCATGCGGCAATGATGAGTTATCAGTATAAGATTAAAAAGTAGTAATCTTTACTTGTTGGTAAATCTATTTGCATTCATAAGTCAAGGAAGGATCACTAGCATAGATAGACTGATTGAAATTATTTAACAATGGTCTTTTTCGATTATCACTTGGTCTTAAATTAATGGTGATGGTGGAAACATGACCTCCCGTAATATGGCCTACAACTTTAATGTAGTCATGTGCAATTGCATGGTAAGTCAGTTAGGTATTGGAATAGTTCTAGCCTTGGTTCCTTCCATTCGATTGACGTTGTTGTTATTGTTGTCATGGCTTTTGGTATTATTATTGTTATTATTCTGGCCTTGGTTGTTGTTTTTGTTGGTTATTATTATGTTGTGAAAAGGGTTTTGATAGATACCCAAGTTCTGATTTGATATAAAAGCTCTATTATCCAATGTAATATCTCTATTTTCCAACATATTTTCAATGAAGTGCTTGATTTGTATGTAATGGCATAAATTATGCCCATGAACACAATGGTATTCATAAAACTCATTCTATCGATACCAATATGGATAAGGAATACCCTCAGGGTAGTGCTTCGGTATGGGACAACTAATCATGTTAGCGATGACTAGCTTGTAAAACATGGCTTCGATAGGTTCTCCAAGGTCACTAAAAATTCTACAAGTTGACACATTTTTCCTTAGAGGAGGGGTTTGCAAAGGTAATGGTTGCTGCAATTTTTGAGTTGATCTAGGCTATTTTGAAGATTGTACTTGTTAAATGGGTTACTGATGAGGAGTAATTTATATTTGTAGTCTAGGTTGGGTGGATGGTATTTGCACTGTATGGACATGATATGATTTGGTTATTCCATTTCTAACAACATTCTTGTTAGGGTTGAATTCCTTGGATTTTTCATAATTACTAGCTTGGGCTGGTGCTGATGCTTGCACTTGGACATAGTTTTGATTCTGATTTTGGCATGTTCCTTAGTTTTGGGTCTGATTTTGATTTGACAAGGCTAACTTAATAATCCCTTTATTAATAAGGGTCTTTTTTATTATCAAACCTTCGTTGATGATCTCTTTAAAAGTATGTGCACACTAGAACTCCCGATGATAGGATATCGTGTGAAAATTTTTGGATAACACAACAGCCAATAATTTGCCTGATAAGTTATGAGTGAAACAACTATCAAGTGTTTTTCATCACTATAGATAGCTTACAAATCTTTCACCAACCTTCTATTTACCCTGAGTCAAATATAGTAACAAAATTTCATGTTCGAGATTATACTAGAATTGTTGCACAAATTTGTCTAAAAGGTCATCAAAATTAGATACCGAATTCTTTGGTAATTTTAAGAACCACTCCAAAGCTTATCATGCTAAACTTTGGGGAAACAAAAAGAGTAAATAATTGTCGTTGTAAGCTGCTAGCTGGCAAACAACAAATAATTTTGTTAAATGGGCCTTAAGGTCTCCTTTACCCTTGTATTTATCAAACTTTGGTGGTTCATACCCTAGAATAAATAGTATTTGTAGATATTCCATATTGAATGGGTATGAACACATGTCATCTAATTTGAATTTTTTGGTCTATTTCTCTGCTTGAATGGAGGCAATTACATCCTTCATTTTTTGTATTTCTTGTACCAAGAAACTAGATGGAACATTGGCCTGAGATGGAGACTGGGTGGTCAAAGGTGGATTACCTTGACCGGGGCATAATAGAGGCATGGTTTGTTATGAAAAATTGGTTTGGTTAGGAAACTCACCAAGAATATGTATTCATATATTGGGATGTGATTGTTGGAATTGCCTGTATTGTAGTACAATATTCTAGTTTGGATTTGGTAGATAGGCCTAATTTTGAAAGAATTGTGGTTACGATGGAAGGATATGGCTTAGGATAAAGTATTGTGCCTACTGAGGTTGAGTAGGAACTTGTTGTCGACTAGTCAAACCTAGCTAATTAAGGGGAACTTGTTGTGAACCAAGGCCATGTCATTGGATTTGTGGCACATTGAGAATGGAAGGTAATTATTTTTTGATTGGTACTTGTTGGATAGTAGTACCTTTTTGTTGTGTGAACATTGATTGTGAAGTAGAAACTTGTAGAGGGTTTGGTAGTTATATTTAACTAATAGACATGCATTATTGATTAGAAAATATTTGTGATTGTAAAGGCATTGTCATGTCCCCTTTTTAATTGACATGTTCTGAGTTCATGGTTAGCCTATTATGCGACCTTCGTAGGCTAATAGGATAGATAGAGGGTCATAATGGAGCTTGGCTTGACTTTGATTCACAGGATTTCTACATTTGATTTTCATTCAGGTTATTTCAGACATATTTGGCTAGGGCTCCTATTTTTTAGGGATATTTGATATGCAGTGGAGCGCCTTTATTATGGTATGGTTATGTGCGGAATCACTCCCTGATTCACTAGCTTCGATCGGTTCGTCGATCCGACATGTATTGAGGGAGATATTAATATTTGATTGATTTAATCAAATATTAATTATTTAGCCTATTTTTAATTAGAAACCCTAATTCTAATTTAAGAAACCCTAATTAGTGCAAGCATATCTTTTTGAGGGTATAAGGGTTTCTCATGGAGGCCATTGTTCATTAGCCATTGATTATTGATATTGATTTTGAGAATTTCTTCTGTGAAGACTGAGCCTAGGGTTCAAGGATTCCATTTGCATTGGAGAACGTTCCCTCTTCAGTGTGTACAATTAAGAGGCTGTGGAATATCAGTTGATCTATTACCAAAGTGTGAGATAGCTTCATCCAGAAGTTATCACAGAATTTCAAGTTTGAGAGATAACTTCACACAAAAGTTATTACAGATATTTTAGGTATTTCTTTATTCTTGTTTTGATTCAATAAATTATACAGCTAGAGATCGTCTGTGCTAGAAACGTATATTTCAGATCAGGGGTTGAAAATAGGGAAGTTGTGCTTAATTGGTGGCCGTACAAAGTCCGTACAGGTCCGTACTGATCAGCTCAAGAACCGACCTCGACAGACAGAGGGTTTTCAGTGACCGACATCGGTCGATTGAAGACCGACGTCGGCAGAAAGCCGACTGACAGAGACCGATGTCGGTGAGATATCGACTGACGACGGCGACTGTGTGTCGACACAGAAGGGCCGAGACCTTCCAGAATTCAATTTTCACTTCCAGTTTTGATAATCCAGGGTTTTTAACACTGTATTTCATATTTATATGCATGAGAAAGGACTGCAATTGTAATAGTTTAAAAGGACAAGTGATAAGATTTGTAATTTGCTATTCAGAGACTATATTATTGTGATCATTCTGAATTTATTCAACCGAAGTTATATCTTGTTCAAAGTTTTTTGTGTTGCTATATTTCCTATTTTAGAAGGGATATTACAGTGGTATCAGAGCTAAATCCTGCCAGCCTGAGGGTGTATAGATCTTATGCAGCCACAAGAGTTGGGACCACACAAGTATAACACATGCAGCTGAGCCTTGCTTGAAGGTACTCAGGTGTTAGATCAGCCACCGACCATCATGAGTGACAGACGTGAGGGCAGCCCACCCAGGGGCCACAGGTATGATGCTGATCAGGGCACCAGAGAATTTCAGCGTGATATGATGACTAGCCAACAGCAGATGGCTCAGACACTACAGGCACTTATGACTATGATAGAGAGAATGAACACACCTGATGGACAGAACAGGGACCAAAGAGATGACAGGAGTGCTATGATTAATTAGAGGCCACAGCAGACTCACTCCAGAATAGCTGATAGACCTACACGTCCTACTTTTGTTCAAGAAGAACCAGAGGCACCAGCAGAGGAAGCAGGGAATAACCCATTTGCAGATGTTTACATGGCTACAAATGATGAGTGGGACTTATTACCTCTTCATGTCCAAGAGAGGATGACCTTTGATCATTTTGTCAATCTTAGGAGAGAGCACTACAGATTGGTTAGACAGGACAGGAAGCCTAGAGTTCAATTCAGTGAGCTGCAGAAGGCTACTGGTAAGCTTTCTTTGACTACTTTTGACGGCAGCGGTAAGATGACAGCTCAAGCTTGGGTTCATAAGCTTGACGCCTTTTTGGCATTGAGACCAATGTCAGAGATAGATGCCATCAAATACGCCACTTTGCACTTGGATGGAGTAGCACATGATTGGTGGTACCATGGTATGGTAACACTTCAGCATAATCAGGTAACAGAGTACCAGGACTTTGTGGATAGATTGGTTGAGTGGTTTGACAGGAAAGATCCTGAGGTTTACTTTTGAGATCTGGCATAGTTGAGACAAACAGGTAACTTGGAGTCCTTCATTGGTGAGTTTTAGAGATTGGCAGTCATGGTGCCCAATATTTCAGAGCGTAGATTGGTAGTTCTCTTCATAGAGGGATTGTCAGAGCCATTGAGAGGTTGGATCAAAGCCTTTGATCCTCCTTCTTTACAGGTAGCTATGAAGAAGGCACGGAGTATGGAGATGGTAGCCCCATCCAATAAATTTAACTCCAGAGGTGCTTCTTCGTCTAGAGACCATAAGCACTCCCACGGGGATATAGAGAGACCGGATTTTAACATAGATAAATCTGGGGTTAAAAATGATTCAAAAGCCAATCCGGCAGCACCACCTTTGGATCGTGAGGCGCTTAATGATTTACGTAGGAAGAAGCTTTGCTTCTACTGTAAAGGACCATATGATATCCATCACGATTGTCCTTTGAGGCCTAAGGGCAAGGCAAATCGTATGATGTGGGTATACTATGAGGATTCAGATTCTGAGGATTTTGAGCAGTAAAACAGTTCTGAGGGGGCAGAGGCAGAGGCTTCAGGGCCTAATGCAGAAGCAGAGTTAGAGCTTCACATTCAGGAGGCACGCATATCTAGTATTCAGTCAGATGAGTCATTCAAACTCCGTGGAGTTTTGGCAGGGTAGAAGGTTATCACCCTTCTTGATACAGGAGCCACACATAATTTCATAGATGCTAGATTTGTGGAGAAGTGTGGGCTCAAAAACGTAGACTTTGAGGGCATCAGTGTTAAGGTAGCCGATGGTCACACTCTTAAGTGTGAGCGTATGATTAGAGACCTCCCATTGCGTTTGAAGAATTATGAGTTCAAGGCTGATTATTAAGTGGTAAACATGGGGGATATTGACTTAGTCTTGGGTATGAAGTGGCTTCATTCATTTGAAGAAGTTACTCTTCGTCTCAAGGACATGGAGGTTCTCTTTGATGTTGATGGGAAGACACACATTCTTAAGGCAATACGGGGCAGCAGCTTCAGATATATGTTTTTTCATCGGATGGAGGTACCTATACCACATGACATGATAGAGAGCGATGACGAGTGCACATTGGCACCAACACAGGAGAGGTATGAGGATGAGCTTGGTCTTGAGGTGACTTCAATTCAGGAGTTGTCACATGTGGTGAGGACTCAACTTTCTGTTACAATCGGGTCACAGGTTGATGATGATATGACTATTTCTAGTCTTCACTATCCAGTTTCAGATATTATTCAGGTAAGGAGTTTGCTTGCTGATTTTTATTTATGGATTGGATGTTGGAGTGCTTATCTTAGTACTAGAGATGATGTGACACCATTACATGAGAGTTGGGATGGACATGGCATGGGGGTCGTGTTAATTGACAGTAGTGGAGATCAAAACTATATTTGGGATCCAGGTGGATTGATTGATTTGTCATTCAGTGATTGCTTGAGGGCAAGCAATTTCAGGAGAGGCAGATTGTCATGTCCCCTTTTTAATTGACATGTTCTGAGTTCAGGGTTAGCCTATTATGCGACCTTCATAGGCTAATAGGATGGATAGAGGGTCATAATGGAGCTTGGCTTGACTTTGATTCACAGGATTTCTACATTTGATTTTCATTCAGGTTATTTTAGACATATTTGGCCAAGGCTCCTACTTTTTAGGGATATTTGATATGCAGCAGAGCACCTTTATTATGGTATGGTTATGTGCAGAATCACTCCCTGATTCACTAGCTTCGATCGGTTCGTCGATCCGACATGTATTGAGGGAGATATTAATATTTGATTGATTTAATCAAATATTAATTATTTAGCCTATTTTTAATTAGAAACCCTAATTCTAATTTAAGAAACCCTAATTAGGGCAAGCATATCTTTTTGAGGGTATAAGGGTTTCTCATGGAGGCCATTTTTCATTAGCCATTGATTATTGATATTGATTTTGAGAATTTTTTCTGTGAAGACTGAGCCTAGGGTTCAAGGATTCCATTTGCATTAGAGAACGTTTCCTCTTCAGTGTATGCAATTAAGAGGCTGTGGAATATCAGCTGATCTATTGCCAAAGTGTGAGATAGCTTCATCTAAAAGTTATCACAAAATTTCAGGTTTGAGAGATAACTTCACACAGAAGTTATTACAGATATTCCAGGTATTTCTTTATTCTTGTTTTGATTCAATAAATTATACAGCTAGAGATCGTCTGTGCTAGAAACGTATATTTCAGATCAGGGGTTGAAAACAGGGAAGTTGTGCTTAATTGGTGGCCGTACAAAGTCCGTACAGGTCCGTATTGATGAGCTCAGGAACCGACCTCGGTAGACAGAGGGTTTTCAGTGACCGACATCGGTCGACTGAAGACCGACGTCGGCAGAAAGCCGATCGACAGAGACTGACGTCGGTGAGATATCGACCGACGACGGCGACTGTGTGTCGACACAGAAGGGCCGAGACCTTCCAGAATTCAATTTTCACTTCTAGTTTTGATAAGCCAGGGTTTTTAAGACTGTATTTCATATTTATATGCATGAGAAAGGACTGCAATTGTAATAGTTTAAAAGGACAAGTGATAAGATTTGTAATTTGCTATTCAGAGACTATATTATTGTGATCATTCTGAATTTATTCAACCGAAGTTATATCTTTTTTAAAGTTTTTTGTGTTGCTATATTTCCTGTTTTGGAGGGGATATTATAGGCATGTTGGTTTGTGACTGTTGAGGTATACTTGTCACTATCTCATGAGGTGGAACATTGGTTTCCCCCTATTGAGGTAGCAGAATGTTATGCCTCTACTAAATTGGTATATTAGATTGTGCCTATTATTGTGGAATGTTATTCATCACCTATTGAGGTAGAGTAACATTCATCACATTTTGTTGAGGCAAGGCACTAGTTGGCATTTGATTACTTAATCCTAGTGGTTGCATGCTTGAAAAAGCAATTGGTTGAGGATTAGAGGTAGCTTATTGTGGTTGGGACATAGGAGAACCTGTCTCCCATTGTTTCAAACCACTCGTGGTGTTAACTGAAGGCACTTATTGTGGACTAATTTTTGGTATAGTTAAACCACTTTGGCCTACATTGAATGATACTTGTGTGTTATCCATCGTGTTTGGCACAATGTTTTGCATATAAGCAATAGACACTTCTTCAATAATTAGGGCATTTTACATGTCACTAACTGAAGTACTTTATGCAAATGGGTCTATACCCAAATTTTCTTGACCTATCAACTCAATTAATACTCTTATTGAAGGAGCTAACTCGATGAGTGTAGTATTTGACATGGCCATGTTATTGAAATTGTGTGTTAAGTTTAAATAGGTTTGATATGTTATTTGCATATGTTGAAGTGGTCCTCCATGAGGCCCTTTCCTAATACAAGCATATTGGGGTTTTGTTATGACATCGACATGAGTGCTCTAATATTTCTAGAAGAGCTTGTTCAATTGTTTGACTATAAGGTATGTTAAAAGGTACACTAACTAGACTAGAAAAAAATTTGTGGGGAAGTCTACTGGGAACTTGGCCCCTACCTCTGTGGATCTGACTAAAACTCTGACCTTATTTTCAAGCAACTGATGATTAAAAAAATAAGATTCATATGTCGATGGCATCATAACATAATACGATTATTGTTGAACTTGTTCTACAATCGATGGTACATTAGCAAGGTACTGCATTATGTGCTTTTGATCCTACTCTGATTATAGAGGCATGTTAACCATATAGTGAGCTAAAGGATCTTGGCTTTATTCCCCATATTGAGTATTGTAAGGAGGATAAGGTTTTGTCTCACAAAATACATCATCACCATAGAGATCTTGAACAAAGTCATCTTGTGTGACCATGTTATCATAACCTGGATTGTACATAGTATTACAATGAGTGTAACGAGACATATCCAAATCAACAATGAACATTTCACAAAAAGGGACTCAAGTTAAAAACTCTTAAAAACAATGTCCAAAGGACAAATGGTCCAAACTTGGTCTAAGGATGGAGGTGTATCTCCAAAAAAGTATGTGTTAAAACTTGGTAAAACACAATCTAACGTCTAATGTCTTACACAAAAAGGTCAAGTGGATGAAAATAAAGATGAAATGTCAAACTTAGGTACAAATATTTTTATATAAGTCTAAGCTAGGTCTAAAGAAACAAAGTTGCTAGGTCTTTTGAAAAACAAGGCTTAAAATAGGTATTGCTAGATCTTTTGGAAAAGGCACAAAAGCTAGACTTCAAACAAAATGAGGTCGAAAAGGCAAGAGAGTTAATCTAAATAATTTGAAACACTTTGGCATAAACTAGGCATTCAGATTTTAAACATGAACTTAGTTATTTGGAAAAAGAGATGAAAAAATAGGCATAAGGGAGATAGACCACTTCCCCAAATTTAGACACAAAAATAGTTTTCAAATTGAATACATAATTAACCTAAGTTACACAAGACAAAAGTGAAAGATCGATGTCTAGGCCAAAATTACACGAGGCATAGGTAAAAATCAATCAATGTTTGAATTTGAACTTGTCAAGACTAATTTCAAAGTCAACTTCAAAGACTAAGCTTTTCAAAATAGACATCAAGCTAGACAAGAATGAATGCCATGACGGTACTAAGCATAGATCTAAAATGCACACATGGCTTTGGTTTTGAAATAAGAATTTTGGACACAAGGCAACAAGTCTTTGAAATAATTTGAGAAGCATAACGACATTATCATGCTCTAAATATGTGACAAATGGTTTGTTAGAAGACTTACAATCATAAAACTTGGAATGATTTGGGAAACATAACGATACCCTTTTCAATCAAGCGACACACACAAAGGTTTTGGCAAAGCTGCAAAGTCAAATAGATGACATAACACCTCTTCAAATATATACACAAGACCCATTTTTGGGCATGATATAGCAAATAAATAACTTCGACTCAAGACCATGTAATTAAAAAGAAAAAAATGATAAAAACACTTAAATGTAACATCTTAAATCTTAAAATTGATAAGGTTGCATCGTACTATCGAATTCCATCTATATACTTGCTCTTGAAAGGATTTTAAGTTGTTAATCCAAAAAGTAAAAGTGCATGAAAAAGTAGGGTTTTTAGGCCTCCTCTTCTCTCAAAAGTTTGTACAGTGACATGAAACTTTGGGCTTCTCGCATTGTATCAACAGTGTGTCAGTGACAAGTAGAGTTGTCTAAACTATCAATTTTTATGTATTTTTAGATGGTCTTATATGTGTGACAAACACTAGGGCACAATCACGTCATTTAGATTTATGTCAACCGACTTGTTGTGAAAAGGTCTTGTCTTTTTCATAACTACTACATCCGTTAATTACTTAGTGTAGTGCAACGTCTGAGTTACCCCTAAATTTTGAGGTCAAGTACCACTAACAGAGCTTATTTTAACCATTCAAAATAAGTGTCCCAGTGGGTCACCCTTAATTTATATACCCCATCATGGAGTGGGGTTGAAATTATGTTGAGAGATTAATTATTAGGTCAACATTTCCCTAGATAACTTGTGAGGAAGCAATGAACTCCCACCCACAAGATAAAATACATAAAAAAAATAAAGACAAGTGGATGGACTCTAGGGTCATTTTGGGGTCACCCAAACCATAAGAATTTTGGGGAGGGCCTTAACAACTTTTTTTTCACACCTTTGGACCAAAGTGATATATACAAAGAGTGAGTATTTTTTATCACCCAAGTTCCATAAAGGAGATGGGGAGAGCATACACGCGTCAATTGTTTTGTTAAATAAACACTTCCAACAAACAAGCATAAAAATAAAAACTCTTATGAGTATATAACTAATGTGAGAGTTCAATTTTATAACACTAAAATGAAATATGTTATGAAATCTGAGCCCCTTGGCGTTTGTTGTTGAAAACTTTAAAAAATGAAAATGACCTAAGTAAAAATATTTATAAAATACCAATTTGAAATGTGAAATTTGTAACTTTAGAGTGTTTTAAATGTCTTCTTTTGGCTTTTGGGTCCTACAAAACATGTTATGGGGTCCTTGTGCTTAGAATAAAATCATGAAGGAGCAAATGACTTTCTAAATCTTGCTATTGGGATTCCAAAATTTTACATAGAGTGCAAAACCATAAAAACATAGAGCAATACCATGACTTTTCTTGCAAAACCACAATTATTAGGAAAATATCACTACTACTTGAAAAAAAGAGTATTAGTGCAAAATCGCTAGCATTAAGGCAATATCGCTAAAATAAAGACAATAACATAGAAGTTCAAACAATACCACAACTTGACTCTGTAGCATGAAATGGTTAGCAAGCAAACCATTAGTGTTTAAGCAATATAGCTAAAGTTTTGATAAACTATAGGAATTATGATCAATATCACAACTTGCGAAGTCATGATATTATAATATCATGATTTTTAACATAATAATGCAACTTGTGAAGTCACGATATTGCAATATCATAATTTCCCTGTAAGCATAAAATAGTTATCAAAAACCTTGATGATTAGGGACAAAACTATGATAGTTTGTGCAATATTGCTACTTTACAGTAGTGATATTGCACAATATCATGATTCTAGAGAGCAGGAATGCAACTGCATAGGGAAACTTCATGATTTCCAAAAAACCATACTTAAGCCTTCAATTTTCACCTATTTTGATCAAGAAGTTAGGATTTTGACAAGAAAATTATTATGAGGGTGTCTTAAAAGGCAATGGGAATAACTTCATGGGGCTTGGATCCCACTAGACATGTCAACATGTAGACAAAAAATATGTAAAGGGGAAGTTAGTATTGTGTTAGTCCAAGAAATATAACTCAAAACAACACACTAAAATCCTAACACCTCTAGTCTAGACACTAGGGAGAGCTTAGATAACAAGTAAGCATATGAAAACATATTAAAAATATAAAAGAACACATTCTTTTACCTTCTTTAGAGATTTCAAATGGCTTGTTGAATAGTTTAATCAGATTGTGCATCAAAAAATCTTTGACAATGGAGCTTTGTTGGCTTCACCTTTCCTTGGCACTTTGCCTTTGATTGCTTGGCTTAAAATTTGGGCATGATAACTATTAGAGATCTAGATTGCACCCTAGTTGTAAGCAGAAGTGTTCAGGTCTTACTTCCAAATATAGCTCAACATGGGACTAACCCCAGGTTGTGGGTATCCTCTAATGGGATCAAACATTTATGATTTTTAATGAGGCTAGCTCCTCATACCATTGAGTTAGAAGATGAGACTAGACCAATCAGATAGAGACAAAGGTTAATTAATCCAAATCTTGAACCTCTAATGAGAGCTAAGTTGCATAAGCTTATTGAGTCAACAATAATATTTCCAATTAAGAACTTAACTTGGATGGCAAATCTTGTTTTTAGTACAGAAAAAGAATGGTGAAATCAGACTATGTGTTGATTTCCATGACTTGAACAAGGCCTCTCTTAAAGACCACTACCCATTTCCATCAATGAAACACATGTTTTAGCTAGTTATAAGTTCAGAAAGGTTCTCTTTATTAGATGGCTATAGTGGATATAACCAAATTTTGGTCAAAGAAGAAGACCAGTTCAAAATAGCCTTCACCATAAAGTGGGGGACATTTGCATATAGGAAGATGCCTTTTGGTTTATCTAATGTTGGATCCACCTTTCAGAAGGATATGGACATGGCAATTCAAAGTCTCCTCAACAAGTTTATTCATGTGTATCTCGATGACATAACAGTATTCTCTAACAGTACATATGAACATATTATTCATCTCAGACAAGTGTTTGAAAGGTGTAAGAAATTTAGAGTGTCTTTGAATCCAAAAAAGTGTGTTTTCTCTATGCATGAAGGTAGGCTTCTTGGACATGTAATTTTAAAAAATGGTAAAAGCATAGATCTTGATATGATAGAATAAATTCTTGCACTTTCATTACCTAAGCACAAAAAATCCTTACAAAGCTTTTTAGGCAAAATCAATTTTATAAGGATATACATTTTAAATTTTGCTAATTTAGCTTGGCCACTCACATCCATGCTCAAGAAGGGTCAGAGTTTCAATTGGTCTAAAGGAATAAGAAGTTTTGAATAAATAAATAAAACTATAGTCAGTGCTCCTACACTTCTGAACCTTGATTTTACAAAAGATTCCTTCCTATATAGATATGCTAAGATTGACACAATTTCAAGTATTCTCATGCAACAGAATAAAGAGACTTTAGAGTAGCCAATAGCCTTTTTCAGTCAAAACTTAGAAGAATATGAAACCAAATATTCTTTTGTTAAGAAGCATGTTCTTTTAGTCATAAGGTCTCTTAAAAAGTTTAGGTACTTTTTGTCTAATAATAAGATACATTTGATGGTTACACATCCAAGTGTCAAATATTTTCTTTTGAATAAAGATATAAATGATATGAGAGCTAGTTGGATAACCAAAGTCATGGAATATAATATTGAGATCAAGGTCACAAAGCTTGTTAGAGGTAAAGGACTTTGTGAACACTAGCCCAAGACTTGAAGGAGACTAATGAATTGGTTATGATGTCAAATGATCAAGAAGTTGTAAGTGACCAGACCTCATCTTCCATCTTGTTCCAAGATATGGTAAGATATCTAAAGTTTGGTGTTTATCCTTCTCATCTCACTCCTTCAAAGAGGAGATATTTTAGATTGCATTTAATTCCTTTTCTTCTTGTTGATAATGTATCAATGGCATACTGTTAAGATGCATAGAACCAAGTCAAACATAGAGGTTGTTTGAGCAATTTTATGATGGACATGGTGGAGGACATTGCTCAACAAATATCACAACCCACAAAATAATGAAAGGTGGATATTATTGACCAAGTTTATTTGGTGATTGTCATGCATGGGTCAAAAAATACAGATAGTGTGTCATGTTTGTTGGAAGGATGAAGCTTATAGCCTTACCTCTCTAACCAATTTCAGTAAATCAACCCTTTATCCAATGGAAATTGGACTTTATGGTCTTATTAATCCCCCTTCAAGCTCAAGAAACAAGTGGATCTTAACTGCCACAGATTATTTTACCAGATGGACAGAGATAGTGGCATTAAAAGAAGCCAATAAAACTAATGTTTTGGACTTCTATGAAGGTTTTCTTACCAAGTTTAGGGTCCCTTCAACTATAATTTTTGATAATGTTATGACTTTTATAGGATCTAAGATCAGTTAATGAACAGTTCAACATAATATTTTCCTCAGCACCTCATCAAACTATTATCCATAAGGCAATGGCCTTACTGAGTCCACCAATAAAATTTTGTTAAAGATCATTAGGAGGACTTTTGAAGATAATCAAAAATCATGACATCTCAAATTTAAGTCAATGTTGGGGGCTGATAGGATCACCTATAAGAGGTCAATTTCCAATTCTCCATACAAAACTAGTATATGGTAAGGAAGCAAGAATGCTTATTTATCTTGAATTCTCTGCTTTGGAATTGATGCATCATCTTGACCTTTTGGAGAATGAGCAAATGAAAATAAGATATGTTGAGCTCATAAAGCTAGAAGAGATAAGGCATCGGTCAATGTTGGCTATGGAAGCCCATCAAGCAATGAAAAAGAGATCTTTTGACAAATGAACTTCTTCAAGAGATTTCCAAGAAGGAGGTTTGGTCTTTAAGTGGGATGAGGATAGAGTTAAGTCAGGAAAGCACACAAAATTTGATTCTCTCTAGAGTGGTCCATATACGGTCTCCAGTTGCAAATCCCACAATGTTTTCTAGCTCATAAGGATGAATGGTGACGAGCTTCATATCCTAGTTAATGGGATACATCTAAAGCAATGTTATTGAGGAAGCTAAGTCCCTTATACATAGTTGATTTTTTTTAATTTTTCTCTAAATATTTTTTGACACATTAATTAGTTTCCCATTTTTTGTCTCAAATCAGTGGTTCTATTTGCACAGTTGTTCAGTAGTTAGTTGCCTTTATTTTTAGGTTAGTTTCCCTTTCAGTTTGTTTCTTTTCATATTTGTTGAAATTTTTGTCTTTGCAAGTCAAAAATTTGTCTTGCAGTCAATGTAAATGGTCCATGTATTATCTATTATGAGTTAGAGTCATGTATATGGTTTGAATTCTCAAGCATAGTAGGCATGTTGCCCAACCAAGTCGCCAAAGATGTTGACTAAATTTGGTCTACATACCAAAAATGTGCATAGTCCAAGGGTTCAGTGGAAGGAGCAAGATCCTAATTGAAGAGTGATCCAATGATTCAATATGAGCATCCTTCATGGTGAAACCAAGTCGTTCAAGATCATGGAATAGGTCTGCACAAGCTTTAGATTTTCATAGTTCTTTTAGGCCTTCAAGGTTCAAGCAACATTTCTAGTATAAGTCAAACAGAAGGGCCTACAAGCTTTCAAAAAGCAAATTACAAAACCTTTTGAGCTAAGTCTTTACTTGGAAATTCTTTCGGACCTTTTATTTGACTAAGTGTTCATTCTCTCGGGCAAATTCTTTTGGGGTTTTATTTTGCTAAGCTAATTTCTTTCAAACCCTTTTTTGGCTAAGTGTTAGATTCTTTCGAACAAATTATTTGAGATAAAGTTTTCAAATGCATAAATTTTTTTAGATAAAATGTCTGAAGCAAAAGATGAAGACCTATTTCTTTCAAAGAAATTATTTTGTAAAAAAAATTTCGAAGACCTATTTCTTTCGGAGAAATTATCCGCATCAAAAAAGGCTAAGTGTAAATTCTCTCAGACATTTTGTCTGAAGTAAAAGCCTAAGGATCATTGCTTTCGATAAAATTGTTTGAATAATTTTTCTGAAGGGTCATTCTATAGGAAAAGTGGTCCAAAGCAAAAATCCTGAAGGGCACTTTTTCAAGCAAAGTGTCCCAAACACTTTTTCTAAAGGGTCTTTTCTCAGGAAAATGAACCAAATAGAAATTTTGAATCGGATTTTTAAAAGTCCTAAAAGATCATTTTTTGCAACAAAGTGTCCCAAACACTTTTTTTGGAAGGGTACTTTTTCTTCACTAAAGGGTCCAATGCAAAAGTTCCAAAGGGTGCTTTTTAAGCAAAGTGGTCCAAAGTAAAAAAAATTAAGGGTAAGTCTTCAATAAGGTGGACCAAAAAAACACCTGAATGCTCTTTTCTTCAAAGAAAGTGCCACAGACAAAGTCCAAAGGGGTTGTTCTCTCGGCAAAGTGCCCTATACAATTTTCTTGAAGGGTTGTTTCTCAATAAAATGGTCCAGTTCAAGGGTTATGAAGGATCTTTTTTCAAGGAAGGTGCCCCAAACAAAATGTCTAGCAAAAGGTCCAAAAGAAATAGCCCATGGAATTTGTGATCCAGACAATTACAGAAATGTCAATTTTAGGCTACTAGAAATAGCCATTTGAATTCCCATGAATGTCAAATTCAAGCATAAAAGATGACCGTTGAAGTTTAAATATCTTTGTGATAGTTGCACAAACGTCAAATACGTTCACGCAAATGTAAAATACAGTTTTATGGACATCAAAATTTGAGTTCATGAAATAGCTATTTAAATTTCAAAAATTGTCAAAGGGGTCCTTGAATGAGTGTTAGCTTGATAAGTGTCCAAATATCAAGTGCTCAAATTAAATCTAACCATGAGTGTGTAAAGACAAGATAATGGGCCTAAAAAAATCATTGGATCACATTCAATCGTATATTAATTATCAATGGCATGTGATCCAGTCAAAGAGTCAGCAAACCCTGAGTGCAAATACGTAATTGACAAGTGGCACAAGTACATGAATCCTGACAGAAGATCTATGGATCATGTTCATTCATATCAGGCAAATCAATGGAGCAAAATAAGTCAATGGGGTCAATGATCTGTATCAATTTTTGATGGTAACTCAAATAAAGGTGAGCCCAGGTGACTTAGACGGAGGTTGAAGGGTCAATTTTTTACCAAGGCAAGCAAGAATGAATGGGACCAAGCATCAAGCAAATTATGGACAACTATAGGAAAACCAATGGTCTTAGATTGGTTTTAGATCTATAGTGGACCTATGATCATGGGGCAGATATTTGGGTTTAATTTAAATGGGCTCATCTATCGATGAGTCCTCCATCATCGACAAGCAGGTTCTTTGTTGCTCAAGGCATGGCATGATTGTCAGTATTAGAATTCAAGGATTTGATCCTCATGAACACATCAAGTGGACTTAGGGTCCCCAAGGTGGTGAGCTTATAGTTGGAGAAGTAATTAAGGGCATTATTTCCATTCAAACAGAATTTGACACTATGCATAACAAGCCCTTGTCTTCTAGTGGGAGGAGCTTGATGATTATTGAGATAATAGGAGATCCATTTGTTGATCAATGCACGTAAACAAAAAGCAATCAAGTACTGCCACCTCACTTCTTGATCTTGAGAACTTTCCTTCACTCTTCATTGCATTGATCCCATCTCTCTTTTTACTATATATAGAGGCTTTTGAGCTAAAAAATGGATTCTCATTGTATTTTCTCGGTTCCCTCTCTTGGACATGACCAAACTCTATCAAGATGGAGTTTGTACCCTCTTGAGATGAATACAAGACTTTTAGATTTCATTGTTCTGGTATAGTGTGTATATGTCAAATTTGTATATGTGGTAAAGGTTTCTCCCTTGTCAAATTATGATCTCATCTAGTTACTAGTTCATGTCGTTATGTAGATCATGTTTAGTGTTCTACATCTCTTGATTGAAGCTCGCATGTGGATATTGTGAATAGTTATTGTCTTACTCTAGACATCTCCATCATTTCTCTCAGCTTAGATCATTTGGTGAACCTCTTCATGAAACATTGATGTATGATAGATATTTGGAATTGTAGATCTAGTCTTGTGTGTGTTTCATTAATATTTAAGAGTCAAGCAAGGTGGATCAACCCATAATATTAGGTGCATCATCAATGTTAGTTTAGGTTTCCCTTTCCTATTTTTTCTCTCTCTCCCTCTCTCTTTTTCCTTGGTCATTAGTAGGTTTTAGTAGTGTAAATGAGCTAAATGATGCATCAAAAGAGCTAACCTCATTAAAAATCTTAGAGATCTGACCCTATTAGAGGATACCCACAGCCTGGGATTAGTCCCATATTGAGCTAGATTTAGAAGTAGGACCTGAACACTTCTACTTCTAGCTAAGGTGCAATCTAGATCTCTAACAATTGTGGCACATCCAGTGAGACCCATTTTCTTTGGCATGCCTAGTGGGACCTACAGATTGAAGATTGAGAAGAAGGAATTGTAGCAGCAGGAAATCTACCATCATCAAAAGATTGAAGATCCTTTAAGTTGTGAGATTCATAACATCTTTTAAATATTAATTTTATGCCAAAGATTAAAACAAGATCATGAAGTAAAGGTACTCATTTTGAACATATTGAATTGCCTTCTAGTTATAAAAGATCAAGATTCAATAATACAAGACCTTATCCTCCAAAGTAGAATTCATACTCTGGTCATTCTACTATTTTAGTCCAATTTATTATTCCCATAACCCAAATCCCTTTTGCCCAAATGGTTATCAGGAATCAAGTGTTTGTCCTATTTAATAGGGTAGTCCTTGAATTTAGCCCAATATAATGACATTTTTGTATCTGTCCTGAAAAGTATCCCTTTCTTCTCTAGAGAATGGGATAAAACTACTGTTATTGAGCATATCCAAGATGTTACCAATCTAATGTTATTCAAGATAATGTGGCTATCAAATTGTTTATTGTTTCTTTCAAAGGAAAAGCATTGTAATGATATAAGAATATTACTTTGACCTCCATTGCTACTTGGGATGAGTTAGATGCAATCTTAATTAGACAATTTGAAGACAAGTCTGATCATCTATCATTGGTTGAAAAACTAAATTTCATACAAAGATACCCCCATGAATTCATATCTGATTTTAACCTTAGATTCTAAAACACATGGACTAGAATCCCTGCATGATCCGAGTGGATCTATGTACCATTCTATTTTTCAAAGTCTTCAAATTCAGCTCAAAACAATTTCACATTGTATTACTCGTCGAGAGCTTTTCGATATTTTTTGTAGTTTGCAAAACGGACACCATATGCAAAAGATATAGGCTGCTAAAGTTTTGGTTCAACAGGAAAAAATTTGGTGTCGTAAGTGATGTGGCACAGTTGAGGAATGCCAAGTGGACCAATCTCCATTTGACACATGGCAAATAATTAGAGGGCAAAAAAATATTGGTTAGGTGTTTTTTTATGCACATGGTATTTGATAAATTCAAATGTATTAAAGGCGCCATGTTTATCACGCCACCCAAGGAAAAAATCAAAGTCCAAAGCACCAAAAAGGAGGGAAGAAGAAGTCAAAGCATTTAAACTGCATGCTTGGCACCTAGGGATGAGACCCTGAGCGCACCCAACAAGGAGAGGTCGATTCATACTCAGTCAAGATGCCTAGAAAGGTGGGAGGAGGTTTAAACCCCTGACCTACCACCCAAAATTGAATAGCCTTGATCGCTTCAGCCACAGTGGCTAAAATGTTATAAAGGGAGTTATTTTTACTTGTATTGACACATATTTTTTACTGTGTAAAGAAAATTAAGAGGATTAGAGCCTTGTTTTTACCTTATACGGCCTTGAAATTTTATTTTCAAGTCTAAGAAAAATATTTACAGGCATATAAGATCAGAGAAGGTGAAATTGAAGATTTTTAAAGGTTTTGAAGCCATTTGTTGCAGCATTTTAATAAAATGGTCCTCACTATTGGACGGACCCAGAGATGTAGGCTATTGAAGCCGAACTATGTTATCAACTTGCTAGTATTATTTTTAATTTTATTTGATTATTATTGCATTCTAATCTTTATTTTTAATTCTAATTTTATTTTCTTTATGCAAAATTAAACACAAGAAAGTGAAAATTTGAAAGATCTCATAAACACGAACAAGTGATTTTTGAATGTAATGCACTACTATTTTTCAATTTACAGATCAAATTTTTGTTCTTTTAACAGTGATTTCTAGTGTATGTTGACAAAGTCTAAATCCCAAAAAGGTGAAAAAAAATTCGTAGAGTATAATCCAGAGATTGGTTCAAGGCGTGCTTCAAGGATGGCTGAAGAAGAGATGGAATCTAAACAAGCTTTCCGTCGAGCTTTCATGGACATGAGAAGCATGCTTGAGGAACTATACCATGACAAACAAAAGAAATTCAAGAATGAAAAAGAAGGTGATTCATGAGAATCAAAAGGTAAAGAAATTAAAAAACTTTTTCCATCGAATGACGGTAAAAAAAAACTGTGAAATCTCTTCTTTCACTAACATTGGATATTAAGTTTGAATTACCAATGTTTAATAGCGAAGTTAATGCCGAAAAGTTAGATAATTAGGTCAAGCAGATTGAAGTTTATTGCAAGGTCTAAAAGATTGCAGGGGATGAGTCAAAAATTCATTTGGCTACTCTTCGTATGGGAGGTACAGCTCTCATCTAGTGAGAGAGTAAGTTGAAGAAAACCAAGGTTCAAAAAGGTAACTCGATTTCCACTTGGAATGAATTTATTGAAGAACTCATATTGCAATTCTATCCTTTAGGCTATATGCAACAAGCCATGATAGATTGGCAAAGATTCAGACAAGGAAAAGGCCAAAGTGTTCAAGATTATATACAAAATTTTAGGAAAAAAGCTTTACTTTTGAATGTTCCTCTATACACACAAGAAATACTACTAAAATATATAGGTGCTTTGCATAATTACTTAAGACATATGATTCTTATGTTCAATCCCACTAATTTAAATGCAGTATGCATTCAAGCCATTCATTTAGAGACTAGAGGAAAACAATCAAAAGAATCTTTTTCTAAAGTAAAAATTAAGCAATCTAATGTTAAGCAATCCAAAGAAGAAAGTTCATCAGGAAAGGGTAAATAGAAATCCACTTTATACTGTTAAAAAAAAAGAAAAAAGAAATTTTTTTTGTAATCATTGCAAAAAAAATCATGATGAGTCTAAGTGTTGGAAATTACATCCTGAGTTAAGGCCTAAGAAGTATCAAAAGAAAGAAAAGAAGGCTAATGATATCGTTCAGGACATAAGATCAGATTCAGGTGATGAAACTAAGATCACAGTTATGTGTTTACATAATGATTTTTTTCTTTCAGTTTTTAGCACTAAGTCGTCAAATGATGCATCTTCTTCTAGATAAAATTTTTATGCATATTGATAAGAAAAAAAATGAATTGTTTCACATTAGAGTTGTTTCAAAGCATACTAAGATTGACACTCTATTTGATAGTGGTTCACAAGCAAATTTGATTTTTGAAGAAGTTAAGAAGCTAGGCTTACAAACCAATCCCCATCCGAAGCTTTATCCACTAGGTTGGATGTGTGACAATGCAAAGCTACAAGTCTCACAAACTTGTAGGCTAAGGTTTGCCATCACATCCAAGTTCGTAGATGGGGTTGAGTTGGATGTTGTTCCATTGGACATATGTGGGATTGTTTTTGGAAGCCCATATCTTTATGATAGAAAAGCAATCTTCTATAGAGAGGAGAATAAGTACTTGCTTGTTAAGGATGGCATTAAATATATAGTTAGAGCACATCACATTAGAACAAGTCTTTCTTTGGTTACAGTAGGGCAAATGAAAAGACTAGTTAATTCAAGAAAGACTTTTCGTCTCATGTTGATTAAGTCTAAGGAAAAAAAATATTCTCAAGCTTTGAAAAAATGTGATCCTAGACACAAGAATGAATTGGTTGAAATCATTTTTATTATGATGATGTATTTCAAGATCCTAAGGGCTTACCTCCTAAAAGGGGAGTTCAACATGAAATTCAGCTATTGCAGGATTCTCCTCTCCCTAACATTGGCATGTACAAATTATCAGTGGTGAAAAATGAGAAAATCAAAAAACAGGTAATGGATATATTGGATAGAGGTGTTATTCGTCCAAGTTCATCTCCTATTGGTTTGCCAATTAATTTGGTGTCAAAGAAAGATGGCACTTGGCGAATGTGTGTTGATTTTCGTGTTTTAAACAAAATTACTATTAAGAATTGTTACCCTCTTCCTCGTATAGATGATTTTTTGGATCAATTAAAACATGTTATTTATTTCACTAAGCTAGATTTGAGAAGTGGATATCATCAAGTAAGAATTAACGAAGGTGATGTATGGAAAATTGCCTTTAAGACAAAACAGGGATTGTTTGAATAGCTTGTTATGCCTTTCGGGTTGTGTAATGCCCCGACTACATTCATGAGATTGATGAATGATGTTTTTAGACAGTTCCTTGATGATTTTGTTATAGTTTACTTAGATGATATATTGATTTTCAGCAAGTCATGGGAAGAGCATGTGATCCACACTAAGAAAGTCATGGATGCATTACGAAGGAAAAAACTTTATCTGAAAATGTCAAAATGTGAATTTGGCAAGACCTCTTTGATATACTTGGGTTACATTATAAGACATGGTAAATTAAAAATTTATCCTGCAAAAATGAAAGTTATTATTAATTGGCCTACACCCACTAACACAACTGAGGTTAGGAGTTTTCTTGGTGCAGTATAGTTTTGGAGAAAGTTTATTACTCAATTTTCATATATTGCATCACCTTTGCATTCTTTGACAAGTGTGAAATAGGTCTTTCAGTGGGGAGGCAAACATCAAAAAGCCTTCGATACTTTGAAAGAAAAGATAAGTACCGCTCTGGTCTTGGCACTTCCTGATATACAACAACCATTTGAGATTGAGACGGATGTGAGTATGCTATGGGAGCTATTTTGATGCAAGGTAAGAAACCAGTTTGTTATCATTCTGAAACCTTTACAAGTGTAGTAAGAAAATATCCAACTTATGATAAGGAATTGTATGCATTGGTTCAAAGTGTTACAAAATAGAAACATTACTTAATGGGCAAAGAAATAATAATACATACAGATCATCAGCCCTTACAGTATCTCCAATCACAAACTAAGCTACAACAGTCTAGACATTTTCGTTGGATGGGTTTCTTACAACAATTTCATCGTGTGATCAAGTATAAAAAAAATTCAGAATAAGGTTGCAGATATGCTATTTATTACTCCTATGGTTGTTGCATCTATTCTTTTACAACATGGTTCTTTGTCTCATAAAAGTTATAAAGAGCAATATGTGAATGATCTTGATTTTCAGAATGTTTATAAAGACTTGATGAGTAGTAGACAAGTAGAAGAATTGAACTATCATGTACACAATGATCTTTTGTATCATTTGGGTAAACTATGTATTCCTCAAAATGAGAGGGTGCACATGATTAGAGAAGCACATACTTCTCTTATTTTTAGTCATTTTGGAGTTGCTAAAACGGTTGCACATTTGAAAATGTATTGTTATTAGCCTTGTATGCAGGAAAATGTTGCTAAATATATAAGGGGATGTACTCTTTGTGCCACAAGTAAACCAAGTAACAGGAAATTGGGACTTTACACTCCTCTACCTGTTCCTACTCGCCCCTGAAAAAGTATCTCTATGGATTTTGTGGGGGGATTGCCTATGACACAAAGAAAACATGACTATTTATATGTGGTTGTGGATAGATTTAGCAAAATGTGTGTTTTGATTCTTTGCACTAAGCAGATTACTGGTGAAGGCACTGCATATTTGTTCTTTAAACATGTATGGGTTCATTTTGGTTTGCCTACTTCAATTATTTCTGATCAAGATTCTCGATTTATTGGGGAGTTTTGGTCAACTTTGTGGGGACTAATGGACACTAAATTAAAAAAGAGCACTGCATTTCATCCACAAACAGAGGTTGTGAACTGCACTGTGGTACATTTGCTTAGGGGTTGTAGCAATAAAAATTCAAATTTATGGGATGAACAATTTTGTTACATATAGCATGCATATAACCAAGCACTTCATTCTTCTACTATGAAATCTCCATTTGAAGTTTGTTATGGATACTTGCCTAAATCTCCTCTAGATGTTTGTTATGGACAGGATATAGTTGTTGGTGAACCAAAAGAAGCCATTTGAGCCAAGAAGTTCATTGAACAGATACAGCTCATTCATCAGACTGTTCGTACTCAATTGGAGAAAAGTCAAGCCAAGTACAAACTCAGGCATGACAAACATCGTATTGATCACCAATTTGTTGTAGGTGATACGGTATGGCTTCACATTAGTAAGGAAAGACTGACAGGTGAAGGTAAAAAGTTGAAACCAATCCGATATGGTCTTTTTTGGATAATGAAAAAAATTAGCACAAATGCTTTCTGATTAAACTTATCATCTTACATGCAAATTTATTCAGTTATAAATGTAAAAAATTTGAAATTATATGAGCCTCCAATGATCATTGATCATGATGAAAGTGTATCAATTCCTTCTGTTGATGATTTTTCTCCTGAATATCTAATAGAATTGCAAGAAGATATTTGACAAGAATATGCAAACTTTGCGAAGAAGTAATGTTGAATATCTTCGTGTTGGTCTCAAAGGGATGCACCCAAGCAAGGCTAGATGTATGGAAGTCAGAAAGGTGAGGGAAAAATACCCTCACTTCATTACCAATTAATTTCAACTTTCAGAGGTCCAAAATTTCTCAGTGGGGAGGAATGATCCAAGTGGATCCATGTACCGTTCTATTTTTCAAAGTCTTCAAATTTAGCTCAAAAAATTTTCACATTGTAGTACTCGTCGAGATCTTTTCGACGCTTTTTGCGGTTTGCAAAACGGACACCGTATACAAAAGTTATAGGCCACTGAAGTTTTGATTCAACAGAAAAAAAATTGGTGTCGTAAGTGACGTGGCACAGTTGAGGAACGTCAAGTGGACCAATCTCCATTTGACACATGGCAAATAATTAGAGGGAAAAAAAATGTTGGTTAGGTGTTTTTTTATGCACATGGTATTTGATAATTCAAATGTATTAAAGGCGCCATGTTTATCACGCCACCCAAGGAAAATTTCAAAGTCCAAGGCACCAAAAAGGAGGGAAGAAGAAGTCAAAGCGTTCAAACTGCATGCTTGGCACCTAGGGAGGAGAGCCTGAGCGCGCCCAAGAATGAGAGGCTGATTCATACTCAGTCAAGGTGCCTAGAAAGGTGGGAGGAGGTTTGAATCCCTGACATGCCACCCAAAATTGAATAGCCTTGACCACTTTAGCCATAGTCACTGAAATGTTATAAAAGGGAGTTATTTTTACTTGTATTGACACAAATTTATGACTGTGTAAAAAAAATTAAGAGGATTAGAGCCTTTTTTTCCTTGTACAGCCTTGGGCTTTTATTTTCAAGTCTAAGAGAAATATTTGCAATCATATAAAGATCAAAGAAGGCAAAATTGAAGATTTGTAAAGGTTTTGAAGCCATTTGTTGCAGCATTTTAATAGAACGGTCCTCACTATTAGGTAGACTCGAAGATGTAAGCTATTGAAGCCAAACTCCATTATCAACTTGCTGGTGTTATCTTTAATTTTCTCTGATTATTATTGCATTTTAATCTTCATTTTAATTTTGATTTTACTTTTTTTATGCAAAATTAAACACAAAAAAGTGAAAATTTGAAAGATCTCATAAACATGAACAAGTGATTTTCGAATGTAATGCACTTGTATTTTTCAGTTTATAGATCACTGCATCGGTTGAACCATCTCTAAAGTATGCACTTTTGTACTATTTTAAAGCCCTTAATTATGATATAACTGTCATGATAGTCTATGGGTGGTAATACCTTGCCAAATGCTTATGAAATTACAATCAAAGCAGAAAATAGTTTAATACACGCTGGTAAACTTGCTCCAAGACCTCTAATGCCCATATTTCTAGAATTGCAACTTGTTCCTCCCCCTCAAGTTCCCCAGATTCCATCTATGGCCCCTATTCCATCTCTAAAATTCCAAGTTGTAGCCCCTCATAATCAATCTAGTGAGATTGGTGATTTGAAAAGCATATTACAAGCTTTTGGAAATTAGATTGTTCAACTCAAGAGACAAAAATACCAAGGTAGACCATATCAATAGTAAAACTAAAATATTTATCAGTCTTTCAATAACCAAAGACCCTCTTATCAAGGTTTCAAGGACAATAGGTAATCTTATCAATATTAAATATCTGTAACCCAAACTAAGCCATATGCAGCCCTTAATCTCAGTGTACCTTCCAATTCGAAAGTTATTGTTCCTCAAAATAATTTGATGTAAGATCCAAGTTGGCAGCCTTCTAATCCAAATTGACACTTAAAATCAAGCCTTGATATCACAAGATATTTCTATGCCATAAATGGCATAGAAAGATTCTTCTTTTCAAGGTGGTCAGTATCAAGACATGAATATGGCATTCCAAGTAGAAGCTCAACAAGTTTTAAGACAACCTGATGCCATCAATGTTAATTGGCAATTAGATGATCACATTACATTCAACCAAGTTGGTAAAATTAGAAACACAAATGGTCAAGTGGTAGCTCTGACTAAAGCTAAAAGAAGAGCAGTTGAGGAAGCTCAAGATGTGATCAATATTTCTAGTGTTCCTAGTTTTATTTTAAAGAGTGTCAAAGATAAAGTTGATGTTCCTATAATACAGAAGATTCAAAATACAGAGACAGTAAAGGTTCCCCAAATTCTCCTAACTAGAGAACAACCAATGGCTCAAAATTTGCATCCAAATGTTAGTGGAGCATCTTTTAGCATAATAGAACAAATGAAGAATTCAAATATTAGCATTAGCATGTAGGATTCCCTTGCCATTCCAGGATAGGACATGCTTATTCAAAAAAATTCAGATCTTAAGATATCGAAAGAACCATCTGAGAAACAAGGAGCTGTCTTAGTCAATTCAGACCAACAAATCAAGCAACCTGATAAGTAGATACATAACATGACAAAAATGGATAAAGCCATGTCAAATCAAATAAACCTCTCTCCCACCCATTTTATCTATTTTTGATAGTAGGTGACTGCTTAGTCCATAATTATATGGTAGATAGTAGAGCTAATAACACTGTCATGCCCAAATAAATTACAGACAAGCTTAGTCTTGTCTATGGACCAAATACTAAAGGAGTATTGAAATTAGATGGCTCACCAACAAAGATAATAGGCATAATCAAATATCTAAAATTGACATTATATGTTTGTCTTACTATTGTCATTCAACAAGATGTTGTTGTAGTGGACTTGCCTCTCTATTTTGTCATGTACATGTCAAGAGACTTTACTTCAAATATTAGAGAATATTTGTCAACTAATTGGACCTATTTAATGTTCAAATTAGGTATGGTACTAAGGTAACAATACATTTTGAACATATTGCAATATATTATTTGGATTCATATATGCCAAGTATGGTGAACACTAATTTTGTTATCTCAGATAAGGTATTAGAAAATAGTGAGGTGGAATCTAAATCATTTCTAGATGGAGTCCCAGATATTTTCTTTGATGAATGGGCCTCTGATTTGCATGGACATGACCCCTACAAGTTAATTTATGAATAAGGTCTAGGTGTCTATTGTCTTCATGAAAATGATGCACCAATTTCAATATTAATGAAAGATGATCAACCTAGTGATGGACTGTGGCAGTTATATTTTAATGGATCCAAGAATAAACATGGCACTAGAGCTGAAATGATGTTGATTTCTCTAACCAATCAAAATTATTTCTCTTCTCTCAAATTTTAGTTTAGTTGTTCCAATAATGTTATTAAATATGAATCATTAGTGCATGATTTGCAATGGGCAAGAAAGATGAAGGTCAATTCCTTACAAGTCTTTGGAGATAGTGAATTAGTAGTTCACCAAGTAAGAGGACTTAATATATGCAAGAAGACACTACTTAGGTCCTATAAACATAGAGTATGGGATTTAGTTGAAGAATTTTAAGATTTCAATATTCAAGTCATATCAATAAATAATAATAAACATGCAGACAAGATGGATGCTATTAGGTCACAATTTAGTATCCCAGATGACATAAAAAAGAAAAAAAATAGTCACACATAAAGGTAGTTGTGAGACTTTTTGTCCCAAACAACCATGACACTTAGCAAGTATTTGAAGATGATAGTCAGATTGTCAAATTATTACAAGAGAAAGCTGAAATATCCTCAAGAAACTAAAATAAGTATTTATAGCAGTATGATGACCAAACTGTGAATTGAAGACAAATAAGTTGCCTAAAAGACTGGTCACCCTTGAAAACATATTCAGCAAAGATGATGAATTGAGAAAAGAAAAGTTTGTTTTGACAACTAAGGAAGAACATAATACAAATGTAGAGATTGCAATCGGCAAGAGTTTAAAGCTAGGCAAAGTTTGCACATCTTCAGAAAAAAACTTTTAATGAGTTATGTTTAAGTTTTGTAGATGTCTTTGTATGGAAGTACAATGGCCTTAAAGGTTTTGATCCGAATCTAGCTACATACCATTGAGTTACAAGATGAGACTAGGCCATTCAAATAGAGACAAAATCTAATTAATTCAAAGCTTGAATCTCTAATGAGAGCTGAGTTGCATAATCCCATTGAGTTAGCTATAATATTTTCAATTAAGCACTCAACTTGGGTGGTAAATCTTGTTCTAGTGTGAAAAAAAATGGTGAAATCAGACTGTGTCAATTTCTATGACTTGAATAAGGCCTCTCTTAAAGACCACTACCCATTGTCATCAATGGAACCTATTTTACATCTAGTTACAAGTTCAAAAAGGTTATCTTTATTAGATGGATATAGTGGATATAACCAAATTTTGGTCAAAGAAGAAGACCAGTTCAAAACAGCGTTCACCATTAAGTGGGGGACATTTGCATATAAAAATGTCTTTTGATTTATCTAATGTTGGAGCCACTTTTTAGAAGGCTATGAACATGGCATTTCAAGGTCTCCTTAACAAGTTTATTCTTGTTTATCTAGATGACATAACAGTAGTTTTTAATAGTACAAATGAGCATATGATTCATCTCAGACAAGTATTTGAAAGGTGCAAGGAATTTAGAGTGTCTTTGAATCCAAAAAAGTGTGTTTTCTTTGTGCATGAAGGTAGGCTTCTTGAGCATGTAATTTCAAAAAATGGTACAAGCATAGATCCTGATAGGATAGAATCCATTTGTGCACTTTCATTGCCTAAGCACAAGAAAGCCTTGCAAAGATTTTTAAGCAAAATCAATTTCATAAGAATATACATTTTAAATTTTGCTACTTTAGCTAGGCCATTCACATCCATGCTAAAGAAGGGTCAGAGTTTCAGTTGGTTCAAATAAGGAGTAAGAAGTTTTGAAGAGATCAAGAACGTTATAGCCAATGCTCTTACACTCCTAAACCTTAATTTTATAAAAGATTTCTTATTATAGAGCTATGCTAACATTGACACAATTTCCGGTATTCTCGTGAAACAGAATAAAGAGACTTTAGAACAACTAATAGCCTTCTTCAATCAAAGTTTAGAAAAATATGAAACCAGGTATTCTTTTGTTGAGAAGCATGTTCTTTAAGTCATAAGATCTCTTAAAAAGTTTACGTACTTGTTGTCCAATAATAAGATACATTTGATGGTTGCACATCCAAGTGTCATGTTTTCCTCTGAATAAAGATATAAATGACAAAATAAATGGTTGGATAACCAAAGTCATGGAATATGATATTGAGATCAAATGTTAAGGTGTGGAGCTAAAAGCTTCACCAATGAGCAAATGCAAAGGTTACTGTATTACACAGTCGTCGACGTCGGTCAGGGATCCACTGGAGGCTGCCAACGTCGATTATGGATCGGCCGACGTCGATCATGTGCAGACTGACAGGGATCGACGTCGGTCACCTATGCGTCTAGAAAGCCTATTTTCGTAGATAAACAAAATATTTGCATGATTAGATTAGTTGTTAATTGTAAGTCTATGTTTATATTTTTGGTAGGACTGTTTTGAACCCTTAATTAAGAGGTGTATCTAATGGTTGAGAATGCATAGCTCATGATCCCTAATCTTATATAATAGGAATAGATCTTCATAGCTTGTGCAACAGACAATTCAAGTAGTTGAATTGTGTTTGTAATTGTGAGAGAGAACTCTTGAGGAAAAGAGATATGTACATCTGAGAGGTGTGAAAGAAAGAGAGATTTCTTCATTGTATTTTTTTTTTAAAAGAGTTTAATACAAGTTTTCATTATTTTTTATATCTCTTGTTCTTTGCTGATTCTAGTTTCTAGTTACATATTTATTTCTGGGTTAATTTCATGTTTAGTTGCTTGCATAAAAGTATTCAATTATTTTTGTTAAATCCTGACAAGTGGTATCAGAGCTCAGGTTCACTAACAAGTGGTTTAGATCTGTTTAGTGTGTTTTGATTACAAGTCACTCACAGAGATTTTTGTTTGAGTGAGAGTAAAGTAATGGGAGAAAAAAGTAAACTAAGAATGGAGAAGTTCAATGGCAAGAACTATCAATTATGGAGGATGCAAATAGAAGATTATCTGTATCAGAAAGATCTATACTTACCGTTGGGTGGGGTTTCATGCAAACCCACAGATATGCAAGATGAAGAATGAAATATTCTTGATAGAAAAGCTTTGGGATCCATAAGGTTGAGCCTGGCATCTTCTGTGATTTCTAACTTGTCACAGGGAAAGTCAATAGTAGAGTTAATGGATACTTTAGCAAATTTATATGAAAAACTCTCAGCTTCAAATAAGGTATATCTTATGAAGTAATTATTTAATTTGCATATGCAGGAAGGTGGCTCTGTATCTACTCATCTAAATGATTTTCATGTAATAGTAAATCAGTTAAATTCAGTCAAAATAGTGTTTGATGATAAAATTATAGCTCTCTTAATTTTATGCTCTTTACCAAAAAGTTGGCATAGTTTGGTAATGGCATTTAGTAATACTGCATCTGCTACAAATATCTTGAAAGTAGATGATGTTATTAGTGTAATCTTGAATAAAAAATTTGCAAAAAAAGCATAGAGGAGACATCAGGGAATGCTTTAAGTATTGAAAGTAGGGGAAGGCAAAAAGAGAGGCGCAAGCAAGGAAGATCAAGGTTTAAGTCAAAGATGAGCAATAGATCTAAATCCAGAAATAGAAAAAAAAAAAGATAACCTGCTGAAATTGTGAAAAAAAAGGGCATGCAAAGAAAGATTGTTGGTTGAAGGTTAGAGAAGACTATCAGCATGAAGGTAATGAAGAAACAAAAGTTGCAGGTATTGTTGCACAAGATGCTTTTACACTTTCTTTAGATAATAGATTAAAATTTTGAGTTATAGATTCTGGTGCTTCTTTTCATGCTACCCCAAATAGAGAAGTTTTCAATAATTATGTCCAAAGAGATTTTGGAAAAGTCTATTTAGGGGATGATGAGCCTTGTAAAATTATTGGCAAAAGAAAAGTGCAGCTAAAATTGCATAATGACAGCACATGAGTGTTGAGAGATGTCATGCATGTACCCATCTTGAAGAAGAATCTGATTTCTACAAGAAAATTGGGGAATGAGGGTTGCACAGTAACTCTCACAACTGAATCTTAGAAGGTTTTCAAATGTGCACTTGTATTAGCCAGAGGTAAGAGAGTAGGTATTCTCTATTTATGTAATTGTATTATTGATTATTTTTCTTCTGTATTATCTACCTCAGATGTAGATGCAAAGCTGTGGCACCATAGGCTTAGCCACATGAGTGAGAAGGGAATGAAAGTTCTTAAGTCAAAAGATAAGCTTTCAGATTTGAAAAACATAGATCTAGATTTCTATGAGCATTATATTTTTGAGAAATAGAAGAGAGTGATCTTTTTCAAAATTGGGTCAACAAAAAAAAGTACAAGTTAGAGCTTATTCACACAGACGTGTGGAGACCAGCTCAGGTAGCTTCTATTAGAAGATCACAGTACTATGTTTCTTTTATTGATGATGCTACAAGAAAGGTATGGGTTTATTGCATAAAGAAGAAATATGATATTTTTGACACATTTATGAAATAAAAAGCTTTGGTTGAGAATGAAACAAGTTTGAGATTGAAGTGTCTTAGATCTGACAATGGTGGTGAGTACAGCAGCTATAAGTTCAACAGATACTGTTCTATGAATGGAATATGCAAAAAAAAATAGTTCCAAAGACACCTCAGCGAAATAGAGTTGCTGAAAGGATGAACAAAACAATACTGGAGCGTGCACGGAGTATGAGGTTGCATGTTCATTTGCCCTTACAATTTTGGACAGAAATTGTAGACACTGCAATTTACCTGATTAACAGAAGACCGTCTACTGCTTTGAATGGTGGAATTCCAGAAGAGACTTGGACAGATAAAAAAGTAGATCTTTAATTTCTCAGAGTTTTTGATTCTGAAGCTTTTGTGCACGTTGATAAAGAAAATAGAAAGAAGCTGGATGCTAAGTCTATGAGGTGCATTTTTATTGGTTATGGCTCTGGAGATTTCAGATTTCAATTGTGAAATCTAGAAACTAATAAAATTATTAGAAGCTGTAATATTGTTTTCAATGAAAAAGTGATGTATAGTGATCAGCTCAAGAAGCTGAATAATTCTGAGCAGGGCAATGTTGATTTAGACGAGGTGATCCAAAATGAGCTCGCAAAAAAGAAAAATCACATATAGAAAAATATAGACACTAACGTCGATCGAACAGAAATCGATGTTAGTCGAACAGTGACCGACGTCGGTCAGAAAAGAATCGACATCGATCAGGAAGAACTGACGTCGGTCAGGTACAGGTTTGGAGATGACCGAGATCGGTTATTGATAGAGAATTTAGGCAGACAGCAAATAGTGAATGAGTCTCAGACACCCATAAAGAGGTCAGAAAGGGTAAGTAAACCCCTAATTCGATATTCCCCTTCATTATTCTACTTATTGCTCACTGATAGTGGAGAACCAAAGAGTTTTGATGAAGCAATGCAGATAGAAACTCGAAAACAATGGAAGCTTGGCATGAGTGAGGAGATTGATTCTTTGAAAGAGAATCAAACGTGAGATTTGGTTGAGTTGCCAGTGGAAAAGAGAACACTCAAAAATAAATGAGTATACAAATTAAAGAAATGTGAGAATGCACAAATGAGACATAAAGCCAGGTTGGTAGTTAAAGAATTTGCATAGAAACCAGGTATTGATTTTGGTGAAATTTTTTCTTCTGTAGTAAAAATGGCTTCTATTTAGACTATATTGTCTTTAGTTGCTAATGAGGATTTGCATCTTGAGCAGCTTGATGTTAAGACTATTTTTTCATAGAGATTTAGATGAAGAAATATATATGGATCAGCCGAAGGGTTTTGAGGTCAAAGGTAAGGAGAAGCTTGTGTGTAGGTTGAAGAAAAGCTTATATGGTCTTAAGCAAGCTCCTAGACAATGGTATTTAAAGTTTGACAGGTTTATGACTGAACATGGCTACAATAGATGTCAATCTGACCATTGTGTGTATTTTAAGAGATTGAATAATGATAGATATATTATATTGTTATTGTATGTAAATGATATACTTGTTGCAGGTTCACACATGCAAGATATTTCTGAGCTTAAGGTAAAATTAGCTCACACATTTGCCATGAAAGATTTGGGAGCAGTAAAGAAAATTTTTGGCATGAGTATTAAGAGAGACAAGAAAAATCACAGATTGATTTTGTCTCAAGAGGATTATGTGAACAAGGTGTTAGAGAGATTTAATATGCAGGATGTAGAACCGATAGGCACACTTATGGCTGGACACTTCAAGCTGAGCAAAAATCAATGTCCTAATTCACATGATGAGGTAGAATACATGAGTAGAGTTCCATATGCTTTCACAGTTGGGAGCTTAATGTATGCAATGGTATGTACTAAGCTTGATATTGCCCAAGCAGTGCGAGTTGTCAGTACATTTATGGCCAATCCAAGAAAGAAACACTAAAAAGCAGTTCAATAGATTCTCAAATATCTGAGAGGGACCAGCAGTAGGCATTTATGTTATGGAGGGTCAAATACTTCTCTACATGGATATGTAGATGCGGATATGGCAGGTGACTTAGATGGCAGAAGAAGCACCACAAGTTATGTTTTCACTGTCGATGGAATGGCGGTTAGCTAGATTTCAAAGTTACAGAAGGTTGTTGCCTTATCTATTACAGTCACAGAGGCTAGCAAAGAGATGATATGGATGGCATGGTTCATGAAAGAGTTAGAAAAAGAGCAAGAGAGTTACAGATTATACAGTGATAGTCAGAGTGCAATTCATTTGGGTAAGAATTCAGCGTTTCATTCAAGAACCAAACATATACAGCTTAGGTACCACTTCATTAAACAGATATTGGAGGATGGTGAGTTGAAGCTAGAAAAGATTCATACAGATAAGAACCCTGTTGATATGTTAACAAAGCCGATAACAAAAGAGAAGTTGAATCTTCATTTAACTTTTGTTGGTCTTCAAAATTGAGTTTGAAGATGGAGAAGCTAGAAGATGTTGCTATACAGGTACATGTGCAGCTGTTTATCTCCAAGTGAGAGATTGTTAAGGTGTGGAGTTTAAAGCTTCACCAATGAGCGAATGCAAAAGTTGTTGTATTACACAGTCACCGACGTCGGTCAGGGATCAACTGGAGGCTGTCGACGTTGGTTATGGATCGACCGACGTCGGTCATGTGTAGACTGACAAAGACCGATGTCGGTCACCTGTGCGTCCAAAAAGTCTATTTTCGTGAATAAATAGAATGTTTGCATGATTAGTTTAACTGTTAGTTGTAAGTCTGCGTTTTTATTTTTGGCAAGACTGTTTTGAACCCTTGATTAGGAGGTGTATCTAATGGTTGAGAATGCATAGCTCATAATCCATAATCTTATATAATAGGGATAGATCTTCATAGCTTGTGTAACAGACAATTCAAGTAGCTGAATTATGTTTGTAATTATGAAAGAGAACTCTTGAGGGAAAGAGATCTGTACATCTGAGAGGTGGAAGAAAGAGAGATTTATTCATTGTATTTCTTTCTGAGAAGAGTTTAATACAAGTTTTCATTGTTTCTTGTATCTCTTGTTCTTTGTTGATTCTAGTTTCTAGTTACATATTTACTTCTGATTTAATTTCGTGTTTAGTTGCTTGCACAAAAGTAATCAATTGTTCTTGTTAGACCCTGACATCAAGGTCACAAAGCTTGTTAGAGGTAAAAAAATTTATGAACACCTAGCCCAAGACTTGAAGAAGACTAATGAATTGGTTATGATGTCGAATAATTAAGAAGTTACAAGTGATCAGACCTCATATTCCAGCTTATTCCAAGATATGGTAAGATATCTACATGATGGTGTTTATCTTTCTCATCTTACTCCTTCAAAGAGGAGATATTTTAGATTGCAGTCAATTCTTTTTCTTCTTGTTGATAATGTATTGTTCAAAAAAGATATCAATGGCATACTGCTAAGATGCATAGAACCAAGTCAAACACAGAGGTTGCTTGCGCAGTTTCATAATGGACATGGTGGAAGACATTACTCAACAAAGATCACAACCCACAAGATAATGAGAGGTGGATATTATTAGCTAAGTTTATTTGGTGATTGTCATGCATAGGTCAAGAAATGTAGATAGTGTGCCATGTTTGTTGGAAAGGTGAAGCTCGCAGCCTTACCTCTCCAACCATTTTTAGTAAATCAACATTTTTTCCAATGGGGATTGGACTTTATTGGTCTTATTAATCCCCCTTCAAGCTTAGGATACAATTGAATCTTAATTGTTATATATTATTTTACCATATGGATAGAGATAGTGGTATTAAAAGAAACCAATAAAACTAATGTTTTGGACTTCTATAAAGGTTTGCTTACTAGGTTTGGGGTCCTTTCAACCATAATTTATGATAATGTTATGACTTTTGTAGGATCTAAAATCAGTCAGTGGGTAGTTCAACATAGTGTTTTTCTCAGGACCTCATCAAACTATTATCTACAAGGCAATGGCCTTGCTAAGTCCACTAACAAGAATTTGTTGAAGATCATTAGGAGGACTGTTGAAGATAATCAGAGATCATGGCATCTCAAATTGAAGTCAGCTTTGTGGGTTGACAGGATCACCTATAAGAGGTCAATTTCTAATTCTCCATACAAGCTAGTATACAATAAAAAAACAAGAATGCATATTTCTCTTAAATTCTCTCCTTTGAAATTGATGCATTAGCTTGAGATTTTGGAGAATGAGCTAATGGAAATAAGATATGATGAGCTCATGGAGATAGACAAGACAAGGCATCAATCAATGTTGGCTATGAAAGCCCATCAAACAATGACAAAGAGATCTTTTGACAAAAGAACTTGTTCAAGAGTTTTCGAAGAAGGAGATTTGGTCCTCAAGTGGGATGAGGACGGAGCTAACTCAAGGAAGCACAAAAATTTTGATTATCTCTAGAGTGGCCCATATACATTCTCCAGTTGTAAATCCCATAATGCTTTCTAGCTCACAAGGATGAATGGTGAAGAGCTTCTTATCCCAGTCAATGAGATACATCTAAAGTATTGATATCAAGGAAGCTAAGTCCCCTGTACATAGTTTTTTTTTTTTTAATTTTTCTCTAAGTATTTTGTAACACATTGGTTTCATTTCTTTTACCCCAAATAAGTGCTTCTATTTGCACAATTGTTCAGTAGTTAGTTTATTTTATTTTTTAGGTTAGTTTCTCTTTCAGTTTTTTTTTTTCTGTTTGTTAGAATTCTTCTATCTTTGCAAGTCAAAAATTTGTCTTGCAGTCAATGTAAATGGTCCATGTATTATTTGTTATGAGTTAGAGTCAAGTATATGGTCTAATTTTTCAAGCATATCAAGCATGCTACCCAACCAAGTCGTCAAAGATGTTGATCAAATTTGGTCTACATACCAAAAATGTGCATAGTCCAAGAGTTTAGTGGAAGGAGCAATATCTTGATTGAAGAGTGGTCCAATGATTCAATATGAGCAAGCTTCATGGTTAAACCAAGCAGTTTAAGGTCATGGAACAGGGCTACACAAGATTCATATTTTCATAGTTATTTCAGATCTTCAAGGTTCAAGCAACATTCAAGTACAAGTCAAACAGAAGGGCCTACAGACTTTCAAAAAGCTAAGTACAAAACCTTTTAGGCTAGGTCTTGGGAATTCTTTCAAACCTTTTATTTGACTAAGTGTTCATTCTCTCAAGCAAATTCTTTTGGGCTTTTATTTTGCTAAGCTAATTTCTTTCGACCTTTTTTTTGGCTAAGTGTTAGATTCTTTCGGATAAATTGTCCAAGACAAAGTTTTCGAAGACATGAATTCTTTCGGACAAAATGTCTAAAACAAAAGCAAAGGTCTATTTCTTTTAGAGAAATTCTTTCAAAATAATTTCTCCGAAGACTTATTTCTTTCGAAGAAATTGTCTGCAATAAAAGCCTAAGAGTCATTTCTTTCGAGAAAATTGTTTGAATAATTTTTTCGAATAGTCATTCTACAAGAAAGTGGTTCGATACAGAAATACCGAAGGGTATTTTTGTCTATCAAGCAAAGTGTCCCAAACACTTTTTCGAATGATATATTTTTCAAGTAAAATGGTCAAAATATTTTTTCGAAGGGTCTTTTCTCGAAAAAGTGAACGAGACAGAAATTCCAAAGGATCATTCTACAAAAAAGTGATCCATTTTCAAAAGTCTTGAAAGATAAGTTTTCAGTGAAATGGTCCTATACATTTTTTTTGAAGGGTATTTTTTTCAAGCAAATAGTACCGTAGACAAAGCCCGAAGGATCTTTCTGCAGCAAAGTGCCCTAGACAATTTTCCTAATGGGTCATTTCTCAAGAAAATGGCTCAGTGTAATTTTTCCAAAGGGTATTTTTTCAAGGAAGGTGCCCCAAGCAAGATGTCCAGTAAAAGGTTTGAAGAAAATAGCCCATAGAATTTGTGATCCAAATATTTGTGCAAATGTTAATTTCAGGCTACAAGAAATAGTTGTTTAAATTCAAAAAGTTTAAGACGGCCCTGCAAGTGTCAAATTCAAGCACAGAAGATGACTATTGGTTTTCAAATATGCAGTGATAGTTACACGGATGTTAAATACGTTCATGCAGATGTCAAAGTTCAAGACATGGCAAATAGTCGTTTGTATTCAAATGGGTTCAAGATCGATGGTTAGCATTCAATTCAAGCAAAGATCTAGCAGCACATGTGAAGTCAAGAAGTCAATAAGACGTTTGCACGGCTGTCAAATTTAGGGCACAACAAGTAATCATTTTGATTCGAAAGGTCTTTAAAATGTTTGAAGTTGGTCGAGATCTAATGGTCTATAGGAGCTCTCATACTAACACATGAGATCTAATGATCCACGCTGGAGTCAAACAGGTCAAAAAGTCCTTGAGTTAAATCCCTTAAAGAGCTATAAGTTGGACGTGATCCAATGGTGCGGTTTCATCGAGCCGAGATCCAATGGTGTGCATTCACTAACAAAGGGATGGGTCTAAGCTAAATCAAATATCCATGTTCGATCTTATAAAAGATTCAATGGCGAGCAGTGACTTGCAGGTTAATGGGCCCAGGGAAATCAATGACACGTGTTCAAATGTGAAAAGGTAATCAACGAAGCGAGATTGGTCAAAAGAGTCAACAAAATCTACGGTACCAATAAGAATAAAGACAGTTGGGCACAATGAAATACGCTGAGTCAGTTTTTGATGACCAATCAAACAAAGGCGAACCCAAATATTTTCGATGAAAGCCAACGAGGTAGTTTTTGACTCAGGTATGTAAATGCAAAAAACCCAGAGCTCATATATGATCCAGATAGAATCAGCGGGATCAAGCGTGCCAACAAACCTCCATATTGGTAAAATACTTTGTTTAGACTAAATACAAAGATAGAAGATGAATTAATGTTTGTGAAGCAAGGTCACGCAGTTAGTAGGTTTTCATAAATGTTATGACCATGTGAAAACCAATGGTTTGAGATTGATTTTCATCTATAGAACGGACCTAGGTTCGATTTGGAACAAATATAGATGTAAATGTGATCATAGGAAGACGTGTCTCACCTATCATTAGGGTCACTTTTCAATGCGTAGATACCGTTGGCCACCCAAAGTAGATGGGGCATAATTCTGTCAATTCAAAGATATTGGTCCTTATCAGCAAATCATTAGATGATAACATGGAGTTCCAAGAAGAGACTTGGTGGTTGGATAAGGATAATAAGCATTCAATTCTTTTACAAAATTTGTTCCTTCTTGATAAGATCCTGAGTCAGCATCCTCGAGAATGCTGACCCATCAAAAGTGGTTGAGCCTTTTTCAATACACATCGCTCTCTCTCTCTCTCTCTCTATCTCTCTCTCTCTCTCTTCTATAATTGCAAGCTTGGAAGCCTTAAAATTGATCCCTCTATCCCTCTTTTTGGTATGACCAGACTCTGTCTAAATTTATACTGTGACACCTTTTTGATGCAATAAACACTGAATTCCATTCTTTTGCATGTTGGATGAAGTGTGTTCCATGAATTCATGTACTGTGGTTAAGTGAATATAGATTCTTTTCTTATGTCTGAGTTTTTCTCACCTTCAAGAAGTGCTTAATAGTTCTTATAGGTCATTATAAATGTGGTTTATAGTTTATTATTTAGCTTGAAAGTGGATATTTGCCCTCTCTTGCTAATTTGACAACTAATTAATGCCTTATTATGAAATATTTATGTGAGATTGATATTCTTTGGTCTTGAAAGTGTCTCATATTGTGTATTGTGTGGATTTGAGTGATCAAATTATTGGTGCATCGCCTCTTTTACATGCTTTATAAGTTATTGTCAAAATCTCTTTCCCTTTTCTAAGCAAGTGCTAGTTTAGGTTTAGTATAGGTGATAGATCCAGAAGGAAGCCAACCTTATATGGAGGTCTGATCAATTATTAGGATACCCACAACTTAGGATCAATTCCATGTTGGACTAGATTTGAGTAAGATCTAAACAATCTCCTTACTCAACTAGGATGCAAATCTAGAACACCAACAGTAACATTACTTGAATGAAGCTTATGGATTAAATCATGCATAATCACTCTACAATATCCAAGCTTAGAAATGAAGGGATATGGTCTTGTATTTATAGCCTCAAGAATTAACTCTCACCCAAGGTGAGTTAAGGTTGAGTTTAACATGAAATGGGTTCAAACTAACCCTAAGTGAGTTGAGACTAACTCTAATTGAGTTAATAGTTGTCATCTAATTATGATTTTCAATTATTATACATGGCTCTCAAATTAGATCTTTTTGGATATTTTGAAAGAACTTGACAACTCATAAAGGCAAAGATGAAAAGGCTTGATATTTAGAATTTTTATTTTGAGATATTCATTAATTTCAAATGGATAATTTAACTAGGCATTTAATCTTGTTTAATTAGATAGTTGATTTTGATTAGCCTTTTATTTCTTTCAAGATTTGATCAAGTGCCCCACTTAATGGGTCCATAGGCCAAATTGATAGTTGTTATGTTACAAGGTGATTAAAGATGAATCTGTTAGAGGTTATTGTTGCATACGGAGTAGTATCTTAAATAGGGGTGCCTCAACACGATTATGAGCTTTGATGAATGATGTACGGTCAAAATTGGGATGTTCAATGATTTCTAAGTTTAATTTGCAATGTTTGATAGAAATCAGTATAAAATTCGATCAGAAGCCAATTGCAGCCAAATTTAAATGTCTACAGGGAGGACATGAACTATTTAACAAAATTCCTCAAAGAGTTTCATCATTTTTTTCCCAATTGCAAATTTAGTGTGTATGTTCTGATGAATATGGATTGTCATTTTTTCATATAATTATTGATTAGACTTACTTCCTTTGGGCTAGAATTCAGTGTCTCTCAATTGTAAATTAGTTTTTGCCTTTTGAGGTGAAGGAATTAGAGAAAAGAATGAAGGCATGTAAATTTTTGTGTATGAATTATCTTTGTATATTTTTAAAGCGTATGTAAATAAACTTTGTGCATAGCATTTTCACTTAAAGGACCAAAAATATAGTGAAAAAAACTTTGCTTAGCATTTTCCCTAGAATTAATTTCCTTAGAAATCCAAGAGCCTTCTTACAAAGAAGAGTAACCACAGTGACCCTTAAAAGCTTTGGAGAGTAGAGGGATAGATATATTGTGGAATGAAGGGATATTTATAAATCTTTAGTACATAACAGGGACAATGCTTGCCCTATACTTTGCAATGTGATCGAAAATAAGGTCCAACAAATAGAAGTGTTGCAGGGGAGGATTACACCATCCCATTGCATTGTTTGGAGAATAGAAGTTAGTGGTAGTTACCACAATTGTACTGGGAAGGCACCATTGTGGATCGTCAGTGCACTTGATTGCATAGCAAGCTCCACAATTGAGGCCATTATTGAAAAAGTTGTGCTCGGGGCTATTGTGTTAGTGACATATCCTTGACTGTACAAATTTCCATAACCCCATGCCCCACCTGCATTACACAACACAAATATCGACCGAAAATTAAAACAAGGTGATCTGTAATTAGTACTAAATGGAGGAGAAAAGAAACTTGGGAGATTACTCATTATGCTAGAGGCATTACCACCCCCATAAAATGTAGCATGTGTGTTCGTCTAGCCATAAACAATTCCAAATCTGGGCATTGCTAAGAAACCCACCAAGAAAAATTGTTTAAGAGTCCTTAGTACTGCAATCAACATGGAGCAATTTAAGTACA
Source organism: Torreya grandis (assembly GCA_037957365.1). Classification (NCBI taxonomy): domain Eukaryota; kingdom Viridiplantae; phylum Streptophyta; class Pinopsida; order Cupressales; family Taxaceae; genus Torreya; species Torreya grandis. The sequence goes on along the minus strand of JARHVA010000642.1, from coordinate 4,701,278 downwards.
ACTTAATTTAGTACATATTATAGATAATGAACATAGTACCAGAGTGTTTGCCCTACATGGCCTTACCGATAACCCTAACTCTTGTGTTGTTGTGTATGAATTGTGCTTGGTAGTGTGGCAGTTATAGCATCAATGTTGGTAGCATGGCAGTGATAGGGTCTACACTAGGCAACTTTAATAAATTTAGGAGATGGATGACAAGCATGGCGACCGATGTTGGCTCCTTGAATGAACAGAGGTGTGAAATTAGTTTTAGGGTTTTTGGTATTATATTCGGGTGAGTAAAGAAAATATTTCAGGTTTCATATGTTATATTAGGGTGAGTATAGAATGTGAGACTTTTTAAATAATGAATATATTTACTACTTATCTATGAATGGGGTTTTTATGGTCAACTATTGGTATTTCAAGGGTCACAAAAAAGTATTCCAAAGGTTAATATTTGATTATAGATTAAAAGTGGATGGCATGAAAGGCAGATTTTACTTGGACCGCAAGTTCATAAATGGTCGAAATAGACAATATGTAGATGATTTGGTAGAGTGAAAGGGTCTTAATTGGATGCGCACAAGTGAAGCATGGATATATGCATGGTGAGCATTTGACAAAAATATGAATGAGGGCACTACTAAACATGTGGTTTGGTGTTGTCAAAACTATCCTCCAATTATTTCTTCAGGGTGTTCCTCCAAACTTCGGGTTGTGTTTCTACAGATATAGTGCCACGCATTTTGCATACAGTTACAGCCGCTGTAAAATTAAAAAATGAAACACAACATTCCTCCTATGCCAAATTTGATGTCTTTCTTTGATAATATTGGCAAACAAAATTCACTTCTTACAAAATAAATTTAATACGGGAAACTTTAATCAACAAGGCAACAAAGAACCAACGAAGTTGCCCCTTGGCAGCGAATTTATCCATCTCAAAATGATCTAAAAGCGCAAAAATCAAACCACAAAACACTCCAATACAATTTTATCTTATCATATGCAAAGCTAATCTAAACCCTTCCACAAAAATGCTCTCTCATGACAAGTCAACAAACTATTAAGATTGCCCCTTTTACAAAATCAAAACACTATTTTTTTACAAAGATTCTTAGAGAACCCCTGCTTTGATACCAAATTAAATTTTAGTCAAAGTTTCACAATAAAAAATTTATTCAATATATTCATACGTAGAGATTACATATATATTGCCTCTAACTCCTACAAATATGGAAATGAATTATCACTACAAACATGGAGTCTCATTAATTCTTATATTCGCTCTCCTGAATATCTTCACACATAATATATGTATGTAATAATAGATAATTTCCAACAAAACGTTGAGGAGAAAATAAATAGAAGAAAAAACAAGTTGCTAATCAAAAGTGATGGAGTACACCATTTAGAGGAGAGACACGCACCCCTAAATCTACAAGGAGTGAAGAGTTTGAGGAATATAAAGGAAAAAGCCCTGAATTTAGGGATAGTGGTCAGTTGAGAGGTAGAGGATGGGGTAGAGTGCAAACAGCAATTGGTCATTGGAGGCCAATAAAATGTTATAATTTTGAAGCACCTCATAAAGCTCATGTTTGCCATGGAAGTTGCAAACCCACAAATAGAGCCATGATGATACATGAGGAACCACAAATTGAAGAATTTGATGTTAAAATGGGAAAAAATCTAATGCTACAAATAACCTTGATAATGGCGAGCAAAGAAGCAACAAAACAGGTTTAGAGAAGGAAGAATGTATTTAGGATTATATGCAAATACTAAGGAAAGGTATGTAAAGTTATCATTGATAGTGGCTCTTCAAATAATCTAGTAAGTACAAAAATGGTTCAAAATTTGCAAATAACATGCACTCCCCAATCCAATCCTTAAAAAAAATCATGGTTAAAGGACCATAGTATGATGGGTGATAAATTATGTACAGTTATATCTAACATCGGATCGTATGAGAATAAAGTGATACGTGATGTAGTCCCTATGAATGCTTGTCATTTGTTGCTTGGTAGGCCTCGGCAATATGATAGAAATGTCATCCATGATGGTAAGGAAAATACATATACCATGCAAGATGGTGGAAGGATACATATTTTGAGACCTTTGAAGGAAAGAGGACAATGTGAGTAACTTCCCTATTCCTCCTCACTACAAATTGGAAGAAGTTCTTAAAACAGTGTAAAGGTGAAGTTTGTTTTCTTTTGTGCCCATTGGAGGAAAGTGTTGGAAAAGCATAATTCCCAACCAAAATTCAAGAGTTGTTCACAAAGTATTAAGATGTGACACTAGCAGAATTAACAGTGGGTTTACCTCCTTCAGAAGCATTACTCATTTGATTGACTAGGTTGCAGGGGTGAAATTGCCTAACCAAGCTACTTATCGTTTGACTCCTTTTGAGAATGAGGAAATGAAACGACAAATTTTACGGTTGTAAAAAAAGGATTCATAAGGAAATTTTTGAGTCCTTGTGTTGTATCAACGCTTCTTTCACCTAAGATGGAAAATGGAGGTTGTGTGGTTTCTTGTGTTATTAACAAAATTACAGTGAAGTATAGGTACCCACTACCCAACGTTGATGATATATTATTAGATTCTTTGCAGGGTCTAAAGATCTTTTCAAATATTGATCTTCAAATCCAGATTCATGAAGGGGATGAAGGGAAGACAACTTTCAAGACAAAGATGGCATGTATGAGTGGTTGAGGATGTCGTTTGGGCTATCGAATGCTCCAACTACCTTCATGCAAATTATGAACGAAGAATTCAAGAAATACATAGGTAATTTTATAATTGTCTATTTTGATGATATTTTTGCATTTAGTAAGAATGTAGAAGAGCATCTAGTGCATTTGAAAGGGGTATTCGACAACTTAAAGAGGAGAGATTGTTTGTTAATCTTAAAAAAAGCAAGTTTTGCTAAAACAATCTTGTGTTCCTTGGAAATACAATTTCAGTTAAAGGTCTAAGCATGGATCCAAAAAGGATAAAAGCCAAAATTGATTGGTCTACTCCACAAAGCATAGCAGATGTGAGAAGTTCCCATGGACTGGTAGGCTTCTATAAGAGGTTCACTAGACATTTCAGTAGTGTAAGTGGCCCCATGATAGATTGTACAAGGGGGAAGGTGTTTACTTGGACGAAGGTTGTTGAGAAGAGCTTTGAATTGCTCAAAAAGGAGGCAATTGAAGCCCTATTTTTTACTAGATTTTGAGAAGATATATACAGTAGAGTGCAACGCATCTATAGTAGCCATTGGGGAAGTAAGTAGCCATTGGGGAAGTACTAAGTCAAGAAGGTCACCCAATTGCCTTTTTTAGTGACACTAAATGATGCAAAGAGAAAGTATAATAGCACATAGGGTACATAAACTCAATCAAAGTTGTCTCATAATCATGCAAAGTGAATTTCACTTTACAAAGTTGTATATTTGAAGTGCAGCACAAGTGAAAAATCTAATGTGGTGGCCGATGCATTGAGACGCCAATGCTTTGAACAATAAGTGAAAGATAAATATGTTGTAGATCCTTATTTCATCAGCGTTTATGATGGCCTAAAAAATCAAGTTGGTCCAAGTAAAAGGTCTTTGGATGATAATCTCCTAGTTTATAGATTTTTATTCAAGGGACAAGAATTATGCATGCTATTAGGATCTAGATGAAAGAAGTTGATTATGGAAATGCATGCAAGTGGCTTAGGGGTAAACTTTGGAAGGGATAAAACCTTTACCTTGGTGAGTGAAAAAACCTTTTGGCCACATTTGAGACAAAATGGAAATAAATGTATTTTCTTGTAGCATTTGCCAAGTGGCTAAAGGAGGACAATAAAAGGCCTATACAAGCCTCCGCCAATTCCCGATGGGCTTTAGATTGACATTTCAATGGACTTTGTTTCAAAGCTTCCATGCACCTAGAAAGGTAGCAACTCTAACTTCGCGGTTGTAAATCATTTTTTTAAGATGGTCCACTTCATTCCATGTAAAAAGACTAGTAATGCAAAATAGAATTGTTAAATTTGTTCTTTAAGGAAGTGGTACACTTGCATGGAGCACCAAATGCAATCTCAAGTAACTGAGATACAAAATCCCTCAACAATTTTCTAAGAACAATATGAAAAAAAATTGATAGCAAGTTGCAATATTGTTCAATGTACCACCCATACGTAGATGGGAAAGAATTGGAGCTTGAAAAAATTGCTGAAGTGCTTAGTTAGAGACAACCCAAAACAAAGGGATCCTATCTTGGCCGAGACAAAATTTGCTTACAATTCTAACATTAATAGATCCACAAATAAGTCCCATTTTCAAATTGTTTATGATGAAAATCACAGAAGTGTCATAGATTTACTTGGCATCCCTAAAGAAGCACAAGTTAGCTATGATGCAAAAGCTTTCATGGAGAATATTAGAAACATAGAATAGCAAGTCACGCAGAAACCAAGGACCATGAATAAATAACATAGAGAAAATGCAGATTTGCATGGTAGAGGACGTGTATTTCAAGAGGGAGAACTTGATATGGTACCAATTGAGCAAAAAGAGCTTTCCTATAGGCTCCTATCACAAATTGAAACCTAGAAAGTTCGGCTTTTGCAAGAAATTTATAAAAAAAAATAAGTGCATGCTTAATTGATTTACCTAAAGATTTAGACATTGATCGCCTTTTTATATTGGTGGACCTTTACTCACATGAATCAAGTTTGAATTATGACCCACAAGGTTAAGATGCCAAGGAGTTGGCCAAAACATTTTCCTTTTTTAATATGGTTTTGACCTTTACCCATATGAATCAAGTTTGAATTATACCCAAAAGGTCAAGATACCAAAAAGTGGGCCAAACATTTTCTAAAGAAAATGAGGCGCAAATTGAAAAAGTTCTAGACACCAAAATTGCTGTCACAAAGTCTCAAACATATGACATATTTGTCAAATAGGCAGGGCTGGCTTAATTAATACAATTCAAGGATTACTGGAGCTAAACTATTGAACTTTTAACAACATTAAACGTAGAGCCTTACCATGCTGACACTTTCCAGCTTTTAACAACATTAAACGTACAGCCTTACCATGCTGACACTTTCCGACTCATGAATACGGATTTCAAGTGTTAGCCCTGAAAACTAACCAACCTAGTTAATGTTAATAATTATAAAACAAACAAGTAGTAGTTGCAATTAATATTAAACATTTGGTAGGTCTGCATATTTTTTTAAGTGTGTGAAAAGATACAAAAGGTAACTCTAAAAGGACGCCAGAAAAAGGAAAACATAATAAGGTTTTTCTCATTTTGTACAATACGCTGTATTTTATTTTAATGCAATCTTTACACTTGATGCATACTTAATATATATAACTTATAATTTGTATTTCATTTTAGTACAATCTTCAGACTTGCTGTATGCTTAATATTTTATAATTGTAATTCTCAATTCAGTTTACTTGAATGATTTTAATACAATCTTCAGACTTGCTGTATGCTTAATATTTTATTATTGAAATTCTCAATTCAGTTCACTTGAATGACTGGGTTCCCCCCACCTTCAATTCTTAAGTTGAATTTTCAATTAATTGCTCTCCATTTTGTGTATGGTAGTTTTTTTTGAAAGGAGGATGTTATCAAAGTGTCTTTCCAAAATCCTTTTCCAACAAGGGCATTCAGACGTCTGACAACCCAATTGTTGTTGCTCAAGGTGAGTGCAGTTATCTGTGTTTTTGTTGTTGCCCGAGTGTAGTTTGAAAGGCAGCTGTGCACAGTAGCATTTGTGAAGTGGCTGCATCACAATTATTCAATATTTACCCTTAAAATATTTTGTGGATGACAACATGCATGGGAATATGCGTGTACTTACATCCCACTAATGTTCTCTAGCCAACCTGCAGCAGTTTGAGATTCAGCCATCAAGAATCTAAGTCAGTCAAAAGAATATTTGGCTGATAAGGGTTTTACCTTCCAAAGAGGAGGAGGATTCAAGGAGATAAGTATTGGTGAGCACAAAGAAACAGCTCAGTCCATGGACTGTCCTGCGCTATGCTCACCATATGAATGGGAGCCTTTGATCTCCATCCGCTTGAAATGTGACTGGTAAGATTTTGAGCTTATTTACTGTTTTGTAAGACAACTATGTTAAATTTTAGCACAAGTCTAAACACTCATTGCAGTGTGTCTATGCCTCACAGATTCAACGTTACATTCAGTGGACAGATTTTAGTGTTCTGTATGTTATTTTTTTTTCTTTTGCAGAATTTTGCTCCCCTGTGCCTCAAAGGGAAAATGGCAGACGTAGCTCATATTATCTGTCTGCATATCTTGTACTCTGGAAAAGGAATCTAGGCTGTTGTCATATACTCAATAAATCTGTAACTGTCTTTGTTTTTTAGCTTTATAGCTCCTGCTGCTCCTGTCCAGGAGCCTAGGCAGTTGTCATATACTCAATAAATCTGTGATTGTCTTTGTTTTTCAGCTTTATAGCTCTGATGCTCCAGCTGGACATTTTTATCTCCAGTACAAATATAAACCACCTAATCAAATAAAAACCTTTCATATGTATAACCAGCCAAACAACCCACCAGTTATACTGCCAGCTAACTTGACATCCAAAAGTTGCAACCCTTATTGTGTAATCATTTCAACTTTTTGACCTAAAACAAATGGCAGCAATGCCAAAATTGAGAAATCTTAAACAAATATACTTTGTCACCAAACATGCAAGTAAAACGTAAACAAGAACTTACTGTTCATGTAGTCATTCCAAGACTCAACAAGGAACTATGTAATAGGAAATAAAAATTATATTTTTCCATACACCCCATGCCATGGGGTTTGAACATATACCATATGCTTCATTCAGAAAAAACACCCGCAAAATCTTACAAAACTCAACTCTCAATTGTTTAAATAAAACTTAACAACAATTCTCTGTTGTAATTCCTTTAAATAGATACTCTTAATAAAAAGTAAGCCTTAACTGTTAAATATTATTCTGCCCCTCACTTCTTTGACTTCTTTGGGACCCTGCAATATCGGGGGGAAAAAAATCAGCAGTTGCTCCTACTAGGATTAAGAAAGGAGGTGGCATGATAGTTTTTGAAAGATAAATGAAAATCTTATATTTGGCCTCTATATAGATTTTTAAAAAAATGTAATTTGGTGTCAACAATTACTCTGCAGCTTCTGTTTGTGGAGGTGCTACTGTTGGTTCGGAAGGACCCTGTTTCAAAAAATATTTTACACGTCAAGTACTGATGGAGATGGTGCAGCTAAGAAAAAGTTTTTCTGATGTTTATAATGTTTTATGTCAACATGTAAAAAATGAAATTTAATCCAACTCACCATAAACTATTTTTTGTTGAAAAAATTAATGGTTTAAGTGGTCCTATTAATGTACCCATGATACATTGGTGGCAAAACGGAATAACGAAAATCAGGAATAAAGGAAAGATTTGGAAGATTCAGCAAGAAGATTCAGAGAATTCTTTATGGCCCATTTCAATCTTACAGAGGCCATAAATGACAATCTGACTCATATTAAGAACTTGATGGAGAGCAGCGGGAAGGAGCTAAGGATACATACACAGGGGTTGACTATGCTGAGTATAAACACAAACGACATTGAAGGAGTACAGAACACCCTGTCAAGCATGGTGGAGGATACCATGAATATAAAGGATCGCCTGCATCATTGGCATTGTGTGCAGAGCACTAGCCAACAAGCAGGTCGACAAATAGAGGAAGGAGGAGATGAAGATGTAGAATAATAGCTGAATATTTAAAACTATGCCTATCATGTCATGTTTTACTACTAGTCATAAATCGCTTTAGGGACCTTGCTGTTGTATAAGGTTCTGGTCCTCTGGTTTATATGTAAAAGCTGTTATAGCTGTCTCTTGATTAATAAAACTTATTGAAAAAAAATGTACCCATAATACATTAAATAAAATCAGTTAAATAATAATATATTTTATTATTTATCATGAGTTAATCCTCATGTAAATAAATAATAAAATATATTAATGTTACCATTGAAGAGGTCACTTTCATAAATAAAAAATTATTAATGTTACCGTTGGAGAGGTTGGACCCATGTAATGATACCCTTGGAAAAGGGTCTACCATAAATGATAGAATATTAATACAACTGTTGGAGAGGTGGGACCCGTTACAAAAGTCACATTACAACGGTCACATTACCTTTCTTATATAATGAATATTTTTCATTGTAAAATCTTACAACATGCAACACACAACACACAAGTTGTGAAAAGAGTATTTGTGAAGAGATTCAAGAGAAGTGGTGAGAAGGAAGATTGTATTGGGTTGTTGAGTTTCTCATATATGAATAATCATTTGTGGATAGAAGTGAGAAGGAAGATTGTATTGGATTGTTGAGTTTCTCATATATGAATAATCATTTGTGGATTTTTTCTCTCTTTATGAAATTTTCCCACATATATCTGGTGTTCGTTGTCTTTGTATACCTTTGCTATTCTCACATCTAGAGTCATTGCTTAACTTGTATGTTTTATCAATTTTGACCAAAAAAAGAGGACAACTTTTCTTTCAAATAAAGGACCTACCTGAGCTAGGCGTTCTTCCCTCCTAGCAATCTTCCTTTCACGGCTTGCTTTGTTCTTCGCACGCCGTGCTTCAAACTGATCAGAAAGGGTCTTTTCTCTGGCCTTCTCTGCCTTGGACTTGTGAATACTCTCCATCAAGACTCGCTTGTTCTTGAACACATTACCCTTGACTCTCATGTACATATCATGGTACATATGCTTGTCAATTTTCTTGGATTCCCTGTACTTGCGCAGCAATCGACGCAAAACTCGCATCCGCCTCATCCACAGGATCTTGGTAGGCAATCTTGCTTCCCTTGTACCTTTTCGTTTACCTGCATTCACAACCAGCATGTCTAGTAATTCATATACCACTTCAAAACAAATAAAAGTTGATCATTAATCAAAAACTTTCTTAGAATGACAACTATCGCAATTAAACATTATCCTATATAAACACACTTGAGCAACTACTGGCATCCACGCAAAAAAGTTGCACATACCATAACCAGAGTGACGCCCCTTCCTCTTTGCTTCCAATGCTCGACGGGCTCGAGCACGAGAGTGAATTTTCATAGGCTTTCTGATAACAAAGCCATCCTTGACAAGTTTGCGGATATTCTGCCCTGAAGGTATGACAAAACAACCAATTCGTGAGGTCAAATTAAGTGTGTGAATTGCCAGAAAAGTAATTACATAAGTAAAAAACTGAAAAATACTACCAATCTTGAGGATTAAAAACTTATTAGTAACTCTAACGTAGTACAATATCATAATACCACACCCATGCACTAATTTGAACAAAGACCACAACCATAGTCTTACAACACTAGTACAAATATCTTAAATACATCTTTCTGAAATACGCCGAGAAATATCAATCTCAATGTTTTTATCTTGGATTTTTCACATGCCACATCGACTAATAATTCCATTACCTTCTCCACCAATTTCCCACTGACAGGTGACAAATGGCATCAATTTAGCTACACCACTATGTCAGTGTTGGAAAAAATCTTTCCTGTAAAAAAAAGGGATCCAAACTCCGTTGTATGGCCAAGATATTACAATTTTTTGATGAACTTCTCTAAGCAAAAAGAAAAAACTTCTAAGTAATGGTCAAATGGACGTCAAATTCAAGGTGGAAATTGCCGTGACAGTCGAATGAACAAAGTTAAGGTCAAAAATTATAAACACACTCGCCATTACATCCCACCCACTGCTGCCATTGTAGAACACCTATCAGCGTAACAACAAAAAACCAAAATAAAAAACTAGTGACCGTTGCACCTTACAAGTGCACTCAAGAAACAGACAGCCTTAGACATAAAATTTACACAAAGATAACCTAGGCAGGTTCCAGAAAAGAACAAATTCATCACACTAAACAAGGACACAATCATATTATGACAAGAAATACTGCATGCATGAACCTTATACGTTATTGAATAGCAAAACTTTTTGCAATAATAGACATTGGCACAATTCTTATATACAACAGATTCAATCTAACTCCTGATTCTTAATATTTGCGTACAAAAGGGAAAACATTAAATATTCTAAGCAGATCTGATTCAAATGCACTGAGAGAATTCACAACATGACAGTCATAAACTTATTTCCAAATAGTTTATCTTCAAGACAGACTTTCTGCAGTAACCAAGATCTCAACCATGTGCATATTTTTAAGATGTCTTTACATACAACTAATAATAGATTCAAATAACTTGAGATTAATGTAACAAAGTTGATTTCCACAAAAGTTAGCAGTTGGAAGTAGCAAACTAATGCGTACAGCGCTGCGTGAATATACAAGAGAAATCTCTAGTATTACAACACAAAAGCTAGTCCTAGGTTACCGTGGATTAGACAAGCAAAATCAAGACTAAATTCTAATCAAATACATCTTAGGCTAGTACAGAATATCATATTTTGGTTTATAATTATATCTCAAGTTAAAGGCAATTACTAATATTACACCAAGAAGCAGTACAAAATATTATTTGTTATTTTGCAATATACATGTCCCTAGCTATAGAGGATCTTGCCATAAATTCATAAAAACATGGCCGCGAGACATTCCATTGCAAGATCAGTGGGGTAGATTGACAACACCTATACTCACCAAAAGGTTTGACAATCAAAAGCTACTTTGGCATGAAAGCCTCTTGGGTCAAATGCATTAGCATCCTCCTCCACTCCAGTACTAAAATTGCAGAGGTACTTGTGTGCTTTTGAAGATACCCTCGTTTGGTGTTTAAGTGATGGCTTACAGAAATTAGAGAGGACCATCCCTTGCTGAGAATTGTGATCCACACTAATATACTTTACTTACTTCCAAGGACATTTCTGCCAAGATTGAGAATTGTGATCCACATTAATAGTCTTATTTTATTTCCAAGGACTTCTTAAACATTCTGCCGAGGTTGCCTGTGCAACATGTTAAAACATTGGCACAATGAGTTCTATAAGATGCAATAAAATAAGAGTACTTAAAACATGCAGAATAATCCATATCCATAATAACCATTACAAGATAAAATTGGGGCCATAATGGAGGAGTCCTTGCTCAAATCAGTTGAGAATGGGCTCAGGACGCAGCTCCATAGTAGCAGTAAACCGAGAAATATGAAAAAAACACAAAAGAACTGTAAATATATTTTTACGGGGTATTACTTAACCATGCACCTTTTAGATTAGCTCTAATCAAATTCAAATAAAATTGAAGATTAAATTTAAATATTAACCAAGGATGCTTTTTTTTTAACTACCATACAAAAAATGGCTATTGCTTAACCATGCACCTTTTAGATCAGCTCTGTGTAGTAATTCAAATAAAATTGAAGATTAAATTTAAATATTAACCACGGATGCTTTTTTTTAACTACCATACAAAAAATGGCTATTACTTAACCATGCACCTTTTAGATCAGCTCTGTGTAATCGAATTCAAATAAAGTTGAATATTAAATTTAAATATTAACCGAGGATGCTTTTTTTTAACTACCATACAAAAAATGGCATGCGTTCCTCATCAAATCAGTTCCCATTCTCAGAACCCCTAGTACAATTCAAAGTTAAAATAAAACAAGTCTAATATGACTTCTGGGATCAACATCTTACATGTATATACTTTGTGAGCTCTTTTCTTGTTATTCCTTTCCTGCTTTATTAAATGCAACGCTTACACAATTAAAACAAAAGCATGTCCTTTGTTGAGGATTTTGTTCCATATTTAATACATACTTATTTTCTTTTGACTCTGTTAATGTTCTGTCAAAATGACCTGTTGAACGACATTTTGAATATTCTGTCATTGAGTTCTAAAAGGACTAGGAGCAGTAAAATAGAGCACTTAACACACAAGGATCCATACCACAATAACTACGACAAGATCAGATTGCATGAACGTGATCCCCACACAAATCACTTCAAAGTGCACACACATTGCAGCTCCCATGGTAGCAATGAATAGCCAATTATTATATAAAAGATACAAAGAATAAAGCAATGGACTTATATACATGTTAATACAAGGAGTCACATGAAAATGCAACTTTGGATTCAGTTCTGGTATCAACCTCAAATATAAATAAATTTGAAATGAGAAACCTAACTTGCACTGTCTTATGTAATTACCATAATTAAATTTGAAATAAGAAAATTAGTTTGCACTGCTTCATGTAATTATCTTACAAAAGTTATTTGTTTCCTGGTTCACTCAATTCCCCTGCCCAAGCACTCCTAACATTTGCCAGATAGTAAATCTTCTTTGCTACAACTTTCTTTTTATGTTGTTTGAGCTCATAGCCTATAATCCAAGGCTCAAAATTTTCAAAGCTCCCCATTTTTACATGCTCACCCTTGAATTCACAGAATCGGCAATTGTACTCACAAGGTCACCAACAAAAATCAGCATCGACAACTCACAATTAAAAATCCTTTAAAATTCATCTAAATTTGTTTAAGTTTGCTTTTTCAGACTCCGTAGTCAAAAGCCCGAAACAAAAAATATTACTGCTCCCACATATGTACTTCTTCCCCATTTCTTCATCGTGTCCAGCTTCATCTCTCTTCATTCTGTCTTTATCATGCCCTGCATAATATGTATCATAATGGATGTGCAATCTGTCTTTGTTCTGCCATGTCTGCAAATCTACATCCAAACTTTGTGACTAACCTTGTGGTAATGATGCCACAAATGAATTTGCTTCCTCCTACAATCTGAATTTCCATACAATATCTGTCAACAGATATGACTCTTACAACTGGCTTTAACAATATTTATGCAAGGATTTGAAGTTTAGCTCATGCTACCACGCTGACTACCAGTTACATAAGCAGACACTCTACCCCAGGAAAAAAAACCAAAAAATAAAATCTAGTATCCTAACCTAATAATAACAATAGACAACTTATATAAAGACTATTAACTGTATACTTTACTAAGTGACATGAAACTTTTTCCTATAAAATTACGAAGGCTTAAGTAACTTTCACCACAATATTGAATAAATCTAGAAGAGCAGGCTTCAATATAATGGCAATTTCGAGGGTTCACTGCAAAAGTGGCCTGGGTCCAGTTCCCAGTAATTAAAACTCAAATAATTTATTACAATCAAAACACGGCAAAAGTCAGTACAACCTTCACAACCACAGGTACGGATTGATTTCCTGGAAAATTTTGATGAAATAATTTCACTTGGTCAATGACATCTACAGCCAAAGACGAGCTGATTTCAATCAAAATGGTATCTTTGATCATGAATTGATGTAAGCCACTGCAAGATCGTTTTATATTATTTTCTTTACCTGTTATATATCTAGGCCATTCCAAAGAAGAAATAAGAAAATCGTGTTTTGACCATCTTTTCTCCAATAATAAATAGTGAAGAGAAATAGACCGATAAACTTATGCAAGCAAAGCAATGTTATCATAGTCTTAAGCATAGTCACAACGTTCGCCGAATTTTTACCTAAAAATTCGGAATTCGGCGAACTTAATGCCCTTCACTAAAAATTCGCTTAAGTTCGCCCTGTTCGGCGAATTTCATGTTCGGACCCAACAATATATAAATAAAATAAACATTTAAGTATAACTTATTCTTATACTTTAAGTTATATTTTATTTATATACTTTCAGGGTGTTTGAGAGGGGTTTCGGACCACTAGGAGCTATAATGCAAATTCTAGGTTTTGGAGGATCCTATCATATTTCAGCGTTAGTCAGATTCCAGGGTTTCAAACTTAGCCATATTTCAGGGTTTCAAGATTCAAGGAGACATCATAGGAGGTATGAAGGCTGCATGAAGGGATGTATGCGTGATAGAATAGTATGAGAATTTCTCTCACAAAGTGCCACAAGCCGATCCCACCCCATTCCCAATGCACCCCTTAAGGCATGCACTCTGTGAGATTCAATGCACCGATGAGCCCTTGTGAGAGAAAGTGTCAGTAAATGAGATTGTGCCCGCGAGTGGTCTCAACACTGGGGGAGAGTAGCCGAGTGGTTTAAAGTGGCACAAGAAGACATTGTTAACATGGATCCCCATTTATGGCGGCAGACGTATGGTTCTACTCCAAAGTTACAAAAGCTTGCCGTGCGTGTCCACAGTCAATGTGCCAGTGCTTCTGCATGCGAAAGAAATTGGAGCACGCATGATTTGATCCATACTAATAAGAGAAACCGACTAGGGGCCAAAAAGTTGTCAGATCTTGTGTTTGTTCATAGCAATTTAAGATTGCTTGAGCACAATCTTGCAAAAGAAGATGACAATCTTCATCTTGGAGAACCATCCTTTGAAGGAGTTGAGAAAAATATAGATAGTGTTGATGAGCTGGACGGAGGATTCGTTGATGGTGCTAGTGCTAGTGCTAGTTTTGATTTTGAAGTTGGGTTTGATGTTGCAAATGTTTGAAACTTAAGTTCTATATCAATTTTGAGCTTAGGCTCTAAACTATGAATATTTTGATATCTTTTAATGTAATTCAAGTTTGAAATTCTTATGTTTATTTTTATTTTATTTATTAAATTAATTTTATTTTTTATTTTATTTATTTATTTACAATTATTTTTAATTTTTATTGGATTCTTTTTGACTTTTTTTTTAAATATTTTTTATGTTTTTATATAAGTCGAACTTAATGGCGAATGTTTTTTCGAACCTTATCTATTGGCGAACTTGAATCAAATTTTATCCTTATCGAACTCGAACTCGAATCCGAACCTTGTGACTATGGTCTTAAGCTATAACAGAAAGGAAAAATGGCACACACACAATACACAAATTGGGAAAATCTTTTTGGGAAAAAACCCAGAATGGTAGCATTGTTCCTTATTGCATTAACTCGGCCATTTACAATACACTAATGTACTTAAAAGTTCTGCGTTACCCCATTGCAAGTGTGAGTGTTTGTAGGCACAACAACAGGAAACCAGCCAAGCGGTATTACAATACAGTGAATATATAAAACCATGGGCCACAAAACCAAACATTTGTGACTATAGGTAAAAAAACCCACAGGCTGCCCAAAGCGCACATCCGTTCTAAAAATAATTCTTGTAGAATCCTGCCCCTGAAGCCCCAATTGGGGGGGCAGAACACCTCAGTCAGAGCTAATAAATGGATATAGAGACCTCTGATGAAGAAATACTCCAGACATTGTGTTTGCTTCTAATACCTCTTTGTCCAACTACCAGACCCTGTTATTCCATTTTGCAGCCTAACAAATAAACATCTAAAGATGAAAACAGTAGACATACTCTGCTGATAGGAACTAAAGCATTTAATGCACACCAGTAGATCTAAACATGAAAACAGTGGACACAGTCTGTTAATAAGAACTAAAGCATTTAATGCGTACTGCTATCCAATTATAAAGCCTCTCAAGAACACAAAAAGCAGCATCTGTGCTAAGTTTGATTGAAAAAGTGTAAAGTATAATGTGGAATTCAATAAAAGAAAGACCCACATGTTCCAGATAAACACAGCTTACAGCTCACTTCACATAGGTGAAGATGACATGCTACCAATGGACTCCTGTCTGAGACATTTCCTAGGGAGGTATGCCAGCCATGCCCACTTGTCTAATACCCCAAATTGCTTACTTCAAAAGGACAACCAGTCTATATAGGCACAGAATGCACAACTGTCAAGTTGTAAGAAAAAAATCGTCCAAAAGGGAAAATGTCTTTAAATAGACTTTCTATTGTAAAAGCTACAAGTAGATTCAGCCCGTGTAGACTGAAAATATGCCAACACTTTGGCCGTTTGAGAAAAATACCAATCTGTGAACAAATAAATATCTTCAGCAATTAAGCTTTCTAAAATTAGTTTGGATGGGAACACATTAGGGCAAGCAACAGTTAAAAAACATTGTTTGCAATCAAATTGAAAAGGAGACGTTAAAAGCGGTTACGTCAAAAACCAGCAACAGGATTAGGAACAAAAAAAAATTCTAGGGTTTGGGACGAATCATAAGACATCAGATAGGCAAAAAACAACTAAAATCCTTTAAAAATTCATGAATAACACAGGGAATGAAAAACCTGTCAACCCCAATTTGAACAGTGCACGCGCAGATCTAAAACGTACATAGCCTTAAAACCCAGACAAAACCCTTAACCCCAAGTATACCCACCATGCTAGGTTGTTTTCACTCTGCAATATATCCCAAATTGTTTTCGTACAGAAAATTAAATCGCCAAAGCCAAATCCAAATTAAGCCTTTTGGGCAATTTATCCCAGCACCTAGGGTCAATTCGTTTTGGGTATTAAACGGATGGTACCTACAAACTTTTAGAAAAATACAAAAGAAATAAACTTACTTGAGTTGGCCATGGAAATCTCATTGCCCTCATTGGGATCGAGCCAAACTTTTCCCTTTCCACACTTGAGAATGCTCGCAGCCAGGCGCTTCTGCAACTTCAGCGACACCATTTTTTCTCGAAGGGGTTGGATATTCAAACCTTATTGAAATGATGGTAAATTGAACTCCTGCCCAGCTCAAAAATTTTGCTGAAGAGGATGACAGAGATGATTTCTCAGTAGCTATATTGACCGAAGAAAACTATGACCCGAGGATTCGTTATTACCACCTCCTTAACCTTAACCCTAACCCTTGATTGAAAGGGAAACTTCTAAAATGTAAATTTTTTGGGGGGCGTAAATTTCTTTAAGAAGAAAGTGGTGTGAAAATGCTCCTTTTATTCAAATAAATGTTATTGAAGCGAATGATATCGATAATGTTTAATATATATTATCAAATATAATTATGACTCTCGGCATTAATTATTATCATTTTTTTAATTTTAATTTTAATTCTATCTTTTGATTGAAAGGGAAACTTCTAAGATGTTAATTTTACATAAAAATGTCATGTAAAATTATTATATTAATATTTAAAAATATATAAATAAAAATAGGTGTCAAAATATTGTGTTTATTGAAAAAATGGTAAATTTTTACTTTATCCATTTCACAATGTTTTAGGTTACGGTAAAAGCAGGGTTTGAAGCGACCTCGAAACCCTTTAACAAAATCAAGAAAGATAAAGCATTAACAACTACCAGGAAAAGCATCCCTGAAACCTACTGAAGAACAGTATCGAAATCAGGTTTTACAGGGTCCTGAAACCACAAACATAGTCCAATAAAAGTACCCAGGTTTTACAAGGCCCTGAAACCTCAAAGGACTTACAGCATAGGGTAAAGAATGCTATATATATATATATATATATATATATATATATATATATATATATATATATATATATATATATATATATATATATCTTTAGCATTCTACCCTAGCCAACAATGCAGGTTGTCATTGCAAAATAACGACACAAGCATTTACCAGGACATTAAAATTCTGCAAAATACCTTTGATTTCTCTGTCCCTTTGATTTGACGGAGACACCATCAGATCCAGCAATAATGACGGCCGTAGCCATGTTGAGAAAAAGACTGTGCTCCACCACGCCCTCAAATCCTAAAATCGCACTGCCCGCAGCCCTGGCATCCTTAATCGGCGTCTCAAAATACAATTCCACACAGGAATCTGTGACCGTCGCTGGAAGTAGGTGGATCCTTTCTTGCCCACGCTCACGATCGTGTACCCCACACCTACCTGTCGCAACACCTTCAAACGCCTCTCCGCTCGCTTCAGAGCCATGTTGTTGAAGCCACCGCAAAGGCCACGGTCGCCTATAACCATCCCCATAGCCACCTTCCGCACGGGGCACACCGACACAGAGGAAACAAAGTTTCCCCCATTCATTCATTATTTCCTTCGCAAACCAGATCGGGATGGCATTCCAACTCAGGCTGGAAATCCAACCCGGGTTCCATTCACAATACGAAAATCTGAAGCAAAAATAAAGTTTCACGCAATAATAGATCTCACATTACAGTGGGCCGCACAAAATAGGTAGGGTTTGAGGGGGCCACACAGACGCAAGCCCCCTCTTCTAACCCATTTTCCCTAAGCAGGACGCCACCGCGGCTTAGGGTTTTTTCCATTTTTTCCCTGAGCAGGGCGTCGCAGCGGCCTCGCCCTAGGTTAATAAGGTACCCATCTCACAATGTTATTGAAGAAGATGATATAAATAATTTTTCAAAATATATATATATATATATATATATTAAAATATGCCTCAACTAGTTATTATTTACTAAATTTAACTAATTTTTTCTTACATAAAGGAATCAGTAACATTCTTTTATTATTTCTTAAATTTAACTTTAATTATAAACATAGATTGAAAGGGAAAATTTTAAAATGTTGATTTTTTTGATATATATATCATAAAATATTTAAATAAAAGGTGGTGTGAAAATACTTACGTTAAGTGAGAATATAGATACTTCATTTTCATCACTTTCGTGTCAAAATTATAATTAAAATGACTTTTAGTAATAACATATAAATTTAGTTGAAAATCATTAATTAAGTTATTATTGATACAATTACCAATCTAAATTAAATTTGTGACGACACATACTTGATTAGGGCAATGCATCGTATCGCAACATTTAATTTGACATCAGCATCCCGAATCAAATCGATCAATTTACAAGTGTTATTCTGGACAATTACATGAATATTTAATTGAATAAATGAATATTACAGATACACTACTCTGTAATATCCCCAATTTCCCCTCCTGTCTGAAACTGGATATTTCCCTGACTATCTTTCTGTATTTTGCTTGTTAGATATTTTGCATGAGTAAAGATGCTATTTTGCAAGATAAATTCAAATAAACAAATAAACCACAGTAAATCTCTTAACTGGAAAATCAGTGCTCTTATTATTCTTCAGAATGATTACAATAATGAATCTCTGGCACACATATAAAAGAATACAAATATTGTCTCAAAACCTGATCTTTTACAAATCTGGGACGGCTCTAATATTAAAGATCTTTATCTGTGCAATATCTGAATCAATAACCTGAATCAAAAACTTAATAAAATAAATCCCTGTAATACCTGTGATAACTTATGTGTGAAGTTATCTCTCAAACCTGAAGAATTCTTAGCAAAACTCAATATCAATAATCAATCATGAATACAAACTCTCCCCCCATGAGAAACCCTTATACCCTCCAAAGGTGTGCTTGCTAAAATTAGATTTCCTTAAATTAGAACTTGGGGTTCTTAAATTAGAATTCCTCGAATTAGAACTTGGGCTTCTTAAATTAGAATTAGGGTCTTAAAATTAGACCAAATAATTAATAATTAATTAAAATTAGACCAAATAATTAATAATTATTAATTAATAATTAATAATTATTAATTAATAATTAATTAATAATTAATTAAAATTAGACCAAATAATTAATATTTGATTAAATCAATCAAATATTAATATCTCCCTTAATTCATGTCCGAAAGAGCCCGAATGAAAGCCAACTGTAAGAATTCTGCTAATCGTAGCCAAGTCAATCTCCATTATGACTCTCTATTCATCCTATCAGCGTATGAGGGTCGCATAGTAGGCTAACCATCAAATCTGACGATGTCCACTTTAAAATGGACATGACAATCTGCCCCTCTTGAAATTGCTTGCCCTCAAGCAATCACTGAATGATACTTGTAAATTACACTCTTTCTTTTTTCTCAAAACAACCAGAATTACACAGCCCATTCAGAAGCTTGTCCCTACAAAAGATTGGAACACATAGCCATTTCACCACAAGTGACGTCTGCTCCTAAAAGCTTGCACAATCTTCGGAAAGGAAGATCCCCAACTGTTGTCAAAGGCGTGAGATACAACTTCCCTCTAAGATCTATGAGCTTCTTCTCTCGCAAATTCATTTTGGCATCTTTATCAGTTTTTGATGTATCAAAATCATTATTTGCTACAATGTGTTTAGATTCAAATTTGAATCCATCCTCTGTACCATTTGTTTTATGCTGGCAGTTACATCCATAAGTTATTTGAGTAGCACCAATAGGCCTAAACACGTTATCATCATCTGCTATTTTTGGTTTTTTTTTTGAAGGCAGAAGATCATCATTTTGATTAGTTTCCTCCTTGATTGATTATACCATTTACCATTTAAGCCCAGACAGTTGCTTTCATTGGATAGAGCAGAAGATTCCAAAATAGTTCTCTCAACCCTTGGGGATTCTGGAAAAAGGTAAACCCAATAATTGTAATATCCACAAATTTTTAAGTTGCTCCTCTACCTTCAAAAATAGCCCACGCTTAACACTGCATGGTCGATGTCGTTGGGGTCACTTGAGTAGTCTCTGTCGTATATGCCCCCAGTGTAAAGCTAAAAGTCCCAGGCGGAGCCATCGATGCCAACACTGACTGGCTACTGTGCGGCTGCACACAAAAGTGTAGAATCTGAATCTAAATCTGACGATAGACGTCATTATTTTTTTTCTTTTCTTCCTCAACAAATTCACTTGCATCAAAATCCATCCCCCCTCCCCAACATGTTGAAAGGAAGTCATCTGGTAGCCTTCATCATCAACAGATTTCTCTGTATTTTGCAAAAACTGGGTAGATTTCTGATAATGTCCAGAAGAAGTTGTAATTGAAAATTTGACGGCTTTACCATCTCATCCATACGGTGGTCGATCATCCATGAAGAAGACATTAATCACTCTACCATGCCTCTGCCGATGATTCCTAGCAGATCCCTTGAGTTTCAATTTAACAAAGACAATATATGCTATACCAGGAGACAAAAGTTTGCAGTCGAATTGGCCTTGCACTTCGAACCAGCACACTGAAACTAGTTCAGCTATTTCTTCGAAACTGGAGTCATCTTGAGAAATCCAATGCCATTATCGACTATCATCCCCCCAAGTTATAGCCAAATCTCTTGCAGACAACATTAAAAATAGTTTTCCAGTGACTTGGTCTAGCCAAAACTTCTTGACTCCCTTGTCAATAAAAACTGAGCAATCTCTGAACAACAACCCAATCCATCCACCTGGATCCCATATGGCTCCGTTCAACTTATTTCCATCCAGCCGTAACTCCAGCAATTTATACAAATTTTTGATGTCTGACAGAATTTCACCCTTAAGATTATTTCTGCCCAAAGCTAAATTTTCCAGCACGGTTAAGCTCCCGAGCTATACTGGTATCATCCCTGTGAGCTCATTCTTGCTCATATCAAGCACAATCAGTGTGCTTAATTTTCCAATCATGGCAGAATGCCTCCTCTTAAGTAATTTTTTGAGATATTAAGCTTCTCAAGCTTCTTCAGCCCAGTAATCTCCAGAGGAATTATCACGGTTAAATAATTTCAAGACATTCCTAGCACAGTGAGGTTTTGGTACTTACCTAAATCCAACAGAATTTCACCATAAAGATTATTAAAACTAAAATCCAGGTATGACAAGCTAAGATATTCTCCAAAAGCCTCCGCTATGCTTCCATTCAGTGGATTTTGCTCCAGCCGAACCCTAACCAAGCTCTTGCAATCCTTGAGAGTCGAGGGTATCGGACCTAAAAAATTGTTGCGATTGATTACAAAAAGCTGCAACATTCCCCGTTGATAGATCTGCAGAGGAAGATTTCCCATAAGACTATTGTTGGAGATGCTCACTCGTGCAATATCACTGTACTTCTGTACTTGTGGATTTTTCTGAGTTTCTTGGTTCATATCTGAAATTTCTACAACAAATTTACTAGTAAACAAAAAATGAGGTGTGAAAAAAAATTTCCCTGGATCCCAAATGTAGTCATGATCTACACTACGGTCATTCAACACACGCCCCTACAATATCCTCTAAAATGGAACAAAGAGGAATCCACAATCAAATTGGTGAATGCAGCTCAACCAATCTCTAAAATCACAACTACCCTGGGTGTGTCGATACTGTAGTCTGTGTAACTTGCTACTAGCAATTCCATCTACAAAAGATGGTGCCAATCCACTCCAAAATGGATGGTAAGAAACAGGTGCTGATCTACACCTACGTGAAATCACATCTTCGATCTCTAGATCAAAAGAAGAATAAAGAGCATACCCTACCGTATAATGTCGGTAGGAACCCCTGAACTCTGCTACTGGTTCACTATTACTGAATTGGGAATCAATAGATGGCTCCAATCTCTGACTCCAAATAGTTGTAGGCTGGATATGATCCAGTGCAATCTGCTCAACAAACCCCACCTCAACATCCTTATAAGGTAGCATAGTAGAAAGTGTCACTAAAATCTCCCCACCTAATCTATTAATAGCACTAGTACCTCAGATGAGAACACCTTCTGTCACTTTATGCGAGTCCAAATGAACACCTACACTATCCAGTAAATACTCCATGAATGATTCAGTGCAGTAAAAATTATATGAGGAAGCATCAACATACTCCCCCACAAACCACAACTGATCTCTCTATAAAGGTGGCACAATCAACTGTATCACACTGTCATCTGTGTGAGAAGAATCAATCTAGAGACTCAACTCCACTAGTATGCCAAACTCATCAGGACCAGGTACTCCCAAATCTTGAACATGTGTGTCAGCTCCAACAACATGTTCCTCAGCAACCACTACAAGAATGTACTCACCACCAACCATCTCAATATACAAATGGACTGGGTCTAGCGCTAGTGAAGATCGCAAATGCTCTGTACCAAGCACTATAGCATTGCTGTCTAACTCCTCTGTACCAAAAGAAATTGCAGGTGAAACTAAGTCCTCAAAATTGTGCACTGCATCCTCTTGGGTGTCATCTATAATAATTAGATCTGGGGACTCTTCTACAATCTCTGCCATATCTGAGAGATCATCAACACTCAGTGTACTAACATCTAGGCACACCTCCCCGCTCTGAATGGAAGCATCAGACTCATCCTCATCTAACTCTGAAGAGGCTATTGCTAAAACTATCTCATCATCACCATCTCCTATCTCATAAGAATCATGGGACATGCTGCTATCTTGTCTAACTAATCTGTAGTGCTCTCTCCTTAGCTTAACAAAATGATCCAAGGACGTTCTCTCTTGAACATGAGGGGGTAATAAGTCCCACTCTTCATTTGCAGCCATGTAAACATCTGCAAATGAGGAATCTCCTGCCTCCTTCTCTACTGGAACTTCTGGTTCCTCTTGAACAAACATAAGACGTGTAGGTCTATCCACTATTCTGGAGTGGGCCTGCTGGGGTCTCTGATTAACCGTAACACTCCTATTATCTCCTTGTTCCCCATTCTGTCTATCAGGTGCATTCATCCCCCTTATCATAGTAGTAAGTGCCTGTAGTGTCTGATTCATCTGCTGTTGGCCTGACATCATAGCACGATGGAATTCTCTGGTGTCCTAATCAACATCATACCTGTGGCCCCTGGGTGGGCTACCCTCACCTCTGTCACTCATGATGATCGATGGCTGATCTAACACCTGGGTACCTTCAAGCAAGGCTCTGTTGCGTGTGTTATACTTGTGTGGTGCCAACTCTTGTGGCTGCATAAGATTGTCAAACCCTTAGGATGGCAGGATTTAGCTCTGATACCACTGTAATGTCCCTTACTTAGGGGCTCCTTTTTCTCATCACAAGCTCTGATACCACTGTAATATCCCCTTTTAGTAGGGAATATCTAAACACAAATAGCTTTGAACAAAGATACACTTTTTGCCAAAATAATTTCAAATATGAATAAATAAATCACAATATAATCTCTCAATAGCAAATCAAAGATCTTATCACTTGTTCTTCTAGATGATTACACAATTGAGTCTCTGTCATACAAATAAAATAACGTGAAATATTCTGTATTGAAACCCTGGGCTTTTGCAAATCTGGAGATTGGCCCTGAATCTGGAAGTCTCAGCCTGCTGTGTTGAACACACAGTCTCCGGCATTGGTCGATATTCTACCGATGTCGGTCACTGTAGGTCCTTCTCTGCCGATGTCGGTCACTGGGGATCTCTGTCTGTCGAGGTCAGTGTCTGCGTGGATTTGTACGGCCCTGTACGGACTTCGTACGGCCGTCAATTAAGCACAACCTACCTGTTTTCAACCCCTGATCTGAAAATATGTCTCTAATACAGAAGATCTCTATCTGTATAATTTATTAAATTAGAACTCAATAAAGAAAAACCTGAAATACTATGATAACTTCTGTGTGAAGTTATCTCTCAAACCTATAAACCTCTGTGATAACTTCTGTATGAAGCTATCTCTCAAATTGGCAATAGATCGGCTGATCTCTCACAACCTCCGAATCGCACACAATGAAGAGTTGACGTTCTTCAATGCAAATGGAATCCTGGAACCCTTGTCTCAGTCTTCACAGAAGAATTCTTAGCAAAACTCAATATCAATAATCAATCATGAATACAAACTCTCCCCCCATGAGAAACCCTTATACCCTCCAAAGGTGTGCTTGCTAAAATTAGATTTCCTTAAATTAGAACTTGGGGTTTTTAAATTAGAATTCCTTGAATTAGAACTTGGGCTTCTTAAATTAGAATTAGGGTCTTAAAATTAGACCAAATAATTAATAATTAATAATTAATTAAAATTAGACTAAATAATTAATAATTAATAATTAATTAAAATTAGACCAAATAATTAATATTTGATTAAATCAATCAAATATTAATATCTCCCTTAATTCATGTCCGAAAGAGCCTGAATGAAAGCCAACTGTAGGAATTCTGCTAATCGTAGCCAAGTCAATCTCCATTATGACCCTCTATTCATCCTATCAGCGTACGAGGGTTGCATAATAGGCTAACCATCAAATCTGACGATGTCCACTTTAAAGGGGACATGACATACTCTTCTAATTGTCAATTAATCACCTTAATTAATTATCCTAAACATTCCTCTAATACAAATTTCCATAGCTTTTTGAAAACTTCTATTTTCTAAAATAAAAAAGCCTTTTATTACCTCGTCTTAGTGATATCATGCAAGAAAGTCAATGGGAAAAGAGAGGAGTGCAAACAAGCTCTTACACTCTCTTACACCTTATTACGTGCTCTTCCCTCTTACACCCTCTTGCACACTCCAAAAGAGGTTATGATTGCACTTCTCTTCCAAATATCTTCCACACTCCAAAATTTCTTTAAATGGACCCTCTTACATTTCCAACCTCCAACATTGATGAGGGCGAGGACTCATTCTTAATTATCCATTTGAAGATCAAGATGGACGGTCCTCGTTGATTTAACCAGTCTCCTTCATTGAAGGTCACCCCTCCATTATTAATAAGCTTCTTGGACTTAGACTTACTTTACCAAGATACATAAGGAGCTTCACCTTCGCATGCTAATCCTCAAGCTAAACCAAGTGTAGACAAGGGGAGATGATGCGACATTGTCAAAGACCTATAGTTTTACAAGCCAAGCAGATACCTCTTCAGACTGGCTAGCAAGTGGTGTATTTCAAGGAAGGTATAAACTTTGTGTTTTGTCTTCTATTTGATTCCTCATTT
Source organism: Torreya grandis (assembly GCA_037957365.1). NCBI lineage: Eukaryota > Viridiplantae > Streptophyta > Pinopsida > Cupressales > Taxaceae > Torreya > Torreya grandis. The sequence continues at coordinate 4,675,811 of JARHVA010000642.1, read as the reverse complement.
GACAGTCTTATTCAAACTTAGTGGATAGGCTTAGGTTATTAATCTCACGCAATTGTTTTGATTTACATGCGCTAACAATAAACTACTTTGGATTCTTATTCTACATAATGGCATGCTTGATTGGACCCTACGCACCCCATAACCTCTCTTAGGCCCTCTTCATTCTTCTAGTTATAAGAATTAATCTAATAATTAATGTAATTCACCTTATTTTTTCTCAAAATTTTGTAAAAGTTCATCCTAGGTGGAATCGACAGTTTTTCTCAATGATTATGTGGTTTCATCCCTAAAAATGATGGAAATGCCTTTAAAAATGGTGACTTTGTCTTTATTTTATATTTTAATGTGTTTTTTCAAGCTATCGTAATCGGCGAGAAAATCCTTCAAATTGATGAAAACTTCTTTCATATTAATGAAAATGCACTTAGAATTGATGAAAATGTCCCCAAAAATGGTAGAAACACCCTCTAGTATATTTTATCTTTCCCCTACTTTTTGGTGAAAATGTCATTAAAAGTAGTGAAAATGCCCAAATAAATATAAATGCTCTGTTAATCAGTGCAAATGCTAAAGTCTTTATTCTATCTATTTTCCATAAATCGTTGAAAATGTCCAAAATGGCAAAACCATCTTGTATTTCAACGAAAACACCATGTGTCCAAAACCTGAGACTTAAGCAAGCTCCTTCACAACTTATTACTCTTGTCCAATACCACTTTGTAAATTTCTAACCCATTTCTTGTAGGTCCTTGGCTAAAGAAGTGGATTTAGAACTCAAAATAAAGCATTTCCTTTTTTCAAATATTTCAATTTGGGCTTCAAATAAATCAACACTTCAAATTTGGGTTTTAAAACTTATTCATTTCCTTGTTATTTCATTTCACGCATTTGTCTCAATTCTTCTTCTTACTTCTTAGAGTGTGTTTATGTGGTTCCTTCACGCGTATGTTCTCCCCTTATTTGTGTGACCCAAAATTGTGATGTTAATCATTTATTTTATCTTGAAAGATTCCCCAAAGTATGTTTTGTGCTTGCCCTTAGTGGGATTCCTGTGAATCAAAAATGGTGGTACCTTCCTCTTTTTCTTTTAGGTTATGTGATTAGGGTGTCATTTCCTTTTCGTAGGTATTTAGGGAATGATGACTAATATATCATCCTCTAGTGTTTATACTAGCCTTGTACATCTGATAGGGGATATAAACTATTGGCAGGTGTTATTAAGGCCTAACAAAATTAAAGCAACGAGTTAACTCCCAATTTTAAGCTATTATACATCACTATCGAGGAATCTAGGGTCTCTTAGATAAGGGACATATCCCCAATGAATATCTTGACACCTAGATCTCTTCTTTGAGCTATTTTGTGCCCTTCGGGGACAATCTAGTGAGCCAACAAAAACTTTAGATTGAGACCTAATAATCGTAAAATCTTCATTGATGCAGAGTGCAAAGGTAATTGTTGATCAAATTTTACCCCAAGTCAAATTTGGGTCAACCCTTACTATTTTTAAACTTTTATAGAAAGTTTCATGTGTCCTATGCGGTCATCTATTGTCCTCATGTCTCACTTACTCTTTCCCTAGTCCTCGCTGAAACTCATCCTCCTTGTATTGGCTCAATCAATAAAAGTCAACATTGGTCAACTATGGTAAAACTTATTCAAAGGCTTAATTTATTTTATAAATGTCTTAAAATGGTATTTTATAGGTTTCAATGTGTTTACAAATCATAAATTTAACCACTTGCTAGGTTTCAAGTGCTAAAAAGGTCATTTGGCCACCTTTTAGCTTGATTAAATAACTTTTAATGACTTTCAAATTATAATATTTGTCACCAAGGTGGATAATAATGTGAAAAAGGTCAAATTATGTCATAATAATGTTAGGTGGTAGTTAAAAGTCTGTTATGATCATGAAATGGCAGTTTTTCCTAAAAAAAAGGCCCCTTTGGGCACTTGTACAGACTTCTCAAGTCCACCATCAAGTGAAAACATGGTGGAATGTCTCGTAACATCCCCATAGGTCATATTCATTTTTTTTTCATAAAATTGCATAAAATATCCATTTCCAACTTCTTTTCCTTCATGTTCCATTAGCAAACCAAGGAAGGACAAGTTCAAGCACTCACTATGGAAGCTACAGGTGGAATTAAAAAGAGTGCTTCTGGGGGTGTATTTTAATCTGAGTGAACTTCATTTTAATAAAAATAAGTTTCAATTTGGTGCCTCCTCCTTTATGAACAATCGTTTACACTCTAAGCAACCTTTTATAGAATTGCATTTAAGAGGGGTATATTTATGCATCTATTTCTAGTTTTCAAAGGTCCATGGAGCTATGTGATATTTATGGGGTGTTTTTAGGCTATAATAAATCTCTCTCCATGATATTCATATCATCTAACACTTCACTTCTCATTGTCTTAAAAGGAGATTTCAAATTTGTGATTATTTTTCAAGTTTGCAGTCATGGGTGTGGAACCTGAGTTTTGTAATATGGAAGGAGATCTTAAAGATGTAAAATATGATTGGGTTCATGTTTGAAAAGTTTTATTCATTGGTTTCCCTTGTGAAATATCAAATTATCACATTCCTCCAAAGCCAAATTGCCTAATCTCCTAGTTCATTGCCTAGTTTGCTCACAGTCATCTTACACAAGAGTTGTAGGAGGTTGTACAGAGATGTCAATGGTGAAAACATGATGGAATTCATTTGGATGTTCTATCATACCCAAGATATCATAGTGTTCATGTCTTGAAGGTCAGATGCTATTCCAAATGGATTTTTCCTTCAAAGGAATGACTAGACCAATTCAGGGTCACAATCCTTAAAGGACTCAAATAGAGATCTCTAAGGTTTTTTGAGATAACATATGTCATGATATAAGGATCCTCCAACATTCTCGGTTGCTTGACCTAGTATCCCTAGCTACAAACAACACTCATGCCAAATTTTAAAGCCAAAGGACGAGTAGAAGTGGAGTTTGAACAAGCTTAAAAGTTGCCAAAAATCATTGAATTTGAACAATGATATCTACATGAAGGTGATGGAAAAATGGTCTTGTACTCCATGTTGATGGTTTTAGCTTATGCCATCAAATTGAAGCCATCTCAAATAGTTCAAAGATTCTCCTATGCTAATAATGACAAGTAAAAAGGTGAATTTGATGTTGAACCCCTAAAACACCCTCTCTGTCCGTACAACAGGCACACGTACAAGCACCTACAGCCAACATATTGGACAGTGGCCTAATTTGACTTTTACATGGTGTTTTGAAGGCTCCAAAGTGAGAAGGTGGGTTCAAATCAAGTCATATCCCTAAAAGGAATCCAATAAGTTTGATCACATCAAAATCAAGGGGAAACACTCCATATATGCACCTACAGGCCTATGCATTGTAACCTATAGCTAAGGTGAATAGTGAGTTGGAGGTAGTGTCTTCCTTGCACAAAATGAGCTTGTATGGATGGGATTAGCCTAGACGAGTGAAAAGTGATCTCAAGTAACCTTTAACAACCTAAGTACAACATTTACAAGACCCAAATCTTGTCAAGAATGCATCTATAGGGGTAGAATAGTGACTATGATAGTCAAGTCAAAGGGATGTCCTAGTTAAGGACCTAAGCATAGAATCAAGATAGTTTGAAGGGGTTTCCAAATGGAATCAAAGCATGAATGGAGTATTATGACCTAAGAACATGATAAATAAGTAAACATACATAGAACAAATCTAAGAAGTACCTACAAATAGGGTCCTGGGACTGTCTCAATCCAAGAGGACAGTGAAAAATTGGAAGGCCTAACAGGGCAAGATGTTAGGTTTCAAAGAATGGCTCACATTGGCATATGAGAGTGAGTCAAAAGGGACTATATATAAATCTTGGTCAAAATCTCCAAGGAAATCAATAAATAAATATTACCCTATTCACTGTCACAGTTAGATAGGGTCATAAACAAGAAAGGGACATGTGAGAGTTTGGTGTCTTGGCAGTAAGGAGAATTTTCAAGTTTGAACCTGGTTTGAAAGTTTCCAAAATGAAATCAAAGCAAAGGATGGTCCATTACCTAAGAAACATGAAATAAAGGTCTAAATCCATAAGTTAAGGCTTGGACCTAGACCTACAGGCCTCTTAGTTCAAGTAGGTAGGAGTGTCCTCCTTGAGGACCAAAACATGTATTGATAAGGTTTGGAGGTTTTCCAAGTGAATCTAGAGCATGAGGATGGCCTTATGGCCTAAGAAACATAGGTAAGAGGTCCATAAGCATGAATTAAGCTTGGACAACCACCTACAGGTAGGGATTCTAGTGTCTCAATCCAAACAAATAGTGAACCTAATCTTGGGAATAGGTCATGAACTAAGCTATAAGGCATGAACTAAGCTCAAAATCACCTACAACTAGTATGATAAACAAGAGTTCCTCTCCTTTGTAGTCATAGGCCTAGTTATAGGTTTCAAAGGCATGAAAGGTGGTTAAAGGGAAATTAGAGTAAAACATGGTTTAAATACACCATGTAAGGTATGAATGACCCCCCACATGCCATAATCAAGCTCAAGGCTATCCATATAACCTACAAACATAGTCATCCTGCCCACCTCACAACTTGCTTGGTTCATAAAGTCTACTATGGAAATGGTGTGAGTTAGAGAGTCAAATGGAGAAGATGTTCCAGACCTTCATGGATCATTTTCAAATCAATTTGAAGCTCAATACTCACCCAACATCCATTTTCCTTATCTAGCATGCAAATAGACCTAGACTAGTCTTTTGGCCATTTCAGGGTTTTCATACTTCCACAATGAACCAGAAACTAAAATTTGATATGGAACATGGTATGGGTCATGTGAATGTGAATCAACATTTATATGATCTTTTACATGGGCAGGATCCATTTTTGAGCATTTTTGGTCTTCTAGGCTAAAGAGGCCAAATTAGTAGGACTAATTGATCAACAAACACACTTGCCTTGAGTGTAGCACCATGAAACTTGGAAAAAAGAACAATGAGGAAAAAGGGTACTAAAAAATGGTTTTACTTAGTTCTATAAGTTCGTACATTCTCCTGCACAAGTGGATTTGTGCAAAAATAGGGCTACATGAGGAATAGGCCTAATGAAGGCTCTATGAGCAAAATGGGGACTTGAAGAAAGATAGATGATTCCAAATGGATTTTTTTCAGCCAAATATGATGAAAATAGGCCTTCCATGAAAACAAATTGCACCAATTGAGCTAAATCCGAATTTTAGCTATTTTGGCCAAATTAGGCCTAATGAGACAAGGAGGCTTTATGACACCTAAGAAGGGAATTGATGATTGCATGTAATGTAACTAATTGAGATGCTTCAAAATTATTTACAAGTGTCCTTGGGATTCAAATGTAACTATACAAGATACTTCATGATCAAACTATTTCCTTTTGCCACTTGTCAAGAAGGAGTTTCAACACTCAAAGATGCTTGTGGAAGAGTTTCAACGCCACATCAAGGAAGGTGCTTAGCTTAGGATGGGCACATGTCCACCTCAATTACTTGATCTATACTCCACCTTATTTTCATGGGATGCTTGTCCCTAACCTGCTTTGAAGTGCTCTTGAAAGCCATCATGAAGGCAATTTCACAAAGGAGAATGATTGAGAAGATTGCTACGCCACACTTGAAGAAAAGGCTATTTTGGAATAAAATGATGTGAAAATTAGTTTCATGACCCTTCCTACACCTCATCCACATGAATTTTAACTGATTTTAACCTTTGGACACTTGTCCTTGTGCCTCTTCAACTTCCATTCTCTCTCTTTTCTTCTAAATTCTATAAATATGAGCCATCTTGGCTATTGTAAAAGAGATCACAACTAGTATGGCAAAAGCCTTGCTAGTATGACATTGAATTTTTTTATTTCAACATTTAATATAGGTATAATTTTGATTTTTCAACATATTAGTCTAAGTGTGCAAGTGATGAATAGTGGAGCTAAGTGTTGGTTTCGTCCTTATTCCTTTTTATCCTTCATGCTTGAGCAAGAGTTCTGATTTTAATAGGTCATGTGAAGTGTATTGGTTGTATTAGGATCTTATCCATGAAAGAAAATGACTATATTGTGTGTAATCTACCCCTTGATCAGTTATCTTATTAGTTGTCCTATGCAGGCTACCTTCACATTGAAACAATTATGCTAGAGTCCTTCAATTCTTAGAGTTGATCTTGGAAAGCCTTGTTGTTTAGTAAGGAATGTGATAGTCATGTGGAAATGTGTCTTGGTGTATCACCTCTTTAGTGTAGTTTTATTTTTCATGCAAAATCCTAACCCTTTTCTCATAAACAAGCATTAAATTAGGTGATGTGTACTTCTAGATGAATTCTAAGGAGCTAGCCCTCATACTCTAGAGATTCATCTCTCTTACAAGTTCCCACAAACTTGAGAGATGATTTTATGTTGCATAAAATTGGAGGAACTTCATAGATTGTAATAGGGTACACAATTTGATGACAACAATAACAACCCCCAAATATTGCCTCACATGTACGAACTTTGATAAAAGGTGGGTATTTCACCTGTATTTAAGCAATTTTATTAAAATGAATCTTGAATTTCTCCTCTCAAATCAAGTATATTAAAGGCTCGATGATTATGATGCAATCCTGATTTACCACTAAAATATGATCATGTACTTAGATGGTTGCTTGCTTAGATGTTGTGTCAAAACTCATTATTTGTTTAAAACCAAGTCAAAAACTAAACCAAGTCTAAAACGTAGTCCATACACACTTACACAATAAGGCATTACCATGTCTTTATTATGAGTCAAAAATCACCCCTTCTAGATGTCATGTCAAACTTTGTCTAAATACACATAATTCTTATCTAAACAGTGTCTTTATGCTATCCATTTTGAACCAAGTTCTAGTTCCAAGAAAATTCCAAATTTTGATCCAAAACCAATATTTAAATTCTTGTCAAAACCATTACATTTATGATGCTCATTTTATTTCAAACCAAATCTAAATTCTAATTTTAGTTATTATCCCAAATTCAAAAGTCAACCAAGGTCAACTATTCCAAAGTTAAACAAAGTTGAACCTTTCATTTTCAAAAGGCCATAACCTAGTTCAATCAAGGTCAAACATTCAAATTAAACTAGTATCAAAACACTTTCAAGATCTAAACATTGAACACTTACATTCTTTGTGAGACACAAACACTTGAAATTATTTGATATACCAAGATTTGTGCACCCTTCTAGAAACAAGTTTGATTCACACATCTTTCCTATTTGGATACTTATGTTGACAAACTTTGATTTAATTATTCCACTTTGACATTTACATTGACATGCCAAATTAAATATTCAACATCTACCAAAGTCAAATTCAACTTCAAAATCCAAATCAAGTCAACTTTGACCAAGGTCCAATTGCAAGCCAAATCAAATTCGTATTGAACTATATACGAAACCAATCCAAGCTAAATTAAATTCATCTTGAACCACATACTAAACCAATCCAATCCAAATCAAGTTCATCTTGAACCACGTACCAAGCCAATCCAAGCCAAATCAAGTTCATTTTGAACCATGTACTAAACCAATTCAAACTAAATCAAGTTCATATTGAACTAAATTCTAAATATAATTTCAAATTGAGTCAAATTTAACCAAACTCAACTTCAAAGCCACATATTGAAACAACATCAAATCAGGTCTATTATGATAGAATCCAATTATTATAAATCAATCACATTCTAATTCAAATCATATACTAACTTTTCATTTAATCTTCTGCATGTGTTGATTGGGAATGATGAAGTCATGTCATTCATCCTTTCTTTTATTTGAATCATATCTAAGCCTATCCATGCTATTTGGGTCAAATTCTAATTCAATTCATTTTACCTTGTTTGGGGCCAAGCCAAGCCAATCCAATTATATGGAACCAATCTATAATGTTTGGCGTAAATTCCAATTCAGTCTATTCAACCCCATTTGGGGCCAAGCCAAGCCACGCCAATTACATTGAGTTAATCCACCCTCTTTGGGCCCATTTTAATAAAAAACCTAGAGTGCCTTCTTTGGGCCCATTCTAAATAAGCCGATTTGCCCTCTTTGGGGCCAATTTCTTCTAATCCATTCCCCTTGCATGTATCCTTGCTTGGGGGAGTTATTTCAAGGTTAATTTGAGTCATGGCATCTCACGATCTTAAACTTGTTCTAGCATGGCCATTCATACATTAAAATGTGATAGATTAACTTACCCAATTTAGCCAATAATTATCCCACTTTGCATCTACATTTGACATTTTTCTAGTAGTCTGCAAGCTATTCTAGTCTTACAACCATAACAAAGCCATTAGTCCAGACCTATTATGTCATTTCCCCTCCCCTCCAAGGACCTTTATCTATTGATGAATTGAGTGTGTTCAAGTCTAATAACTACTAGATTGGGATATGTCATGATCCTATACCCATACACAATCATATACATTCACTTCCAAAGTAAGATCAAGATAGTTAACCCATTATCAATATTTTTGTCAAATCACCTATTTTTACCAGGCCCAAATCATTGTTGGTCCACCTTTATTTGATGAAAGACCTCTATTTAACACATGATCCATCTTTGATGAGCCCATCTTTGAAAGTCCCATTATTATTGAGCAACAACCCATTATTAGTCCATTGTCAAACATTCCCAGTTTTAGAAAATTCCTTCATCCTAAATCCTTTATTTCTAAGTGAAAGGTGAACAAGGTACTTGCAGACAACACAATCCAACATGACCTCTTTGAAGCTATATTTACATCAAAAATAGGTTCCATTTTAGAACTAACATTATTGGCAGCATCAACATTAGAATCAACTTTTATTTTAGAACCAATATCAACATCGGGTTTCATTGAATAACTAATATCATATTTAGCATCAGAAGCAAAATCAACTAGTCTCAACATCAAATTCAGATCCCCTTGAGTCAAAATCAACTTTAGAAGTTAAAAATATTAGTGGATATTATGACATTGGCTATACACTTTTACCAGATCCACTTGAGTCAAAATGAGTCACAAAATTAGCATAACTTAGTAGATGTAACAACATCGACTACACACTTCTAGCACATTCGCATAAAAACATTTATGATCATTTCATGGTTTTTGAGGAATCTTCCTTCAGCATCGATGCAAGTTTTCCTAGTATCCTTTATGAGGATTGTGCAACCTTTTACCCTCTCATTGATATTACCCCTTATTTTTAAACCAATTACCCTAGCCATTATATTGACATCCAACTGCCTATAAACATCGATTGGGAGTGATAGAATCACACATTGTTGAACGTATTCCATGACAACATCTCACATAATTTTTAGAGATCCAAGATAACATTCAAGTAAAAGAATAATCTCCTAGTGAAACCTTGTTTAAGGCATTATGGGAGAACTCAACATCTTTTATTGAAACCTTGTTTGAGGGACTATATGATAATTAGAATAAAAAATTAGAGTCCTTTAGTGAAACCTTGCTTAAGGCATTAAGGGATAATCAAAATGAATTATTAACATCACATAGTGAAACCTTATTCAAGGTGTTATTGGATAATCCAAATCAAAACAATCAGGAATACTTTGTTGGTGAAAACCTCTTCGAAGAGCCAATAGCTGATCTAATTAGTTCCTTATTATTTGATGAAGACATTATTGAAATCAATATTAGCACAACTGATAATCTACAACATATTCAAATTATATCATCTCTTAGGCTTAAACAACAATAAAATATTATGGCCTTATTGAGATAATTTCTAGAAGTCTTTGGCCTACCACATGTTGGGCCCCTAATTTTGAAGACTATTTTGGCTAAGTAATTTTTGGTAACAAGTGGCACAGAGAGACATAGTGTGGAAGACCATGGCATGAAAGACCATAGTGAGGGAGTCCATGTTGTATAAGAAGCAAGTCTTGTGGAGTAAAGAAGCATGATATATAGAGAACATGAGAATGTAGGACTCAGATATTAGTGGAAGACATGGGGAAAGCATGGAAAACAGAGATGGTTATGGAACAATTTTCAAGAACATTAGAGAAGACTAAGTCAAGCATGAATCCAACACCATCTTATAAGAAGATAGGTGCTTGATGACAAGGATCCAACATCAAGAGAGAACATAAGGGCAGTTAGGCATGGGTCTGTTGAAATTTATTATAAATAACTTGCCATGAATCAACTTTGTTGATGATCATTGGTGAGTCATCTTAATTGTATTTACTTATATAATTGATTGGTTAGGGTAAACTAAGTATAAACACCCCCTTGATGTACTTTGTATTGTTTTTGATGAGTTGGTTATCATTATAATTTTGAATTCATTGTACTCTTTGACATAACTTATGATTATAATGAGAAAAAGCCTATGTTGACGTAATTTTTGTGTTCATTTATCTATGGTTATAATGGATTTTATACTATTTATTACCATTTTTTATGCCAACTTCTTTTTCTTTTGATAATTAAGTAATGAACAAGTAAGCTAAGTTAGATACATGACTAAGGATGAGTTTAGGACTATGTATATGTTTGAGTGCCCTAGTCTAGGAAAGTATATGAATACACCCTCATGTGACAAAACTAACAAAAATTGGTTCTAAACTATGCGCTTTAGGTGAGCATGTTAGAACCTATTCTTGCATGAAATACCAATGAGATAGCACATTAGAACTCTTATTTACTTAGGCACGCAACTAGGAAAAGACATGCTAGTTTAAAGGAAAAGAGCCCAATATTTTGGTTCCATTATTGGGACCTATAACACTTATTTGCATGATGTTGGGAAGATGCTTGAGCGACTATCTTTGGAGGATATTGAATGATGGGTTACTAGAGTAGAAGATAACTTCACATTGCCATTCCTTGAACTAGAAATTCTTGCATGAGCATGGGTAAAACAACATTTATATAACTCACTTTATGAAGCATTCTTTGTAGAAGTGCCTATTTACCTTCATGCTTGGATTTCAACATATGCACAAGATTGGTCAAGGAATTATGGACAAAATACAACTTACTCAATAGAGTGTCAGTCGACCTTAGCATGGTTGGGAGTGCCTTGGATACATGTAGTGGATGTTTGGTGGTGCATAACCTTAAATAGTTACATTTTTGAATACGTGTTCTCATCATACTCCTATCTAGAGGAATCCCAATTTCACTTCCTCTAAGAACCACATGGTATATATTTCAAACATTTTTCTCTAGAGATTAAGAAGATCATATTAGATTCTAGACATGAAAGCTTCTCCTTGTATGATTAAACTCTCTCTTGCATGAGTAGCATAGACGGTGGGCAAATAGAGGGGCACCTTTTGATGTAATATTGTTGGTTCAACATGGTAGCTAGTTAGTGGGAGTTACAAAAGTGCAAGTATGATGAAGTTAGGTGAAGGGCTATGAGTGAAAGTGATCTAAAGAGGGGTTGAGAAGACTTAGGAAGTGTTGTGAGGGTTTATAAGGAAGTATAAGGGCATAATGAGGAGTCCCCAACCATAGAACCACACCCAATGCTATCATAGGTATGCACATGAGAAATAAGTTAGGCATTAGTGACTGAAGAGCCCAATCTAGATGGCCTAGTTCCCCACCCATAACGTGCACTCATGCTCTTGAGTTAGATGACATTTTTGTATATAATTGGAATATAGATAGTGTAAAATTAGAAACTAAACTTTTTAGAGTTAATTTTGAAGAATATACCAATATAGTAATTTATTATTTATTTATTTTCCATTGTAATATAATTATATGGCTCAATTTGGAATGCCTGGTAGACCAAGCATAACCAGCGAGTAAACTACCAGCCCATCCATAGTTAATCAACCTACATCTATGCCTAACATATCAAGTGTTTTTGTTGTTGCAGGAGGTGGTATCAATGGTTGTTTAGTTGAAGGATTTGAAGGAGGTGTGATAGGCATTAGTGGACCTCCCCCACAAGGTCTAGGAGGGACTAAAAGTGTATCACAATAAGCTCCATTACTAGCATCTCATCCACCCACTATGTATTATAAGATGACACTCTAGGTACCTAAGTATTATAGTTTGGAGAATGCAATAAAACATGTTCACAAGTGTGAAGTTATTTGGTGAGCACGTGTCATTACATCATTTGAATGAAAGGTAACTCAATTTACCACCACTCTTTTTGACCACACGCACAAGTGGTACCATAAGTTTGATCCATAACAAGCTATGGTTAATTATGAACAATTGAAGGTAGCTTTTTTCTAGGAATTTGATATCTTAGAGTTTGAATAATATAACATAGTTGCCATGAAGGACATCAATCAAGAACTAACTGAGAGTGTGTACGAGTATGATGCATATTTTAAAACATTTCTCTCTAAGCTTTCTTTTGAGATAAATGCCATTTAGTATGCCTAGTGGTTTGTAAGGGTTTTATTACTTCCTTTCTGACACACCTTATCATAGAAGACATTCACTAACCCACATGAGGCTTTGGAAGCTACCCTTCATGCTAAATCTGTTGGAAGCATCGATACAGGGAATAGTCTCTTCATGAAAGCTCAAATTATTGATATGGCATCTTAGTTGGAAAAGCTCACTATGCATAATACTCATGATACTCACAGTGTTTTTTGGTGTGATGAATATGAATCTGAAGGCCATAATAGGAATAACTACCCCATAAAGAGTATACACACTGTGATGAAGCAATCTTATGAGATTTGCTAAGAAGATCATGACATGATGTATTTCCCCATGCTTCAACGTGTTACATAATCAAAGGTATCTACATATTATAAGATATGTGATGCATATACCCATGATACCAATGATTGTCACCTTATTATTGAAATTCATGAGGTGTACATGCATGATACTCATCATGCTTATGTTGCTAATAATCAAGATAATGGTAGAGGTTGGTCTTTTAGAGGTCGTGGTTATGGATGTGAAGGTCATTTTCCACCTGAAACCTATTACAAGTGCAGTCTCTAGAGCACTACCAATGTGAATTACTAGTGTATCCCACATGTTTTTTGTAAAAATGAACATCATCTAGAGGAGTGCCCAAACCTGTATATTTCCATCACAAAGGATAAAAATGAAAAGGGTGCCAGAATGATACAAATTAAAAAGACTCAATAGAGACCATGCCCTGCTATTCCACTAGTCCCAATGTCAACATCATTACATGAATTAGTGCTTAGTCTTAGTTCGTGTCAAACCAACCCATTAAAAAGGTTCAACAGGAGGAGCCTCGTGCAACTCATTAACCAGATGCTTAATAATAGAAGGAAGTGTTATACGACATAGTGATTTTAGTGAGGGGTTTATAAGGAGCGATCTAGTTCCTTGAGGATATAGATGTTGCTACACATGTTGACATTCAAAAAGCTACAAATCTTCATGACTCAGAATGTGATGAGTTCCATGAGTTATACAAGTAACTCCTTAACGAAGATATTATGCCCCTTTTATGAATTTGGCTCAAACATAATAGGCATACAAAAGATCACCGATTAAACCATGTATGATGATAAGAGACTCGTATCTAGCCTAGCATGGAGGGGGATAAAGAGATATTGGTAAATATTACTATTGATAAATGGGTCATTCAGGTTATCCTAGTTGATACTAGTGCCAAAGTAAATGTCTGTACTAAGGATTTTTGGAGGAAAATGGCAATCTTTGCTTTACAACCTTCTCCTCATGTGCTATTTGTGGCCACTAAGACTCATTCCTTACCTATTAGAGTCTTTAAATATGCCACCATGGATAGTTTAGGTGTCACTTTCAAATCCAACTTTGAAGTGATTGAGTTGGCCAAAGCTGATGACTTTCCAACTCTCTTAGGTCACCCTTAGTGTTATGCAAACATTGTTGACTTAAGCTTCAAACAATACTACATCATATTTGAAAATGATGAGTAATGCATCGTAATCCCCAAGACCATGCTCAAGGACCTCCTTATGTTGATCTAGTTAACATTAATGAGGAAATTAATCATAGCTATAATGGCACAGCTTGGGTTATGAATACCTTGATACTAGTCTGGATAGCATATTATGTTGGGTGGATGCTTAGTCTATCTCTGACACTACCAATAATACTTGTGACTATTGGGCTCATGGTGAGTATGATCTTACTAGAAGGATCTATGTTGTTATGGGTAGTTGAGAGGAATAAATGTCACAAGTTTATTCATCTTCTTCATGGACGTATTATGGTTATGCCACCCATGTGTTTAGATGAAGCTCCTAGATTTCATGATCAGATGGAAGTCTAATATTTTGTGCAATGGTTAGATGATTTATATGTATTTGAAGATGAATGGATGTATGTAATTATCCATATTTTTTATGGAACAACTGCTCAATGATGGAGAACTTACCCTCATAACTTGTTTATTTGGGATTGAGTTCATTTTGTTGTGCACCATCATTTTCATCACGATAACCATATTTATGACACCTTAAGTTATGATGGAGTTAGTGATCCATAAGCTCATCTTAAATCCTGCAAAAACATGTGGAAAGATGAGATGTTTTTGCCTGAGAATTAATGGGTTCATCATTCTAAGGTTCTCTACGCACTTGGGTCAGAGCATGGTATGTAAACAAAGAGTGGCACATGAAGACAGATTGTTAGCATTTCATTAAAAGTAATATGATTATAGCACTATCTTTCTCATCTCTTTAAATAGATGTATGCCTTAATTTTAAATCCATATGTTAGGCTATTATACATGAACCAATGCTAATTAAAGACTACATCAATCATATACATGGCATGTGGGAGGAGAGCTTGAACATTTTCTAAGAACTTGACATGGAAGCATCATCTCCATCGCTTGAACTTGAATTGGACCATGCATTAAGAGAACATATCTGGAAAGGCAAACAAAAGGTTGTGTATTGTATGCAATGGGAAATGCAACAGATCTACAAGTCAATCCTAGATCAAAGAAGATAAATCTTACTTACACTTCCAATTGGGGATACATTAGATAATTAGGTTCATGACTAATATGGATCTACTAGACTTATCTATGTGATATCTTACCACATATGATATCACTAGGGAGGGTTCCAAAGCCTCCAATCAAATAAAACTACATAATAACCCTAACTAGGTCCTATATTTTCATATTCACTAAACTAATAACAAGTAAAGTAAAAGTCTAATCTAATGCTCACCAAACCTTGTGGCATAAAGTGGCATTAGTAAACATAAAATTAAACATGCATAAGAGAATCATAATTAAGCTATGCATAGGTAAAACCCTAATGTATAGAGAGAGAAATTTATTCAAAATCCATTGCTTATGATACTTCTATCTACTAAAAAGAGGAGCAAAGTTAGAGATACTTACCTTGAAGATTAACCCATTGAGACTCAATCTCTCCCTTGGACAAAGGTGCTTCTCAAGAGGTTGTTGTGGTTTTTAAGGATCACTAAGAAAGGTCAAATCATACAAGACTTCTCCACAAGACAAAATTCTTCTCCAAGTAGAAACCCTAAGCTAAGACTCCTCAAGTAGAATGGGGGAAGATCAGATTCTAAAGAAGCGTAAATGAATAATTAACTCTTGTTATCTCTCTAAGAATGGTGAAATGAACATGCTTATATAGGTAGATCTAACCCTAAACCCTTCTACAAGTTTAGGCTGACAAGGTCAACCTAATCGACCTAGCATCAAATTAACAAAAACAAACTAGGTCATGGACTAAGTCGACCATGGGTTGACCTAGTCCCTAATGAGTTTTGTCAATAAGAATACAAGGTTGATGTGGTCGAATATGTAATGTAAACTATCAAGAAGGGATTTTAGGTTAGGAAAGGGCTAATGAAGGTGGTAAATGACTAGAGGAGGATGCAAAATAGGAGGCCAAGATTATGGGAATGTTTTTAGGAGTTGGTTGGATTGATAACAAGTGGTACTAATGGATAATAATCTTTTAAAGCACCAATGGTTTGCCCACCCCTTTCTTGGTGCACCCCTTAGGGCATGCACTCAGAGAGATTGAGCCTCAATGGGTTCTTGTAAGATGGAAAGCATCAATAATTGATAAATTTTAAAAATATTATGTGTATACATATGCCCCACTCGAAGCTCATAACATGTCACTCAGGTGTAATAGGGGATGGTGCTTTGAGAAAGAACATAGTAACACACAATGTTGAAGATAAAAAATGATTGCAATATTTTAAAGCAAAAATAACTAATATTTAAAATGACTGAAATGGAAACAACAAAATAATAAAATGTATGCCTATCTTGACTTACCTTTATCATTGGATAGTTGTCTGCTATGTTTGTAGTTTTGATCATGGAGGGTGTAGAGACTAATTTCGACAAACCCAAGGATACAAAACTAAAGAGAAAAAATAAACAAATGTAGGAAAGAAAAGATAACTATTGCTATGTGGATGGGACATACCTAGAAATTTGGTAAGTTAGGGTGATGAGTGCTATGTTAGACCAAATGACCAAGTTGAATTTAGAGTAAATCGGATAATCGAAAATCCAAGGCTACTAAAACCAAAAAACTCAAACAAGTAAACCTTAAGTAAGAAAGGCAAACTCACCAAGTCAAACCAAGGATACATGTCAAACAAGATGGTAATCAAACATCAATGTGAAAGTAGTAATAATCTTTAATTAAATAAAGATTGACAAACAGAATGGTAAAATAACATTGATGAGTGAGAAGTAACAATCCTTACTCAAGCATCAATGGAAAAAGGTGCATAAAAATGGAAAACAACATTGATGGGTGAGAAGTAACAAGCTAAGCTCACACAATAATGGAAAAAGAACATTAAATTAGAAATGGACTTAAGTGTCCACAAAAAAGGGGTATTATTATAATAACAAATGGTAAAGGAAAGCAAAACACATCTAGAATTGTAGAGCAATTGTGTCAAGAGAATAATCCCAAGTCATTCAAACGTGTTGTCTTATTCTAAGGATAGATAAAACTAAAACAAAGTAGTGCTAGCATGTTTATTTAAGATGTGAAGTTGAGGGAATATAGAAAATGGGAAAATAGATTTGGAATCACACTTGCCTATCAAGGGGTGAAATGAAATGGGTAAAGGTGAGAATGAAAGAAAAACCAATATAGAGGAACTCTTTATCGAAGTCAAGACACTCAAATTAGGTTTGTCAAAATAAGATTAATTTCTACCTTAAGGACTCTAAAGAACTTCTCTTAGCCATGAAAGTCTTAGGTCAACAAATGAAATATGTAGATCATCCCATAAAGGTTATATGCATGAAAATTAAAATGGACATACCTTCCCATAATGTGTTCCCCATTCCTTAGGACCCCTTATAGAGTCATTGGTCTATTGTGAATATTGGGTACTTGCATGAGAAAGTAGGTATCACCATAGAGTTTATTGAATTTTCCTATCCAAGCTACTAGACTACCACACCCTAATGGACCTTGGATCTATTGTGAGGCCAAATGTGGAGTTTGAGTTTCAATTGAAGATAGGAGATGTGCTTCTAATCATGTCTTTTGGTGTGATTTTGACTTTTAAAATTTATATGTTGCCTTTTGTATATCATTTCCTTTTATTTTAAATCATTTAGATTTTAAAATTTTTGATGGTTTTTTTGTATTCCTCCTCCATACGAATTTGGAAAACCAAACATGGGTGTTAAAGATGACTTTCATTTGAATACATTGGACTTGGTTGCTAAGAGAGAGATCTTAGAGAGCATGGTGTCTAAGAGTCTCATAAATTCAGGTAAAATAAAAGTGTTATCTTGACTTCAACCTTGTTTTATCTAATGTGGAGTGAAAGGAAAGGAAATCAAGAAGAATAATACATGAAATAATTTGAATTACTTCAAATCGTAAAAAATGTGACAGAGGGCGAAAACGGGGTATAATGACAGTAAAGTATGATTCCTTACCATAAGAATGAGGGAAATAGAGGAAAACATGCTAACATAGATTATTGTGTAAATTTCATCATTCAAAAGAAGCAAAATCTAAAGCTAAGAACAAGGATCAAAATCTTGTAACAATGACAAAACACATTTTAGATAAGGAATGAAAAAATGGTGATTTTATGAGGAAGGCTAAGTCTTATCCATGGTCTTACACCATAACTCATAAAAAAGAAACCCAAGGGGTGCCAAAAAGTATTGGAAAGTGAGAAAATAAAAAGGATAAAAAGAAATCATGAGGAATATCGAGTCCTATTCACGGTTTTACAATGCAAATCATGACAAAGTTGAAACCAAAGGACCAAAAGGAAAGACCAAGTTTGTGAAAAGAGAGAACTGTTGCAGAGGGTGAGACCCGTGTAAGTATCCTACAAAACGTCTTAGATAAATAGCATATAAAAAATATGATAAGAAGGGAAGGATTATATGCTAACATATATATCAAGGATGAGCATGTGAGAGACAAGCTTGTGTCTCCAAAGGTTTCTTGAAGTTGAACTAGTTTGGTATCATGCCATGTAGAATAAGAGTGAACATTGCAAGATGTCCCAAAGGGTAATTGGATGTAGGGATGGGCATCACAAGATGCCCCAAAGGCTGAAATGATATGTGGGTGGGCATCATAAGATTCCCTAAAGACTAAATTAATGTGTGGATGGGCATCTCAAGATGCCCCAAAGGCTAAAAAAAGGAAGAAAATTTAACAAGAAAAGAGCATTCCATATAGTGTCTAAATGGATTCAGGGTGTCTAAAAAGATTTTGATAGGGGATTTCATGATGTTTGATAGAAGGAAAAGGATACTAAGCAAGAATAATGAGAGATAAAGAACTAAGCTAGCCAAACAGATAACTAAGTTAGCTAGATAGAGAATAAGGGCAACAATCAAATACAAGGTCGATTGGATTGATAGAGTACTACTGAAAAAGGGGTTAAGAAGAGTACAAAGTCGACTAGGTTAACTGTGTACTGGTAGACATAAGGTAGAAGAGTACAAAGTTGATTGGGTTGACTATGTACTGTTGGACAAAAAATAGAATAGATAAATAAGAGACACATTCATGCTAGTCAACTATATATTGTTGATAGAGAGAAAGATAGAGTCTATAAGATATTGTATCGACCAAAATGACATATTCTAAAATAGGGTAAAAATTTTCAATGAATAAATGGGAACAAATACACAAATAATTGGATCAATGTAAGTGATCCAATTGGGGCACTCAACATAAAACCTTGCACTAATGCTAGCCAATGCAAGTTTTTGCAATACAACACACAATGATCAGAGAGCAAGCAGTCAACTAAAAATTAAGTGCTAACTAAGTGGTCATCCTTAGTGTTTAGGTTATTGGAAAGTGTTGTTTTAGGTGTGATAGGGAAGTTGGTTGAAAATAGGGAACTAGAAAACAATCTATAGATGCTTTCAGGTAGTTTAGGCTAAAAGAGATCTGTGTTGGTAATGGTACTAGCTTGGTATTGGGGCCTACCCCCTCACTTCACAATCCCATAGTGAAAAAGGTGTCCGGGGATTTGCCAATATATAGCATTAGCCATGTGTTTATACTTGGCAGCTACCCCCTTAGTGATGAAATCCAAGTAGGTAGGCCTTGGGAAGACAAATGTTAAATGCATTTTGAATATTATGTGATTTGGTAGTGTGTACAAGAAGAGAAAAATAGTATAACTAAATGGTAATTTGAAAAACCACCTAATTAGACTATGTGAGATACTATAGACATGCAAACAACTAAAAATGAAAGTGTGAATTAATTATTAGCAAATACTTACTAATTACCAAATTTAGAATGGTACAGAATTGGTTCAGACGACACTGTATGTAAATAGTATAGAATAGAGTTGACTGGGTCACTACTATTTTGTGGAATCAAAAGTATTTAAGAATAGAGTCAAACAGGTTTAATTAGTCTTTTAGGCAAAAGATAGGATAAAAAACTAAGTCAACCAGGTCAACTTAGTTTATTGTAGGGTTGAAGTTTTAAATACTACTAACTTGCACAAAATATAACTGAAATGAAGTACTGAAATGATTGAGAGAGAAGGAGAGGAACCTTGGTGGGTTGGAAGATGATTAGGATTACAAATTTTATGTTGAAGTACCTTAAATTCTACTTTCAAATTTTGCAAACTAAGTCGACCTATTTGACCCAATTTTGTAAAACACTGTGTTGAAGAAGGATAAGAAGACTAGGTCAACCTATTTGACTTAGTTTGTTGATCTAGATGTTGACTGAAAGACTAAGTTAACTTGATCGACCTATTTTGTTGATCTGAAGGCTGATTGAGAGACTAAGTCAACCTATTCAATCTAGTTTGTTGATCTAGATGCTAATAGAGTGAATAAGATTATAGAGTCAACCTATTCAACCTTATATTCTTATTTGGGATTGAAGAATAGTACTATGTCAACCTATTCGATATAGTAACTTGTATATGATGAAGACCTACACACAAAGAACATAGTCATTTTGATACGACTATGTGTTAAACCTACATGCAAAAAGTTAGAATTATACTAGCTGGTTCGATACGATATCATAAATAAGGAAAAATAATGAAATAGTAGAAATAAAAGTGTGAAGGAAAACTTGCAAGGGTTAGATTCATGTCAGGTTCACCAGAATATATGCAATGGGAAATGCAATAGATCTACAAATCAATCCTAACTCGGAGAAGATAAATCTTACTTACACTTATGATTGGGGATACATTAGCTAATTAGGGTCATGACCAATATGGATTTGTTAGACCTGGCCAAGGGATCTCTTACCATAGATAGTATTACTAGGGAGGGTTCCAAAGCCTCCAATCAAGCAAAACTATGAAGTAACCCTAACTAGGTCCTATGTTTTCATATTCACTAAACTAATAACAAGTAAAGTAAAAGACTAATCTAGTGCTCACCAAAGATTTTGGCACAAAGTGGGGTTAGTAAACATAAAATTTAACATGCATAAGAGAATCCTAATTAAGCTATGTATAGGTAAAACCCCAATGCATGGAGAGAGCAATATATTCAAAAGCCATTACTTATGATACTTCTATCTATTGAATAAAGGAGCAAAGTTAGAGATACTTACCTTAAAGACGAACCCATTGAGACTCAATCTCTCCTTAGCCAAAGGCGCTTCACAAGAGGTTGTTGTGGTTTATGAGTATCACTAAAAAAGGCTAAAGCATCCAAGACTTCTCCACAAGATAAGGTTTTTCTCCAAGTAGAAACCCTGAGCTAAGACTTGTCAAGTAGAATGGCGGAAGAGTAGATTATAAAGAAGCACAAATGAATAATTAACTATTGTTGTCTCTCTAAGACTGGTGATGTGTTTTTGTAGGTGGATCTAACCCTAAACCCTTTTGAAATTTTAGGCCAACAAGGTTGACTCGGTCGACCTAGTATCATAATTAATAAAAATAAACTAGGTCTTGGACTAGGTCGGCCATGGGTTGACCTAGTCCTTAATGAGTTTTGTCAATAAGAATACAAGGTTGATGTCGCTGACTATGTAATGTAAACTGTCAAGAAAGGGTTTTAGGTTAGGGAAGGGATAATGAAGGTGGTAAATGATCAAAAGATGATATGAAATAGGAGGCCAAGCTTAGGAGAATGTTTTTAAGAGCTAGTTAGATTGATAACATGTGGTAATAAGGGATAACAATCCTGTGAAGCACTGATGGTCTGCCCACCCCTTTCTTGGTGCACCACTTAGAGTGTGCACTTAGAGAGATTGAGACTCGATGGGTTCCTGTAAGATGGAAAGCATCAATAATTGATAAATTTTGAAAATATTATGTGTATACATGTACCAAGTTGATGAAGGTGCCCATTCTGATCCGTTTAATCCGTCCATTGATCACTTGGCTTTGTATACTAGGTATGGTGCATGTAATGTCTGGGACACCATCCAAAATGACCAACATCCATATTTAGGGCTACTTCAGATGATCTAGTGTAATATTGGCATAAAGGATGCACCCAAGATGGGAATTATGGGGAATTATTAGTCTGATATAAAGATCTCTAAGGTTTCTAAACTGTTAAAAGAGTATCAAGATGTTTTTTTATAAAATCACACCAATATGAAAGTAGTGCACTCTTATTTAGAAAAGATGCAAATCGAGTTGGTAAAGGGTGTTTAACCTGTTAAAAAGAGGCCCTATCATATGAATCCTAACTTATATGCTCAAGTCAAGGAAGAAATTGATAACATGCTGCACATTAGAGTCATCACTCCTATGGACAAGTTTGAATGGGTGAACCCCATGGTCATTAGTATCAAGAAGGATGGTCACATTCTTGTTTGTTTTGACTATCGGGTACTCAATGCTGCTTGTGTCACTAAGCCCTTTCTGATGCCCTCCACTAAGGAGATCTTATAAGGAGTTGCTAGGTGCAAGATTTATACTTTCACTAATTATTTCTTTGGATATCATCAAGTCTAGATTGTGGAAGAGGATAAATTGAAGACATCTTTTACAACTAAGTGGGATTTGTTTACTTATAATGTGATGCCCTTTGGGTTGAATACTACTCCTATTGTGTTTTCATGGACTACAATTGAGGCTTTCAAATATTTTATTCATAAATTCCTTCAAGTCTACCTAGATGATTGGATTGTATATATTTTAGTGTGAGACCATTACATTAATCTTTACCTTATGCTTGAGTATTGTCAAAACCTTCAGATTTCATTGAATCTAGAGAAATGTGTTTTTGCTACCTCATTTGGCATTTTTCTAGGTCATGTTATTTGCCGTGATAGACTCTTAGTGGATCTATCCAATATTGTAATTATTGATTTCCTTCCATCATCAACCACCTAATGAGAGGTTTATGCCTTTCTAGGACACATGAGACACTATAGGAAGTTTATTTGAGGTTATGCTAAGATTGTTGCACTGTTGAAAGAATTATTGAAAAAGAATGGTTAGTTTATCTAGATCGATGGTCACTAGCAAGCATTCATTGTATTCAAGGACAAGCTCATTACTACCCCTATTCTATGGTTTCCATATTAGACAAAACCTTTTTATGTGCATGTCGATGCTTTAGGCATAACAATAGGCATTATCATTGCTCAACCTGGTGAGGGCAACCTTGATCATCCTATCTATTATACTAGTTGGAAGCTCACTCCAATTGAACATAATTATTCAACTACAAAATGTGAAGCCTTGTCCTATTGAAAGTTGTCATTAATGTCATGTGTTTGTGTATTATCATTATTGTCAAGAAGGATCAGTAAGGTGAGAGTTTTCATTGATGTCAAAGGAAGTTTGAGGTCAATATTTGGTTTATAAGAAGGTGGCTATTGTCATTGGTATGAGGTTGATTGTTTGAGCTTGCTAGTGTGACCTTTGAGTGATCAAATGGAGTGTCTTGTAAAGCATAGTGAGGTATGGTGAAATGAGTGTATATAGGTATGTGGAGTTACTTGCAGTATTTTAAGTTTCATGTCTTTGATGAATATCTTCAGAGCTTCATGAGTTTAAAGAGAGAAAATATCTTCATGTCTTGTGTGTTCAAGAAGGCTAGTTCAATCTTGGGTAGTGACCTATATGGTTTAAGGAGACTTGGTCAAAGGATAATGATGGGAGATACTATGGACCTATCTTAAATGTATAGAAGTGAGTAGTGAGCTATAGAAGGTGTCTTAAAAGATCTTAAAATGGTATAATTCCTATTAGGTCTATTTGATGGACTAGTTCTTGAGCATGGATATGGCTTAGAAAGGAATGATGATGATGATATGGATGTGTTTAGACTTAAAATTATTTAATAAAGTGTTAAATCATGAGAGAAAGATGTAGAGTCAGTCATATGACTCTCAAAGTGTGCCAAATAGGTAAGTTCTTCATTGGTGGCCTTCTCATAAACCTTGTCTTAAGACCCTAGGTGGTATGATGAGGCATCATGATCAAGTTTGGAGGATTGTCAGCTCATGTGAGCTTTCATATAAGTGTGAGAGGTTGTTTTAAGAGTGCTCATGTAGTTTTAGGTCTTGTGTTAAAAGAAAAAGAATAAAAAGTGAAGTTGAGGTCACTTAAGTGTTAAGATGAGGAGTTGCAGACTCGAGGACTTTTTGATACTTTTTGGCAAGTGTGACTATTGCATGGGAAGCTGAGCTTTTGGGGAGAGATGTCAAAGGGCATTTAAAATGTTTTAAAAGCATTAAGAGTTGGTTTTAGGGGTAGAGCTAAGAATGGAAACTAGTTTAAAACCCCACTAAAACCCTCATAGTGACCTGATATGGAAGATCTTGATGGAAATGGCTCAAAATGAATTAGATGACCTAGTTTGGTGATTTGAACATGTAGAGAACTCTCCCAAGTACCTCCAAATGGCATTGGTCTGATAGAAGAGTGAGTGGAAGCTATAGGAAAACCCTTATTTCTCAAAAATTGTTAAAATAATTAATTAATTTATCCTAGTTTTTTGTAATAAACATCTCAAGGTGATTTACACCTTTGATTGAAATAGGGTAGATGGGGTATTTCCTATGTGTGGTTAGTTATGTTGTGAGTCATAATATCCTATAGATTAGGAGATATAATCTCACTTAGTGTTGTATAAATAAGCACCTCTTGTAGTGCTTTTGTTATTTCATCTCATTATAGCTTTCATTCTTTCATTTGATATCAGAGCAAGAAATATTGGGGAGTTTTTTTGAAGCATTGGAGATTTGATGAAGATCAAGAGAAAAAATTGTGCAATCTTTGGATGCATCATCTACTCCAATTTCAGCCATCCCAAGCTGAAACACTGTTGAAATTCTAGCCAATTTTGTGGAAGGAAAATAGTTGTCTTATAGGTATTTTTTTTTTAATTTTACAAAATTTTGACAATTTATACATTAATTTGAGCTAAAAATATTTATTTTCAGTCATATTTTGATAAATTTTTGAGAGGATTTGAATTAAATAGTTCATATTTAGATTTAATTTAATCTAAATTATTTTGTTAGAGATTCTTAAAGATCTTCATAAGGCCATCATAGATCTGTGAACTATTTAAAACTTTGGTTGGTTTTGATAAAGTTTTATTTTAATATCAATTTTTATTGTATTCGCTGCCACAAGGATCGATTGAATTTGCATGCTTGTTGATCATTCCAAGTCTTAAAGATTTTCTATCCATGCATTTGACTCTTTTATTACCAGTTCCAAGCCAAACTTTGTATCAACCAAAGAATATGTTATCGCTCTTTCATCTAATGGTGCTGAAAGATCTACCATTTGATGACGTTGAAAGATCGTCCATTAAATTCCTTTCATTTGGCATCATATCAGATCAATGACCCTCTATAGATCATAATACTCTTCAACATTGACCCCATAAGTAGATCAATGTCTACCACTACACCAAATTTGTAGATTGACGTCTACGTGGTCGATGCCTTATTGTTGAGGATTGAGGCATTAACCAATCTACCTTATTTTTTGCCTTAACATTGGAATTGAGACTGACATTTTAATTTTCTCAATCTAAAGGCATCTTAAGTAGACCTACATTTATTTTCTATATCTAAGGCATCTTTATCTAATCTAGGTATTTACTAGTGGGTTTTTGGCATCCTTTTTTGTTGTGATGGCTTTGATTGGTAGAGGAGAGGCATTGAAAGAGGTTAGATCTCCCTTGTAAAACACTTTTGAGACCCCTCTCAGCCAAAAACAACATAATTCTCTTCCTTTTCTCTCTTTACACAGCTAAAAAATTATTATTTTTTGTTAAAAGCTATTTTTGTCCTTAAAGAGGAAGTAAAACTCATTTGCACACATCCCAAGGTAACTGAGAAGATTATTTTTCACTTCTATTGAATTTTCTAAGTCTGTGGCAAAATTTTGGTTCCAATGAGTGGTTACACGGATATGTTATTTTCTGATTTGGCCTTAAAAATTAATTTGTAGTGTTTTTTAATTTATTTGACCCATTTTTATGAGAAATTGAAATGCTTATAACTTTTGAATCATAACTCAAATTTGAATTCCAATTTTTT
Organism: Torreya grandis; assembly: GCA_037957365.1. Classification (NCBI taxonomy): domain Eukaryota; kingdom Viridiplantae; phylum Streptophyta; class Pinopsida; order Cupressales; family Taxaceae; genus Torreya; species Torreya grandis. Next base: position 4,649,834 of record JARHVA010000642.1, on the reverse strand, counting down.
TCAAAACTGCATGTTTTTATATTCTCTATTTATTGGTGTTATTAACTTATAAAAATGCAATGGGAAACTTGTAACCTCATTTGATCCTCGAACGCAGTTTTGGTTGAAACTAATGTCTAATTTTCCATTGCATTTTTGGATGCACTTTTGGTAGAGTTAGATGTCCATTGTGTGCTTATGTGCGATTTGTCATCTTTGTGTATGCATTTTTGAATTTTCTTTACATTTTGCAAATGCACATTTCATTTTCACACTTAAACACACTTATATATTTTTTTCATTCACAACTTTCATGATGTCTGGTTTTAGACCATGTTTTGTGCTCCTTGACACATAATTATTTCATGGTGACAATTATGCAACATATAAAATAAATGTATAAACACATCTTGAATTTGAATACATTTGTTCAGTTTTAGAAGGCACATGGGTCATACATGCAATAGATGTTGATCAATAATAAAAATATGACAAGGCTAATAAAAAGACTAAGTTAATAATCATGTTTGGCATTTTAGATGAGGTATAACCTCATATTCATAGTGTTACAACTGCAAAAGATGCTTGGAATAAGCTTAAAAAAATATGAAGCTAAGAATTAAAATCAATTCTTGCATCTTCAAATTTAATTGCACACTCTCAAGCTCAAATTAGATGAAAAAGTATAAGCATTCCTTAGAAGGGTTACAACTTTGTGGGCTTCACTTCAATATTTGGGTAAACTGGTGACAAATGTTTTTTTGGTCCTTATATTCCTTAGAGCACTGCCCCCCACATATAGGATCTTTGTGACCACATTGAATGCCAAATAACAAAAACCAAATGTTGAGGTGTTGGTAAATTTGTTGCAATAAGAGGAGGTTATGCATAATTCAGAGGAAGTAGATGACGAGCATGCACTTGCATCAAATCATAAGGGGAAGAAACCCATAAAGGGTCCAAAGCAATCTCCAAAGTAGAATAAACAATAAAACTAACAAGAGAACATTTCACATTCTTTTAAAGCATGTCAAATTCATGAAAAATAGGGACATGACTTAAAACATTGTTGGTAAAACACATTTCAACAGAGCTCTTCAAGCAAGAAGCCCTCTTTCAACAAACCACCACAAACAAAAAAAATCAACCATAATAATAAAATAGGTGGAAACAGAAAAATTCCAAGCCTAAACAACATGGTCATGTTGCTGAAGACAATGATTCTTCAAATGCAAAATATGGTTTAGCTACTCAAACACATGAATCTACCAATCATCCAAGTGTAGTTTGGTATGTTGAATTAGGAGTAACTAGACACATGATAGGGAGATAAGACTAGTTTTCTACTTTGACAAAAATAAAATTAAAGGAAAATATTACACTTGGAGATGATACCTCATATATAATACAAAGTAGTGGTGACATCAAACTTTAAACTTAGAAACAAAAATTTCAACATTTCAAATGTTCTATATGTTCCAGGACTTACAAAAAATCTATTGTCTATTAATCAACTACTTGACCACAACCTCATGGTTGAATTTGATCACCAAAATGGTCAAAAGTTTTGTCACATCAAAGAAAAGTCTAGGCATTTCAAAGTGATTTCCAAGGCTTCCAATATTGGAAAAATGTTTCAGCTTGATTTTGTTCAAAATGATCATCAAGCACTTATGGTCAAAGATATATAACTAGGCAATTCATGGCACAAAAGATATGGTCACTTCAGTTATGGTTATTTGGTACAATTGAGCAAACAGGAAATGGTTCATGGTCTTCCTGAACTCAAGCAATCTTCTAAAATATGTATGAGTTTCTTAGCATTAAAACAAAGAAGAGCTCCCTTTAGAAAGACTGAGTATCAGTCACTTGGCTAATTGGACTTGGTGCACATTGATGTTTGTAGACATTTTTCTCCCAGTCTTATAGGGTACAAATACTTTCAGCTTTTTATGGATGATTACTCACGAAAAATGTGGGTATATTTATTAAAGACTAGGGATCAAGATTTTCAAGTCTTCAAAGAAAATGGTAGGAAAATCAAGACCCTTTGCTCAAATCATGGGGGGGAATACACCAGTAAATAATTCTCAACCCAGCTTAGTGTGAATTAAATTATTCAATAAGTGATAGCTCCATATTAACCGTAGTAGAATGGAGTTGTAGAATGACATAACAAAGTCATAGTGGAAATGTTTCACAACATGGTTGAGAATGTAACATTGCTTAATACATATTGGGTAGAAGCTTGCCACACTGCAGTCTACTTGTTGAATAGGTCACCCACTAAAGCTCTTAATGGAATCACATCACATGAAACTTGGACAAGGAATAAACCAAAGGTAACTCACCTTTTATTTTTTGGCTGTAAGGCATATATGCATGTTCTTAAAAAATAAAAGGAAGAAATTGGATAAGAAAACAAAAAGAATGTATTTTTGTGGGATACAGTGCACAATCAAAGGCATACAGGCTCCTTGATCCATAAATAAAGAAGGTACTAATTAGTAGAGATGTAGTGTTTGATGAAAATAGTGGAATCAATCCACCTTCTACATAGGAAAATGTTATAGCCAAAAGTCTTGTAATCTTTTCAGATAGTGATGGTGAAAGTGAAAAGGAAGATAGTCAAACATGACCTCCAACACCACCACCTATAGTTTAACGTATGCCCAAGTGGTATACAATTACTATATGAGATGCTAACTTGAATGGAATACTAGATACATCCACTTCAAGATTGAAGACTCAAAGCATGGCTTGAGAAGAGGTTAATATGGCCCTTATGAGTATTGTGCAAGAAACATATGAGCCCTCTATAATAATCAAAGCCCTTCAGTCTAGACCTTGAAAAGATGCCATGGATGTAGAATATCAGTCACTGATGAAGAATAACACTTGGAAGCTTATTGATCTTCCACCAAGGAATAATCCTATTAGATGTAAATGGGTCTTTAAGACCAAGTACAAAGTAGATGGTAACATTGATAAGTACAAGGCAAGGCTTATTGCAAAAGGGTATGCTAAAAAAGAAGGCATTGACTATGAGGAGACTTTTTCTCCCATAGCTAAGATAAAGACTATCATAATGATTTTTTCTATGGCTGCATAGTTTGGATGGAAAGACCATCAAATGGATGTAAAAAGTGCCTTTCTCAAAGGGTATTTTAAAGAGGAAGTCTACATGACTCAACGTGAAGGATTTGTGGCACCTAATTAGGAATAGAAAGCGTTTAAGCTTATCAAGTCTCTCTATGGGCTAAAATAGGCTCCCTACGCCTGGTACATCAAGATTAATGAACATCTTATATAACATGGATTCAATAGGAGTCCATATGATCCTAACCTCTACCTCAAAAATCATGAGGAGGAGTTTGTTATAGTGATTGTTTATGTCAATGATGTAGTCATCACTGACATCATAGTGAAGATGATCGATGAAACTAAGAATGATCTCAAGAAATCAATTGACATGACAAATCTTAGGCTGTTACATTATTATCTTAGTTTGGAGGTATGGTAAAAGGAACATTACATTTTTGTTTCACAGATGAAGTATACTAAGACATTGATCAAGAAATTCAAGATGATAGATTGCAAGCCTATTAAAATACCTATGGAGACAAGAATTTAGTTGTCTCATATAGATCCATCACCAGAATTAAATATAACTCTCTATTGGTAGTTGATTGGGAGTCCCATTTACTTGACGTATACTATGCTAGATATTAGCTATGCTATTAGCTATCTTTCTAGGTTCATGTAGGAACCAAAGGTGATATATTGGAAAGAAGTAAATTAGGTATTGAGATACATTATAGGTACAATTGAGTATGGCATAGAGTACAATAATAATGATAAGTTCTTCTTGATAAGATACACAGATGCAAATCATGTAGCTTTTGTTGATGACATGAAATCCACTTCTGGATTTGTGTTCTTTTTAGGATCTGGTACGATTTCATGGGGAAGTAAGAAGAAAAATTGTGTTTCTAGATATTCCATAAAGGAAGAATATTTCACTATAATAGGAGGTGTCTATAAAGTGATATGGATACGTCGCATTCTTTTAGGACTTGGAGTTCCACATACTCAACCTACAATTCTAAATTATGACAATCAGGGTATTCTATATCTTGTTCACAATCCAGTGTTTCATGGGAGAACTAAGCACATAGAGGTTTAGATTAATTTCGTATGAAAACATGTTCAATAACATAACATATAGCTCCAGTATTGCCCCACTTATCATTAGTGTGCAAATGTCTTCATGAAGTCACTTGCACATGATAAGTTTGAGGCATTCAAAAATTCTCTCTTCTTCTCTTCAGGGTATGATCAATTATGGGGGTAATGTTAGAATAATTAATTTATCATAGCTTTTGTAATAAACGTCTCAAGGTGATTTACACCTTTGATTGACATAGGTTAGATGGGGTATTTCCTATGTGTGGTTAGTTATATTTTGAGTCATAATATCCTACAGATTAGGAGATCTAATCCCACTTAGTGTTGTATAAATAAGCATGTCTTTTGGTGATTTTGTTAATTCATTTCATTTTATCTTTCATTCTTTCAAAAAATTAGTATAAAAGGCATGGTTGACTGAGTCAAAGTTACACAATGGATGGAGGTTGAATCTTATGACTTGTGTATGCAATCAAAAATACGTCATGTCTATAAATCAATCCTAACTCAAAGAACATATTTCATACTTACACTTACGATTGGGGATACATTAGATAATTGGTAACATGACCAATGTGGGGATTCACTAGACCCAATTAGGGGATCTCTTACCACAATAAACAATGCTAGGGAGGGTTCCAAAGCCTCCAATCAAGCACAATCATGTAATAACCCTAACTAGGTCCTATGTTTTCATATTCTCTAAACTAATAACAAGTAAATCAAGGAAATATAATATATTGCTCACCAAATCTTGTGGCATAATATGGGGGTTACTAATTGTTAATGACCAAATTTGCACCCTAACTGAGAAAGGGGATTGTTTAGGTGGCCTTGCTCAAAATCTGGTCCAACATGGGAACAACCCCAGGCTGTAGGTCACCTATAGTGGGGTTGAACCTCCATATAATGTTATCTCCTCTTTCATGCTCACCTAAACTAATACTTGCACAGGGAAAAGAGTTAGAAAGAGGGGAAAGGCTCCTAAGAAGGCTAAAAAGGTGATGCACTAAGAGATTTAAAGTGTTAACCTATAATTGCATAAAATAGCTTGAATATTTAGACACTACATACCATAGAGGAGCATAAAGTATTAATTAATATCTATAATGCAAGAAAAACATCAATACTATATAAGTAGAAAAAAAGAAATAATAGACATAGATAATTTTAGACTCAAATTTACATAAAGTACCACATCCTCTTCATTGTTAGATGGAGAACCAAATATAAAAGGCCTCAAGGGAACATAAAAAACATGTAGTCATACCTATGAGGGGCACCTATTAGGGTCGAATAATGAGAAAATGCCAACTACTATTACTTTTATTCTATTACAAAAATGATCATTTACCAAAGTAGTAAATACTAGTAACGAATGATAACCAACGCCCTCAAAATGGAAAGAGAGGGATAATATATGAGAGGGAGAGAGGAGAGAAGAGGGACCACATCTTCTTTGATCTTTTGTTGAGTTTCCACCTCACCATATGAGATCATCTATGAGTTGTAACCTATCAAGGGATGCTCCACAATATTTTGGTCCAATCATGACTAGTCCATCATCAATCAGTTAGCCTATATTTGCTCCAGTTAGTCCTCAAGCTCTTCTCATTAGTTGGGAGATCCACTAGAAGACTATGGCTTATTTTTCATGATGACAAAATCATTATGAGCATAATTAGTGCCATTAACTACTTTTTTAGCTACCAACTTACCACATTTGTTTTGATTTTGCATGCCACCTCCACTTCTCATCATTATGAGGACTAGATCTTCATATCTTTCCCAATAGAGTCATGGCATGCATGCTTTGAGTGGTGTTTCATTGAAGGTATGGCCATATTCAAGAAGGGGAGCATCTCCATAATATCATAAACCTCCTCTTATGCTTTGAAACATGGACATAGATTAACTTTGATCTATATTAGGTCTAAAAGACCTAATCTATCTCTACAAAGCCTTAATGGTGTGGCCTGATCTTGAAAACTTCATTCTGGTTCCACCAAGATCTGCATCGAACTTGGTTCCATATATTCCTATCATCTTGGGTCGAACTCGAGCTTGGTCCTTTATATTTGTTTTCTTAGGGTCGAAAATGACCTCTTCAACCTCCATCAAAAGCCCTAGGCTTTATTTACTCATTTGTCATCAACTATTTACTTAGGATAACCAAATTAAGACTCTAGATAACCTCATACTCAGTTTAAACCCCATTTGCCTCTTTATATTTCTAACCCCCACTTGCTATTGATTTTCTCACTCAATTAAATGTGGATTGTTGGATCTTATCTCAATTTAAGTGTGCTTATGACACTTGCCAATCATGACTTTGTACTTAGGATCCTGTCAGTTTGTTAGCTCCCACACTTATGCTATGTGGTGGCCTCATGGACCTTCCAAGTTCATTAACCCTTTTGACTCATATGACCTCCTATGTGCTTGACACTTGTCGGTTACATGTTCATCCTCAGGCTCTTGCTAAGGATTTTGAACCCAAATGACTACTTATAATACTTATATTTGACATTTGCACGACCATCATTTGATGTCTACAAGGATGTATTTGATGTTCTATAGACCATCAAATTTAAGCTCCAATAGATTTATGCTAGAGAATAAAGTGGACATCCAAATGAATGTCTCTCATTATTCGACCAAGTTTTTAAGTTTATATCTCAAAGCATGGAAATCATGAAGGCACCAAACTTGTAGGAAATGTTCTTCTTATTAAAAGGGATGGCCCCTTTTAATCTATTGATTCCAGGGAGACTTCTAAGTGAAGATATTAAATGCACAAGTTGGATGGTCCACTCGATCTTGTGTGACATCTCGGTGATGGTCTAATTTATTTGGCTAGGTATATGGAACTTAGTAAAATTTGACTGAGGAGCTAACTTTGAACATGCATCACTTCTACCGCACTTCGATAGATGATCTAAAACTTAATGCATAGTAACTAGGGACCAAGATAAATAAACCCATGTGACCAATTTATCCTATAACTGTTACATGTGTGAGATATGGCCTCATTAATATGCTCACTCAAATTTCTCTGAGCTTCTTTGAAAATGTCTAAGTATGGAAACTTAAGGAAATTTTCTCGAGAGGCCAACTTTGAGTTCTAATATCTTCTGATGTATTTTGTTAGATGACTTGAAACCTAGTGTATATGTTCTTGGGAATAATGTGATTATACTCATATGGAAAAATTTTCCTAACTCATCTATATGTGGCAATTATGATGTCATAAAAGTGCCTACTCAAATTTTTTTCCAGTAGAGTCAAGATGTCTAGATCAATACAATGAAGAATCAGATGGATGCCATGCACTTCTAAGTCATTCCAAGCACTCTTGGAATCGCATAGGGTCTTATCCTTTTCAAAATATCCCCCTTTTACCTTTTAAAATGCCCTTTATAACTTTGAAAAGTGTCCTTCATATATTTTGTCTTGGGATTTTTGAAGAGGACACTTGCCTGAGAAATTGACCCTTTGGGATTAGTGTTTTGGACCAAGTTTTTAGAAATAAATACCTTTAAAGATTTTTTTAGGGTCTATTTTCTCAAAGAAATGCCCTTTAGGATTTTTGTTTCATACAAATTACTTGAAATAATTCATAACACTTAGCCCAAAATATCTGAAACAAATCTCCTGAAAGAAATTACACTTAAAGGTGGAACAATTTTTTTGAGGGAAATGTGCCTTGTACTAACCCTTGGCAAAAAATTAGAATTTTTGGCTAAGTGTAAACTTAGGATTTTTCTAGACCTACTTCTTGTAACTATTTAGCATTATGAAAACTTTCTTGAATCCCCCTCATTTCGTCTAGATGCCTGCTCAAACCATTTGATCATTGATCTATCAAGAAATCTGCTTAGCATCTAGGCAAGTTTTGTATGTGGGCCAAAATTAGCAAATAGTAAACAAACAAACATGCATAGGAGAATCTCAATTAATCTATGTATGATTAAGAACCTAATGCATGGAGAAGAAGAGCAATATTATTTGAAGCTAGTACTTATACTAATTATATCTACTAAAGAGAAGAGCAAAGTTAGAGAATACTTACTTGAAAGATGAATCCATCAAGACTGAATCTCTCTCTTAGCTAAAGGGGCTTTGCAAGAGGTTTTTGTGGTTTGTAAGGATCACTAAGAGATTTCAAAGTAGTCAAGACTTCTCCATAATACTATATTCTCTAAGTAGAAACCTTAAGCTAAGGCTCCTCAAGTAGAATGGTGGAAGAGTAGATTGTAAAGAAGCACAAGTGAATAATAACTCTTGATCATTGGTAAATAATGATGAAATGATCTTGTATATATAGGTGGATTTAACCCTAAGCCCTTTCAAAAGTTTTAGATGATAGGGTTGACCCAATCGATCTAATATAATTATGGACAAAAATTCACCATGTCATGAGCTAGGTCATCCAAGAGACAACGTAGACCCTAAATGAATTTTACCCACAACAGTACAGGGTCGACCTAGTTGACCTAGTACTATAGACTATCGAAAGGGGCTTAAGGTGAGGAAAAGAGGGATGGAAAGTGGGAAAATATTAAAGGAGTGTGCAAATGAGGAGTAATATCTTAGGGAATGGTTTTTAGGAGTTGGTTAAATTGGTCATAAATGTCAATAAGGGATAATAATCTTGTGAAGCACCACTGGTCTGCCCACCCCTTTCCCAGTATACCTTTTAGGGTGTGCGCTTAGAGAGATTGAGTCTTGATGGGTTCTTGTAAGATATAAAGCACCATTATTTGTTTAAAGTGTTAAAATATTATGTGTATACATATGCCCCACTGGAATATCATCACATGTCACTAAGGTGCAATAAGGGATGGTGCTTCGAGAAAGAACATAGTATCACATAACGTTGAGGCTAAAAAAAGTTATAGTATTTTAAAGAAAAAATAATTGAAAGTAAATGATTGAAAGGGAAATAACTAAAAAATTAAACGTGATGCATACCTTGACTTACTTTTATTGTTAGATGGTTTTCTGTTGTGTTTGTAGTTTTGATTGTGGAGGGCACAAAGACTACTTGCAATAAACCCAAGAATATAAAACTAAAGAGCAAAAACATATAAACATAAGAAATTCAAGATAACTAGTGCTATGTGGGTGATATGTACTTGGAAATTTGGCAAGCTAGGGTGACAAGTGTTATGTTAGACCAAATGAGTAATTCAAAATTTAGAGTTATCGGGTAATCGAAAAGCCAATGCTACTAAAGACCAAAAAACTCAAACAAGTAAACTTTAATTAAGAAAGACAAACTCACCAAGTCAATCCAATGATACATGTCAAAAAGGATGGTAATCAAACATCAATATGAAATTAGTAACAATCCTTACTTAAATAAAGATGGACAAGCAAAAATGGTAAAACAACATTGATAAGTTAGAAGTAACAATACTTACTCAATCATTAATGGAAAAAGGTACACAAAAGGGAAAACAACATTGATGAGTGAGAAGTAACAAGTCAACCTCAATCAACAATGGAAAAAGTATATAAAAATAAAAATGAACTCAAGTGTCCACAAAAAGGGTGGTACAACAATGACAAATGGTAAAAGAAAGAAAAATAATTCTAACAATGTGAAGCCATGGTGTAAAGAAAATAATTCATAGTTGCTCAAGCATATTGTTTTGTTCTAAGGACAGAAAAACTGAAACAAAGTAGTGTTATCATGTTTTTAAGATGTGAAGAAGAAGGGATTAGAGAAGAGGAAAAATAAATTTAGAATCACACATGCCTATTAAGGGGGAAATGGAATGGGTGGAGGGGAGAATGAAGGAAAAACCAAGGTAGAGGAACTCTTTATCAAAGTCAAGACACTCAAATTAGGTTTGTCAAAACAAGAGGACTTTTGACCTTAAGGACTCTGAAGAACTTCTCCTAGCCACACAATTCTTAGGTCAATAAATGTAGTGTATAGATCATCCCATGAAGGCTATATGATTGAAACATAAAATGGACCTACCTTCCCACAACATGTTCCCCATTCCTTAGGACCCTTTACAGCGCTGTCAGTCTACTATGAAGATTGGGTATTTGTGTGAGAGAGTAGGTAGCACCATAGAGTTTATTAAATTCTCCTATTCCAATTTATTGGCCTACCATACCCTAATGGACCTCGGCTCTAGTGTGAGGCCAACTATGGAGTTTGATCTTTGATTAGAGATAGGAGATGTACTTGTAATCATGTATTTTGGTGTGATTTTAACTTTTGAGATTTGTTTGTTGCCTTTTGTATATCATTACCTTTTGTTTCAAATCATTTGGATTTTAACTTTCTTGATGGCTTATTTTATTCCTCCTCCATATAGATGTGGAAGACCAAACATGAGAGATAAAGATGACTTTAATTTGAATACTTGGGACTTAGTTGCTAAGAGGGAGAACCACATAGAGCATGATGTCTAAGAGTCTTATAAATTTAGGTGAAATAAAAGTGTTATCTTGACTTCAACTTTATTTGATCCAATGTGGAGTGAAAGGAAAGGAAATCAAGAGGAATGAAATATGAAATAATTTGAATTACTTCAAATCGCAAAAAATGTGACAAAGGGTGAAAAAGGGGTACAATGACATAAAAGTGTGATTCCTTATCATAAGAAATGAGGGAAATGGAGAAAAACATGCTAACATAGGTTGTTATGCAAATTTTATCTATAAAAAGAAGCAAAAGCTAAATCTAAGAACAAAGATCAATAACTCATAATTATGAAGAAGCACATTCTAGAAAAGGAATGACAAAATGGTGATTTTAGGAGGAAGGTCAGGTCTTATCCATGGTCTTACATTGCAACTAATAAAATAGAAACCCATGAGGGTTCCAAGAAGCATTTTGAAAAATAAATGAGGTAATAGAAAAACAAGATGGTATTTGTGAGGAAGGCCAAGTCCTATCCTTGGTCTTACACTGAAACTCATAAAAGAAAAACCCAAGGGGTGCAAAAAGTGTGTAAAAAGTATGAAAATAAAGAGACTTTATTACATTAAGAGGAATACTGGGTTCTATCCATTATTTTACGATGCAACTCATGAGAAAAAGAGGAAACCCAAAAGACCAAAAAAGGAGGAATAAGGTTTCTGAAAAAGAGAAAATCACTACAAAGGGTGAGACTCATGTAAGTAACCTAAAAAAAGTGATAGATAGAAAACATATATATAGCATAAAAAAGGGAAGGATTAAGCAAAATACTTCTTGAGGAATTGTGTGTTGGTGGGCTCTTTGAAAATAAGACATTTATTAGTTTGAAGGTGATAGGTATTTGGACCAAGAATATCTTTGCCTAAATAAGGGCCCCACCATTTTTGGGCATATTTACCTTCTTTGTCATGAAAGTAGTAATTTAAGGACAAGATCACCAACATTAAATGTGTAAATTTTAATACGTTTGTTATGTTGTTTGGTAATATGGGCCTTGTATTGGTAATTATATTGCAAATCAGAATGATGATGTTCATCAAGGAGATCAAGGGTATGAAGGCGAGCTTAAAATAATTCTTCATTGGGTATGATACCATGAAAGGAGATACAGAGAGAGGGAATCTCAACTTCTAATGGAAGGACTAACTCAAAAACATAGACTAGAAAGAATGACATTGCCCTAGTGGTAGTACATATGCTAGTCTGATTGGCCCAAAGAGTAGGATAGAGATTAAGGTGCCAATCCGTGTAGGTTTCATAAATTATCTTCTAGAGAATTTTGCTAATGATTTTGTTTGTGGCCTTATCTTAAACATTACATTGTGAATGATAGGGTGTGGAAAATTTTGGATTAATTTTAAATTTAGCACATAGCTATTTGACATCCTTATGTTTGAAATTACCACCATTATCTAAAATGATGGTATGGGAAACACCAAAGTGGAAAATGGTTTGATTAAGAATAAATTTGGAGATGGTAGTACTAGTGACATTGACAAGGGGCATAGCCTCAACCCACTTGGTAAAGTATTCTATAGTGGTGATTATAAAGACATGCTCATCTTGAGATCAATGCAATTTGCCTATGAGATCTAATCCCCACATGGAAAATGGCCAGGGAAATTTGATAGTTTGAAGTTAGGCTAGAGGTGAATGAATTATATCATCATAAAGTTGGCAAGGGGTACACTTTTTAGTGAATTCATTTGCATCCTTTTCAAGAGTGGGCTAAAAGTATCCCATACATAGGCATTTATAGGCTGTAGCATGTCCGCTATAGTGGCCACCGCAAATGCCCCCATGTGCTTGTTCAAGAAGAGGAGGGACCTCATCTTACATAACATAATAGATCAAGGTAACTTTAACATTATGATAATAAACGATGTTATATTGAAAGACATACTTAAAATCTTATTTATGAATACGAGTCTTTTCACAAGAGTCTAAATTGAGAGGAAAAGTTTGGTGTTCCATAAATTGAATGATGTCTTTATACCATAGGCTTTGTCAAATGGTGACAACCTTGATGTGGTAGATAAGAGAATCTTGTGGTTGAATAGAATAGGGAGATTTTCTTATTTGGATTAAAAAAGTGGGATAAAAAATAACTTGCTGCAAATGAAAAAGAGAAGCTAAAAAAGCAAGTGATTTAGCAATAGAATTTTGATCTCGAGGGATAGGTTCAATGGTGAAAAAATGAAGTATTTGGCAAGAGTAGTTGCAATTTGATGATAAGGAATGAGATTCTCACTTTAGAATTGGTAATCACCATTTAATTGGTGGAAAATGAGTTGAGAATTACCTAAAGCATGCAGATATTGGATATCTAAGTCAAGAGCAGCTTTCATACCTAAGATTAGAGCTTCATACTCTACCATATTATTAGTGACGTCAAAGGTTAACAGAAAACCTAAAGGGATGATTTTTCCAAGAGGACTTGTAAGAATGCAACCTACTCTAGTTCCTTAAAGGCATTTAGCACCATCAAAGTGGAGGGTCGAAGTATCTTTATGTAAGTCAACATTAATTTTAAGTTCTTTTATAACTACTCTTGGTTTAGTAGTGTTGAGAAGGATAACAAATTCATCGAGATTACTTGATTTAAGATCAATAGTGAAGTTATGAAAGTAATCTTTAAAAGGGATGGCTTTATTGAGACCTTCAATATAGAGAATGTTATCATTAGGAATACTATCTTGAAGGTGATTAGTAGCTGGCACAAGAGTTACAACAAGTTGATCAGCTATGATTTATCCTTTGACAACTTTTTGAGTGATAATACAGAGATCAAATTCTATGAGGAGGACCATCCATTTGTGAATTCTATCTTTAGAAATAAAATATTTAGAGAATAAGTGATGAAGGGGGTTAGAATGAATAATTACATAAGTGGTCTAATAGAGCATGTAATGTAGAAGCTTTCAGTCGTAATATAGATGGCAAAGAAATCATGTTCAGCTTTTGTATAATGTTTCTCATAATCAATGAGGCCTCAACTAATGTAGTAGATGACATATTCTCTTCCAATATCAGCTTGTTGGGCAAGAATTGCCCTAACTGATATGGGTGTGGAAGAAGTATATAATACAAAGGTCAATCATTTGAAGGAGGATGAAGCGTAAGCGGGTGAAGTAATGATTCTTTCATGTTGTCAAAGGCTTTTTGATAAGGATCCATCCATTCTAAAACGTTACCTTTCTTAAGAAGAGAATTGATGGAGTGGATATGGTATGCCATTTTGGGGATGAATCATCTAATTACCCCAGCTTTGCTAAGATAAGTGTGAATATCTAGAATGGAATGAGGAATGGGCATGTTGATGATAGCACTAATTTTATCAAGGTCAACATCGATGTCACAGAGAAAGAGTAGGAATCCTAACAATTTTCTAGATGTGACACCAAAGACACATTTGTATGGATTTAGTCTAACTTGATAGTTGAAAATATGGTCAAAGATGATGGTAAGATAAAAAAGATGAGTCTTATGACTTTGGACTTAGAGATGAGGTCATCGACATAGGTTTCAATAATTTTATGGATAAGATCATGAAAGATGTGAGTCATTACTCATTGGTAAGTGGCTCCAGCATTTTTGAGGCTGAAGGGTATTTTAACATAGCAATAGATGCCCCATTCCATGGTGAAAGTGGTCTTATGTTGGTCTTTAAGGGCAATGTGAATTTGATTGTAACCTGAGAAGCCATCCATAAGAGATAACATTTCATAACCAGCTGTGGAATCAATAATGGCATCTATTGAAGGTAAAGGGAAATTGTCCTTGGGACAAGTGAGATTAAGATTATGGAAATCAATGCAGATGTGAATGACCATATTAACCTTTTTCTAAATAGGAACTATGTTAGAAACTCATTCAGAATAATCCATCAGTTTGATAAATTTAGCATCAAGATGTTTGATGATTTCCTTGTGACATAAAGTGGAGACTTTGGGTGGAAATTTTTGCTATTTTTGATTCAAAGGTTTGGCATCAGGATAAGTGATGATGTTATGTACCATAATGCTAGGGTCAATACTAGGCATGTCCTCATAAGACTAGGCAAATATCTCATGATATTAATAAAAAAATAAGCTAAAGTTATCATATTCGGTAGGTGAGAGTTCGTGAGAAACTATAATTGGTCAAGGGCATGATGGAGTACCATATTCAATGCAAGTAATTTCTTTAATAAGCATATCATTTCCATCTTGGAAATGGTATGGTGCCCTTAGGTAAGGAAGAAATTGGATTAGATTTAGGATCAATGCTATCAATTAAGTTGTTAAAACAAGGGGTTTTGGTTTTAAAATTCCCAAGTTTGTGATATTACTAAGGAAATTGAGGTTCTCAAGCATGAAGTATTTCAAAAATAGCTTCATCGCTAGGCAAGGTAAGAAGAAGACCATAATACTCAATATCTACTTTGAGATCTAGAATTTTATTATGATGGCAATCATATTTAGAATGTATCTGATAAACATCGATAGACTTGGTATCTAATGTAATCTCAAGAGTAGGAGAAGTAGATGGATAAGATGGGATTGGTGTGTCATTAGTTTTATTTTTGGGGGAAGGATTAGATGCAATGATTGGATCCATAGGTGGTAGAGAAGATGCAAGAATTTTTAAAGATTTTAAAGGTATGATTTGTTCTACTATCCAAGGAGTATCAAGAAGTGGAGAATTAAAAGGAGGCACATGACCTTCAAGATCTCATTCATGATCCTTAAAAATGGTATGATCATCCCAATTAAAAGCATGGATTTGAGCCAAGGTTTTGTAATAATGTTGAACATCCAAGTCTTGAGATTGAGCTTGTGCCATTATGTAATTATCATCATATGTTGGAGAAATTATACATGCTTGAGATTCAGGGGGATTTTCAGAAGGTGAAATGCCAATATTACTGAATATACTTGGAGACATGATGAGAGGATCTTAAAATAATTTGGCCACTCCATAATCATTGCAAGTGAAGGATTCTTTAGGTAAAGAAGGCTCTTGAGAATTGCATGGAGGGGGAAATTAGTGATCTCATCAATGAGAGGAATAATATGGTCCCAAGGTAATAAATAAGGAGGAAGCCACTCAAAATGTAGGGAGGTAGCTTGCTAATATTGCAAGTATGTTGAAAATCATTAGGTTCATCATCATCTGAATCAGTAAGAGTGACTTGTAAATTAGGGTTGATGTTGATGAACTCAAGTAAAGGAGCACTATTGATCTTAAGAATGGTAGGAATATGATACTGAGATTTAGGATTAGGAAGTTGAATACTCCAAGGGTCGGGATCAACCTCATGCTTATATCATTTTCCATTATGTAAGAATTTAATGCATTAGATATCAAAAGAAGTAATGGTCCTCATTTTATGAGTCTATGGGAGACCAAGGAGTATGTTATAAGATAAGGAAAATCAAGGACCATAAGTTTAGTTCAAATGATTTTAGGTCCGATTGCTAGGGGAAGACAAATAGAACCAAGTGGCTTTTGATTAGTTTTATCAAATCCATGACAGGTAAGGTGGGTTTGCTTGAGATGATCCTTATTATAACCAAGTTGTTCGATAAGCCACAAAGATTTCACATTAATAATAGAGCCTTCGTTGACTAGAAATTTATGAATAAGGGTAGTATTAATGGCTATTTTAATGAATATTGGTGGATCATCGACATGAAAAATAATTTCATCATTGATCATGTCTTCTTCAATAAATTTAATATAAGGATTAGAAGGACACATGATTTCAATGGTATGCACGTTGCTAGGTTGAGGTTCAATAGAAGGTGGTTCTTCATCTATAGGAGATGGATCTTCGATTTTTTTTAATTTTTTCATAAGGAACTTGTGATGATAAAGGGAAGTACGAACTAACTCCATAAGTGGAATATTACAAGGCATAGAGTTAAGTCCTTCAAGAAAGTTCCAATGAGATTTAGAAGAAAAACCAACATGATGTTTAGGAGGTAAGGTAGATCTTGAAGGAATAGAAGTGGTGGGGGTTTCAAAAGGAGGAGATGGTTCCTTAGGGGATTCTAAAGTGAGATTGGTGGTTGTAGTATCTTTTATAAGTTGTTCTTCTAAAGATGGCTTCTTAGATTTGGTAACAAGATCTTTGTGAGCTAGCTTGTGATGATAATTGACCTTAGTAGTGTTAACATATTGAGAATTATTGTAATATTGGTCATAATTGACATCAATAAAACAAACATCCTTGGTATTTTGTTGATTATTAGTTGTGGAAAAATATTTTTTGTTCTTTGAGGTAGAAACTTTAGAAACTTGTCATTTTTGAGAAGCAACGGTGTACTCTTGACGATGAAGGTTGATCATAGCTTCATTATTAAATGAATCACCAAGCATATATGAGACAAAAAATTTAGTAAGCCTTCTAAAAGATTCATGGGAGTGACCAATGTCGATGTGGAACCAAGAAAATTGATTAGGGTCATACCACTTAGGAGGATTGTTAGGATAAGTAAAAGGTTTGTAGGGTGGTAAAAATTATTTCATTTATTACACTGTGAATGGTGTGTGAGAAGATGAAGGAATGTTAGTTTTGGCAACTCCTAGTTTGGTTTGAGGAGTATTACCAATGATAACATTAGTAGATGTTTGAAAATATATTTTAAGAAGTTTAGGATTAGGTTTGAATTGCTTCATAAGAAAGTCTTGATGTTCAACTTGGTCAAGAGCCTCATTAAGTGTTTGGGGAACAAAATTTCAAACCTTATATTGAAGAGGAGTTAAAGTAGTTATACAGAGTTTTAAAAAATTATCATCAGTCATGTTATGATCAACTTTATGGGCTAGAGATTTCCATCATTTTATGAAATCATGAGCTGATTTAGTGGGATATTACTTAGCATTGATGAAGTCACTAAGACAATTTTTGGGAAGATCATTATGTTGAAACTCTTTAACTAAAGGATTGAATAGATCCTCAAGTTGCTAAATGGGATGTTGTAAAAGTTGGTTGTACCATTCTAATACATTGCTAGTGAAGGTTTTGAATAAGAGTTTATTTGTGGCAAAGGTATTAATTTGGATCCACTCTTTGTAAATATTGCCAAAGGATTTGAGAAAAGATGCAGGGTCTTTAGTCCCATCATACTTGATAGTTGGAGATATGTTACCAATATCAATGGATACGATAAAAGGGGATAAAGGATCATTTTGAATAATTTGAAACATTTTTTTATTCATTATTGCTTGAGGAATAATATTTCCTAAAGCATCTCTAAGAGGTGGAGGAATGAAATTGGGATTGGATTGAACATGGATAGTCGAAGGTTGATTAGCCATATTGATCAAATTACATTGTAGTTCCATCATTTATGAGGTGTTAGAAGTTTGCATTATATTCATTTGTTGTGTGAATTGTGTGATAAGTTGAGTCATATAAATTGGAGGGTTGGTGTTTGTTGGATCACTCCTTGAATTGGTATTAGGGGGAGGGTTATTAGAAGATGGATTATTGATTAAACTTGTGTCAATTATTCCCAAATTAGTATGAAGAGTTTGAAAATGGGAATTGTCTTGATAGGTATATAAAGGATTAGATCCACCTACTTCATCTTGAGGTGTGATTTTCACCATGTTACAAGCCACGATGGAGGAGGGGAATAGGTGATCCAAAAGTGATGGTTCTCTTGAGAAGAGAAGAGAGGGAGAAATGAACATCCCATATAGTATCTAAATGGATTCATGTTGTCTAAAAAGATTTTGATAGGGGACCTCATGATGAATTGAAATAAATAAAAAAATACTGAGGAGAAATAGAGAACTAATTCAGATAGATAGGGAAAGTAGTAAGAGTACAGAGTCGACTAGGTCCACCTAGTACTAAAAATAGGGTATGAAAACTGAGAAAATAGGGATACAGAGTTGATAGGGTTGACTTAGTACTATAACCTAGGACAAATAATAGGAAAAAAAGATACAAATTTGATAGATTCAACCTAGTAATGTATCTTGAGAGGCATAAAAGAATACTATGTTGATAGGGTTGACTTAGTACTGCAAGCAGGGGAATAGACAATCTATAAGAGACTATGTCGAATAGAATGACAATATACTATAACAAGAATTTTTTTCAAGTAATTTTAAAAGTAAGGAATGAAAATAAACACCCAATCAATTGGGTTGATGAGGATGATCCAATTGAGGCACATAACACAAAACCTTGCACCAATGCAAGTTTTTGTAATACAACATATAATTAAGCAAAGTGTAAGTAGTCAACTGGGAAAGTAAATACTAACTAAGTGGTCATCCTAAATGTTGTTAGATTATTAGAGTATGATTTTAAATGTGATATTAAGTAGGCTATAAATAGGGAACTAGAAATCAATCTATGGATGATTTTAGGACATTTAGGCTGAAAGGCATCTATGTTGGTAATGGTATTGGCTTGGTATTAAGGGCTACCCCCTAACTTCACACATCATAACAATAAGGGTGTCGAGTTCTTTGCCAATATATACCATTAACCATGTGTTTATACTTGGCCAAAAAACCAAGTCAGCTTCCCCATTGGTGATGAAATCTAAGTAGGTAGGCCTTGGGTAGATAATTGTTAAATGCATTTTAAGATTATGTGATTTGGTAGTGTATGAAAGAAAGAGAAAAATAGTGTAACTAAATGGTATATTGAAAAACCACCTAATTAGATTATGTGATCTATTCTAATAATGCAAGCAATTGAAAGTGAAAGTGTGAAGTAATTACTAGCATATAAGTGTTTTTTCCAAATTTGAAACATAATAAAGTGTTAATTCTGATGATAGTGTATGCAGAGATTATAGAATAGAGTTGACAATGTCGCTACTATACTACTAAAGCAAGGTTCTATTAAGAACTATGTTGATAGTGTCGACCTAGTCTTTCAGACATAAGATATAATACATAACTAGGTTGACAGGGTCAACCTAGTTTGCTGTGTAAGGGCAGCTTTAAAGACTACAAATTATAAAAAAAATAGAACTATAATGAATAATAGAAATGACAAATAAAGAGAGAAAGGAATGTAGACACTCAAAAATTTTACATGACAACTTTCAATGTCAAACTACCTCTTTAACCCTCATTCGACCTCGCGTTTAGTGGATTACCTAGTCAACTAGACTTGCTTACTAACTTGACCCCTAACTTATCATGTTTAATGTATCCATTTAATTCAACTTGATTTAACCTATTTTCCTTTAACCCCTCAACCACCGATGATTGGCCTAACCATCATCAGTTATCCAAACCATCGATGGTTAGGTCCCAAAACCTATTATAAAGTCTTAAAGCAATGACAACCTTGTGTAAGATTAACATCTCCCTAAACACCAACTTGCTTTTAAAACTTGATTTTAAAACCTCTTGAATAGGCAAATTTATCTCCTTACCAAATTAGTAACTTCCTCCATACTAATTAGCAACTTCATCCTGCAAAAGGAGAAGAGGAGGAAGTGAAATGGATTCACAAATGAATTCATGCCCAGGCTATTGTATTTTCTTATGTAGGTATCCAACATCCCTTCAACAAGCAAGCAACAATGTTGGAGACCTGAACCTCCATCTGCATCACTTTTGAAGGCTAAATTACCATCACTCTAGCCAAATTTCCTCAACCTCCACCATTAAATTACATGTATCTTGTGCTTATTGTCATTGATTTATCTTATTTCTAACCTCCCTACCCCAACTAGACCTCTTGACATCTCATTCTCCCTCCCATAGACCTATATCAAAACCCCCACCTGCTTATTCATAATCTTGCAACTCCACTTCAATATCCTCCCAGAATACACAAGCAACTTTCAATGGTTAGCCTAACCATCGACGGTTACCTCAACCATCTCCAATTACCCAATTGTCCCTAGTTACACCAACTGCAGCCAGTTAACCTGACTGCCATCGGTCACTATGGCACAAAAATCCAACAAACTATTTTTAGCCCATTACCCTCATCCAAACCCACTTTTCTCTATTTCTACTTGATAATAGTAACCTTTTTGATTTTTTGAACCAGACCCCAACCATTTTAGCATAAGTATTGACCCATTATTGCTATTTTTAGTTGTTTTCTTTAAACAGGAATTTACTTTCTCTTTCTTACATGTATTTAATTTCATATCATTGAATTCAAGTATCCTTTATTTTCATTTTTATCAGCTTAATTGTTATAACAATGGATTGACAACCTCCTAGTAAGCACTAAACTTCTTGGATCTAGCTCACGCTAGGTAGCTCACTCAACCATCCATTTAACAAACCCCTTTTTGAATGTTTTTATTATCTATAGGTTATTCCTTCCTAGCCAAAGAGGAGTTCCCATTATCATCTAGATTCACGTGTGCATTTTACCAGGGATTTTTCTACACACCCTATTACTAGTTTCCTTTACTCTAAACTAAGAAATGATAACAAATTGACTAAAATAATTTGGCATGATTGGTGGGACCTATTTCCATTTTTTCCTTATTGTTTTCTCATCGAATGAAATCTAAAAATTTATTTTTGGGCTTAAAATAAACCTTTTGTATACATTAATTGCCTACTTATCTTAGTTCATCTAGTAATTTAGAAGGCAAAGTAATTGATCATAGTTTTCACACTTCTTATCACACACTAAGCCAAATCACAAAACAATTAATACATCCAAACATATCGAAGATAAGGCCTGACTAGGATTTCATCACCTAACAATAACCTTACCCCCTCCTAACTATCCTAATTAGATTTCACCACCAATGGGAGAACCAACTCAGCTCTCTAGTTGAGTATAAACTTTGAACTCAGTATATTTTGGCTAAACACCAGACACTCTTACCACTAAGAGATCATGAAGTGAGGGGGTAGGCCCCAATACCAAACCATGTACTGAAGTTCAACATAGATTTTCCTCTTGAGCACCTAAACAACTTGAAACCAACCTTAGATTGCCTCTTTAGTACCCAATCTACACGCCAAATTCCCTCTTCACACTTTCTAAGGGATAAGCCAAAAGTGATCTAAAAATAATTCTAGGATTTAACACATTTTTAGTGTATGAATTGTTTGCCTTGAATTATTTTATTTCGATTGATCTTTGTTTGAGGTGTAAGTTTCATCATTTATTTCTTATTTTCTCACATGGTCTTTACTAAACAATAATTGAGAAACCAAACTGATCAACCACCACCTTCTTCCTCCTCCTCCATGGAATACAATTCTAATGATGAGGGTTCACCTCATTTTTCTCCCCTTCTTACCAGAATTCTAATTGTTTCTAAAGGTGTTGCAAATTTTTCTACCTTCCTTGACAACAATCTAGTTGCCCTTCAACACTATCTCAATAACTTACCCAACCATACCTCTACTGATTTAGTTCCTCTGATAGATCCTCCTTATGGTATGCCTCCCCATCTTATGGTGGGAGTTACCTCAACCCAACCGTTATTGACCTAAGCCTCCTCTTCTTCCAATGTCCCATCTACTACCACTACCCAAACCCAATAAAATATTCCCACCTCCAACCAAATACCTCCTACCACAACCCACACTTCACATATAGGTTTAACTTTACCTCTAGTTACCTATACTCCACCTACCATGGGGTTGTCTTCTTCTCCTATTTACACCCTTCCCCTTGTCTCAACCAACCCATCAACTTTTACCCCATTTCAGAACTTGGTGCTCTCTATACCTCAAACACTTCCACCCATTAGCACTAGAGTCACCACTCAACCTTAACTTACCCAACCTCAACCCACCACCTCAGCCATACCTTTAACTCAACCCACCACCTCAGCCATACCTTTAACTCAACCCACCTCCATTCCTCAACAAGTGCCCATGAAAATCTATCAATATGTCTGTAATACACAAGGGTACATAACACCTTCCACCTAATCATTTATGTCAATTAACCCCTATGTGACACCATATCAACCTTTTATGACCACTTACCAATATGTGGCTTCTTCAATAGCTTCTATCACTTATCCAAATATAGCTTTCACCCAACCTCAATAAAATTTGCCCCTGATTTATGCATCTTCCCAACCCTAGCCAGACTTGATCAAGCTGTTAATGGACAAAATGACCAACTTGGAGTCATTTATCTTTGGGTCTCATAAAATTTTATCCTATGATCAAATTTTTAATGAACCCATTCATCCATTTGTCCCTATCCATGCTTATCCTCAATGGGAATTGCCCAAGTTTTCCAAATTACAAGGTAAGGAGGACCCCCAACATCATTTGAGAGCATTCCATCATTCTTGCTATTTAATTGCATACGATGATGCTTTCCTTCTTCGAACCTTCCCCATGTCCTTATTTGAACCCACCCTTGATTGGTATAGTGATCTTCCCATGCACTCCATCTTTTCTTTTTCTCAACTGGCCCACATCTTTTTAAGACACTTTTTGATAAACATATCTAAACAGGTTTCTATTATTGACCTCTATTCCATTAAGCAATTCGATGATGAGTTAATTGCTGATTTTGTCGCTAGATGGAGAGGTATCATCAACCAACTTTATTTTTCCTTACCCCAACCCAAAATTATTGAACTCTTCTCTTGGGGTTGTGTCAAACATATTTCCCCCACTCTTCAAGTTCAAACCTTTCGAACTTCGATGAGGCATTACATGGTACAAAAACTTGAAAATTAGGCCATTGATGAGGGGAAATTGAAATTACAGAACAAAATTCTAGCTATAAATCTAATGACCCATCCTCTACCAAAACCACTAACCAATCCAATACCAAGGCAATGGCATCCACAAACTTAGTTATTCTAAAAACCGCTCCACCTCAAACTGTTAACTAGCCACCTTGAACCAATTCTTCAAACCCTCCTTAGTAATAAAACTAAAACCACAACTGAGCTCCTCCAAGACAATATACTCCCATTACAGAATTGTATGCATCAATTTTTGATAAATTTCTCAAAGCCAACCTCATCCAACTTCCACTAATTAAACTACCCTAGTAATTTGATTCTTCTTGCCCCGTACCTAGGTGGTATAATAAAAATGACCATTGTGTCTTCCACCATGTTGTAGGACATGACATTAATAGATGTAATACCTTCAAAAGTCTTGTCTAAAATTTGATTTATATTGGAGAACTTGCATTTGATAATCCCAATGCATTTCTTAATCAGTCCCTTGACATTTTTTGTAAGCCTTTTCCCAATCATGCTCCTTCCACCTAACACCATGACAATAAACCTGAATCATCTCACTCTCATGAGGCACATACAATCAATGTCATTCATAACGAGCCCATTATTGAAGAGACCATTACCTCAATCTCCTAAATGGAAATACTGAACTCACCACCTATTCTTTTGGATACCCAAATGAAAGAATCAACCACCCCTCTCTCTTCATTTGATGAACCTTATCTTTAACTACCTCTCCTTTAGTGGAAGCACTGAAGGAGGTAACCATTGTTGTAACTACCTATTTTTCTTCCACTCCACCATTCAAGTGGTAGAACTACCCTCTATTCCTTTGGATACCCAAATAAAAGAAGCAACCATCTCTATCCCTCCCATTCAAGACACCACACCAACCTCTCTTATCATAGGACCATCCGTTCTCCTTTCAAAAACCATCCCAAAAATAAAAATTACCTCATTTACCTAACCACCGATTTTGGAATATTCCCTTAAAGAATATAATGAAGGATCTATTTCCTCTTCTCCACCTATGGGCTTGAGCTTTAAAACCAATAACCAAGGAACTAAACCCATCTAAAAGCTCTTTTCTAGGCTAATCCAAAGTCTAAAATTCACTTCCCAACCTAATTTTGATAGAGCCACCTTTTAGAATAATCTTAGACTACCTTACCAAGGCAAATTTGAATCTTGAACTTCACTTGAATCCACCCTCAATCCCATCATGACCCCTTCACCAGATACTTCTTCCAAGACTATAGTGAACCATCCCAACCACCCCCATATAAAATTACCAAATCACCTTACACCTGTTTTACCAAACCAATCAAGAACCTAGGGATTCTCCCCACACCTAGTCACACTCATCCCCCTCTGAGGTTAGATTTAACTCCATCTAGTCCACTAAAGGCAAATCCAACTAAACTACCTAAGAAGGTAGAGTTACCCAAACCTCGACCTTGAACTAGACCCATACCACCTCCTTCCCATTTACCTTCCATCTTAGGACCCCATCCTTCTACCATACTAGTTACCTATTCTTCCTCTAAGAAACTATCCCCTTTTACTCCACCTACACCCATCAAAGCCTATAGTTCTCCATCATTTTAAACCAATCTATCCACCTCCACTTTTCCACATATAACTAAACCTTCATCATCTACATCATTCACATCCAAGTCTTCAACCTCTAAACCAACTATAACCAAGAAAACCCAACCAAAATTACTAATCAAAATCATTCCTCAAACTCTAACTTCCACTCTAAAACCTACGCTTGAGAAGGTTACCCCTCCTAAAACCAAAAAACCCATTACCTCCAACACCTTTGCTTGAATCCGATTCAACCATTTTGCAAAGTTTGTTGCAAACCTCTTCCATTAGCTTACCTCCAATCAAACCTTTTGACCCTTCACACCCTAAACCCTCCTGGTTCAATGATAAATTGATCTATGCATACCATAGGGCACTGAGACATGACACAAAGAACTAAAAATCTCTCCAAGCACTTGTTCATACCCTGTATGATGAGGATGATCTATTATCAGATGAACCCTTCTTACCCCCATTACCTATCTTAACATCAACCTAACCCACCTAACCTTTACCAACTCCCCCTTTCCTACCTAAAAATGAGAAGGAAGAACTGAAGCAAGAACGAAACCCAACAAACCCCCTTTTCCATACTAGTCATGTGGTTACACGATCCCAAGCCTAACAAAAAGATAAGGGAAAGGCCAAAGCCTCCATTATATGGACCTACCCATCAACCCCTCAATCCACCAAGCAAATCCAAGCACCTCTACCCTCACCTTCACAGCTACCAAAACCCAAAGTATCCATTTTGGGACCTTTTCCCTCCAACCCTTCTGTATTCATACAATGGTTAGTGTTGAAAAAACTTCACCAAACACTGTTGAAAATGAACATCTACGAACTAATCAACACTTCACCCCACCATCACTAGGCACTGATTAAGGCTCTAGAATCTATTGAGGTTTAGCTAGATGATCCTCAACCTCTTGCACCCTGGTTTGAGCTCTCCAATTTTTAGCCCTTATTACCTTTTAGGTTCTAAAATACCACCTACTAATCTTGAGGATTATGATCCTCCCTTTTTTATTACTACATACATCAATCAAACCCACATCAAAATGGTTATGATTGATGGAAGACCTAACATCAACATTATCTCCTCCCATGCATATGACCAACTTACGCTACCCAAAAATATCATGTCTAAATGTATAATAGTCTTTCACTCTTTCAATGATACCATGGCCACTACCTTAGGGACTATTGTCTTCTATATCCATTTGGGGCCTTGCACCATTCTTGAACTATTTTGTGTTATAGAGGGAGCGTTACAATACAATGTGTTACTTGGATGACCTTATATTCATGCTATGGGTTATGTCCCTTCCACCTTACATTAATACATCAAATTTGACCACAGGGGATAGGTTGTTACCATCAAAGCTGATCCTAGTCCTTTTGCCTCTTGCAATATGACATATCAGCCTAATGATGTTCTCATTCCTCCATCTACCTCGTAACATACTTCTAATGAAACCACCCCACTAACTGAAACCATCAACACTTCCACTTATAACAATGATGAAGCATCAACTAGCTCAACCATTTCATCATCCCAAATTCTAGTCGAGGACCCCTTACAATCCACATTTCAACATCTCTCCCTTGGAGAACATTGCCTTTTAGCCTTAGATGCTTTCCCTACTCTGCAAGAGTATGAGAATCTCAAATCTGACCCTTCTTACAATCCCAACATTAGAACCATTATCCCTTTTGGGCTCCCCAATAATCAAACAAATTTTGTCTATGGGGGACTTGATTAGCCACTTCTCACTCCCACCACTATCCCATTCATTTAACCATTCACAACTAATTTTTCCTACTTGGACAAACCAACCTTTGATAAAGCATACCTTTATCGGTGTGCTTGGAAGGGGTTTGGTCTTAGCCTTTATGAATAGTGACCTCATGAGTTACCCATAATCAAAACTTAGAAACCTCATGAGTTCTTTGGCTTTGGGTTTGTACCACTAGAAGAACCCACCTCACCAAAACCCATTGCCTCCATTGATAAAGAACCTCCAACCCCATCTCCCTCTAAATTTAAGGACTCTAACATTGTTCCATCTCACTTTTTTTTTAATCAATACCATTAGTTTAGGCCACCTAACTTACCAAAAAGATTACCAAACTAAAACCTTCCCTCTTATCCATATCAAAATGATTGAATGTGACTCTCTTGCCATCAACACCATCCAACATTGGGATGATGATTCCATTCTTGCCTACCTCAGTGTAGGGGATTCTTCCATTCATAAATCCCTCCCTCTTGAGAACTAAACCATGCTAAACAAATCAACCATTGATGTTAACTTGGGTATTTAGGATAACCCCCATATCATCAAAATTGGCTAATCCTTAAATTCCATTGAGCAATAATACTACCCTTCTTTCCTTCAAGACCGTAGCATAGTGTTTGCATGGCCCTATCAAGATATGCCTATGATTGACCCTTCTATCACCCTCTACAACATTATCACTCATCCTGAGATAAAGCCAATTTGGCTAAAGCTTCATAGAATGCATCTTTGCATAGCCCTCTTAGTTAAAGAACTTTAACATCTCTTATCTATTGACTTCATCCAACCCATTGAATACCCACAATGGGTTTCTAACATCATTCCTATTACCAAGCCTATAGGAGGACTTCACCTCTATATCAATTTTCATGACCTCAACCTTGCTTGCCCAAAGGATGACTTTCTTCTACCCAACATCGACCAACTTGTTGATCTTACAGCTAGCCATGAAATTTTATCTCTCACAGATGGTTTCTAAAGATATAAAAAGATCTTGATTTCCCCTAAATATCAAAATAAAACTTCCTTTATCACCCCATGGAGAACCTTCTATTATAGAGTCATGGCCTTTGGATTAAATAATGTTAGAGTAACCTATCAATGGGTCATGACCTATATATTTCATGATCTCATCCATAAAATCATAAAGGACTATGTGGATGATCTCCTTGGGAAATACAAACACCACAAGGATCACCTAGATGTTCTCATGATCATCTTCGATAGCCTAATTCATTATCATGTCAAGTTCAACCCCAAAAAGTACATTTTTGGGGTCTTATCTAGTAAGCTTTTTGGTTTAATCATCTCTCTATATGGAATCAAAATAGACCTTGCTAAAGTTAGAGAAATTTTGGAGATGCCTCCTCCTACCAACCTTACACAAATTTGCAACCTATAGGGAAAACTTCAATCCATATGTCATTTTTTCTCCCAACTATTTGATAAATGCCAACCCTTCCACCACCTCCTAAAAAAGGACACCTCTTTTAAGTGGACCAAAAAATGTTAATAATCCTTTGATTCAATCAAGGAGTATCTTCTCTCTCTACCTATCCTCACCCCTCCTAAGGAAGACCAACCATTTTACGTATATATATTTACCACTGATCATTCCCTAGGGGTAATGCTTGCTTATCATGATGAATAGAATAAAGAGTAAGTTGTCTATTACATCAGCCACACCCTTATCGAGTATGAAACTCGGTATACCCATCCCAAAAAGCTCTACCTCACCTTAGTTTTCAAGGCCTTCAAACTCTATCACTAACTTCTTAATCATAAAACTTATGTTATAACTAACATTGACCCCCTCAAGTTCATACATTCTAATCCATATCAAAACCAATGTATGGCTAAGTGGCTAATGTTTCTAGATGAATTTGATCTTGAGTTCCTTCCATAAAAGTCCATTAAATGGTAGGTCATCACTGACTAATTGGCCGAAGCCCCTCTACTCAACAATCAACCTCTTCCTCTTACCTTTCCAAATGAGTCTATTGCAACTCTTTCTCAGGAAGAACCCACCTACCAAATGACCATGTTTTTTAATGGTTCTAAATGACAAAATGGTGGCAGTGTTATAGTAATTCTCATTCCCCTTAATGGGGAACCTCTTCCCCTTTATTTTAATCTTGACTTTGAATTCACCAAAAACATAGCTAAATATGAAGCCCTGGTCATAGGCCTCCAAATTGCCTTAGCTTTAGGAATCAAACCTATCAGTATCTTGGGTGACTCCCAACTAGTCATCAACCAGGTCATAAGATCTTATCAATGTAAAAATGATGTCCTTTTAAATTATAAACAACTCATAGATATACTCTTAGCAACATTCAATCATTACATTATCTAGTCCGTTCCTTGATCTACCAACAAATTCATGGACATGATGGCCTCCCTTGATTCCTAAATTCCATCTCAACCTACCAAATCTAAACTATTCATCACCATCCACTACTTTATCACACCCTCATATATTATTTCTAATCTCCCTACCATTTTTAGTGTGGAGATGTCTCCTTCTGATATTTAGTATGGCCAAGCTTTTAACTACCTTAACCTTAACATCATTCTTTCTAACCTTTCAAAGAATACCTAAAGAGCCTTTGTTTAGAATACCTCTCATTACACCATACTAGGGGGAATATTTTACAAACACATCTTCGATGACCTCTTTTTTCATTGCTTGCATAGGTAGGAAGCTTCCCATGCCATTAAAGAAATGCATGATGGAATCTGTGGGGGACACTTTAGCAGCCTAGCTATTGCTAAGCGTATCCTTCACCTTGGTTACTATTGGCCCACCCTCAATAAGGAATGTTGTGATTATGTAAATAATTGTGTCAAATGTCGATAACACTCTAATCTACATCATGTACCTCCTCATGGCCTTCAAGTATCTATCAATTATTGGCCTATCTTATAATGGGGTCTTGACCTTATTGGGGAAATCAATCCCCATTCTTCATAATAATATCAATATATCATCACCACCACTAAATATTTCACCAAATGGGAGGAGGCCATCCCCCTTCTATCCACCAAAGCTAAAAAAATTATCAACTTCATCAATCACCATATCATCTGCTGCTTCGGTGTTCGTTATAAGATCATCACTAATAATTGAAAATATTTTAAAAACTAAAAATACCAAGGTCTTTATAATTATTTTTGCATTAATTTAAGCTTTTCCTCACCTTATCATCCTCAAACCAATGGAGAGGCAAAAACCTCAAATAAAACTCTCATCAAGATGATCACCAAAGTAGTAAGTGTTTCAAGTCAAGATTGGTACTACATATCCCCTTCACTTTATGGGCCTATCACACTAGTATTCAAACTTCTATAGGTACTACCCCTTTCTCTCTCATCTTTGGAGCCAAGGTAGTATTGCCTCTCAAATTCCAAATTCCATCCCTTCACATATCTTTACATGAAATCCTTTTCAAAAGTGACTATCATCAAGAACACCTCACGCGTCTTGAACTCCTTGATGAACATCATCTTGCATCCCTTAATCATATTCATGTATATTAAGAATGGATCAAACACACATACAAAAAACACCTAAAAGAGTGAGAGTTCAACATCCAAGACCTCATCCTTAAGGAAAACCAACATGTAACTAATATGAATAAAAACAAAAAGGGTAAGTTTACTTTTAATTAACTTGGACCCTACATCATAATCTATAAGTATGGATCAGGATCTTATTGTTTATCCTCTCTTAAGGGAAATCTAGAACCTAAGCCTCTGAATGCTTTACATTTGCATCCTTTCTATTATTGAAATAGGGATCAAACTCATTTCTGTATCTAACTTAAGCTCATTCATTATTTAATGAGATTTTCCCTACCTTTCACATCCTTAAATCCTTTAGAAACAATCAATTACAACATAGAGCCATATGATTATCTGTAATAGTTATGGCCTAATCCTAATCATGGGCATCATGGCTCTACCTATGTCATGGTTCTCATGGATACTTTTCATCTTTAATCAGATGGAATCCCATGGTCAATTGTCTTTCAAACCACTTTCCCCATTTAACATTAACCTTTTGTGCTCAAGTCTTGCCTCTATAAAGGTCAAATTTTGAATTTTAAATAGACTTGTCCATGTCTAACAAACATTCAAAATATCACTTGCATTTCATACTGCTCTATTGAAGGACAGCTACCCAATAATTAAAAGTTGCTTAAAAATAGACTGCTCCCTTGAAGGATAGCTATAAAATCCAATCTTAGATCACTCCCTTGAAGGATGGTTATGGAATAATCATTTGAAGCTTGTCATGTCGATCAACTTCAAAAACTTATCAAAATAGCAAAAACAATAAACAATCCTATGTAAAAACTAAAGAAGGTAACCCATAATCGGCTCTTATAAGTACCACTTATAGACTTCTTGCATCAATCAATCTACACATTAGCCCATTAAACCACAATCAAATCCTATATATGGCATTGGTAGATTTCTCACATTGATCAATCTACTTCTCATATTAAGGCATGGACTTATCTATTATGATTCTTTGGTCACCTATAAAAGGGGCAAGCTAACCCACATTAGGCTACCATTTCACTCATTTCCCATTTAACTATCTACTTATCACCTACTTTACTTCCACACCTCTTCTCCAGGGACTATGAGCTTACTTGATACAAAGTGATTAAGACCCCCTCTTTATCAATCAAATCATGCTCTTGTGAAGCATTTGATAGGTTTATGTTCACTAAGTCAATCCAATTATGGTTTCTCGTTGATACATCCTTTCCAACTAGAAACATCATGCCTTTTTCTTACACTTTATTTGTTAGTTCATGTGGTCATATGTCTCACATTTAGTTTGTTGTCTATACCTACTTTATGTGTTTTCTTTCCCATTAACACAATCATGACATTATGCACTAGGAACAAGGCAAATATAAACCAAACACATATCCTATCCATAAACAAAACATTAGGAACCATAACATTATAACCATTCATAACATGTCATTATAACATTATTAGATCATCATCAACATCATCCCTACAACAAAATATCATTCTATCTATCAAATACATTATCAGGATCCTACCTAACCATAATTTCTTAGTCACTCTTAAACAACATCATCAAAACCTATCTATCAAATGTTTACACTCATGTGTAACCTACACTTTATAACAACAAACATCTCAATCCAAACTAAATGCATCATCATATACATAAATAATCATCATCGTATCCATAAAAAAAATAAAATACTATACTAAGCATGCAACATCATGTGTATCATCCCTAATCATTCCCATCATTACATCATAAACATAATACATCAATATTTTATCCACAAAACATCATGAACATAATATAAAACTAATCATCATACACATTAATAATTTAATGCATGTCATAACATATTAGTTAGTCACTCTCTCATATACATCTAATGTCATTGACATGCAAGTCAATATCAAAATACAAATCATATACATATCACACCTCTCCTCTGTCAAGCCCCTGGGGCACCATAACCACTACCACCTACTCCATCTACACTTGGACCTATATTACCATCTAGTGGTGCCCCCCTTGACAACCCTACCTATCCCACTGGCGAGGCCCACTACCCTCGACTAGCTATAGACGGCCCACCTGCTAAACTAGCCCTATACTCCCCATATCTCATCTCTAAAGGTAGTTGTACTAGCACTATCACCTTGTAATATCTAAGCTTCTCAATAATGTCTATGTATCATGCGCTTGACACTATGTCAGGTTGTCCTCCTACTACTACTATGGCCACCCTTGCTCTCTATCTCAATGAGTATCTCTCTTGAGTGAATAACCCTAGAGAGACCCACGTTTGATTATGCTCACCTATCAAAGTCACAACCTATCCCTATAAGGTGATAACCTATGCCTGCAATGTGGCCACCTACCCTTGTAACCCTATAATTTGGGCTTGAGCTATTGAGAAACATGCTGCACAAAACATGCTGCATAACCATCGATAATCCTTGTATCATCTATGGCCGCCCTCATCGAGATCTCTTTAAAATCTAAGACAACCTCCTATGGATATGGATTTGGGATTGGGAACTCTGCATCCTCTCTCCTGTATCATGAAAAATCAAGGGGGATCCCCTATACTAGTCCAAACTATTTCTACACTTGATCAAATGCGATCAACTTAGTCTCCTCATCCCATCTCCCATATATCTAGTGCCAGCTATGGAGTGATAATGTGTGGTACTTATGCCTAGAAAAAATATGCTAATCTATATATGGCCTCCATACAACATCACCTACCACCAATCCCTCCAAAGCATCCCTAAACCAATCAATGTCTCTAGCTCTTCCACTGGCACCTGTCAATGCATCAATATATCTCCATCATATGAAACCCACTGGATAGGCTACCTAAGTGAACCCATACCACAGTACCCCCAATGGTATCACAACATGAATGTGCTCAAATGCCCAATAGTGTAGCATGAAATTAACACTAATACCATACCATCTATGTGTCTAAAAGGCCTAGATCTCTTTGTATATCATGACTAGTAGCACTAGGGCCCATCTAAATACACTTTCCCCTAGTAATATATCCACTAATACCCCTAGTAGTAGGTATGGAAACCATTCATATCTCAAATATAGCAAAGTGAAACACATCATTACCATCATCATCATCATCACAAGGTATCTATCCTTTGGGGCCTTTTAACACATCAGCCAGATCCTGAACCCACCTGCATACCACTGAACATGATCTTGATCAGCTTTGTATATAAGATCCATATAATAGTCTCTATCCTCACTCTCAATATCATAAATGGGATGCCCTCAAATGGGTAGTCATGTGATCCTCATCACATCCTCCAATAGGATGGTCATCTTACCAATTAGCAACATGAAGGTGTTCATCACTGGGTCCCATCTCTTGATAAGTGCAACGATCATAGTCGCATCTTATGATAGGTGATGATAATGTATCATACCCCCTAGGCCAACCATATCCATATGCCTCCCCACTCCTCTAATATCATCCCATCTCAAACCTTGGTGAAGA
Source organism: Torreya grandis (assembly GCA_037957365.1). Classification (NCBI taxonomy): domain Eukaryota; kingdom Viridiplantae; phylum Streptophyta; class Pinopsida; order Cupressales; family Taxaceae; genus Torreya; species Torreya grandis. Next base: position 4,616,098 of record JARHVA010000642.1, on the reverse strand, counting down.
TCCTAGGGACCCAATCCCTCATTTGAATTTGGTCATAAGCTTGTACAATAATCACATTAGCATGAGTACTTTGTTTTCCAAGTCACACTCACTATCAACATAAACCTACCATTTTTAGCTTATTCCACTCTACCCATTCACATTTCCCATCTTACCTTTATCATTCAAAATAAACCACTACCTTTATTTGCACAAATTTTAACACCTAAATACTTCTATCTCAAACACTGGCCCTATTTTGCATAACTCTCCTTTGACCTAAATTTGACCTTTAGCACTTTACCTTTCATTGACCTTAACACATCATTTTTAAACACCTACATACTTCTATTTATTTAATTATACCCACCTTCCCTTCATCCCATCTTCCCTACATTTAACCTTTACCACATACTTGATGGACCTCTTAAAACATTTAAACCTTTTACCCTTTTCCCCCTTCTGCACTCTAACATTTAATAATTTAAAACACTTTCCACAACATGCAAAAAAAATTCACCCAAATATAATATTTTATATCAATATCTAGCAACCTTCGATTGCCACCAATTTATTTAACCATTGACGGTCCCTTAAGGTCCTCTCACCCTCAGTGTTTGACCAACTATGGTTGGGTCGAACCATCGATGATCACTATGTGTGACTATCGATGGTGAAAACCTAACGCATCTTCCCCTTAACCCACACAAACTATCCTAAATCCCTAATTTAAACTATCTAACCATATTTTACAACCCATTCCAAACCCCAAACACCCTTCCAATCCAAGTTTCACCCCTAAATTTTAAAACTATCAACAAAAACCTAGCACTAAGGTATCATGACCTAGGACATTTTCACAAACCTTATCTAACCCACTTCTACCTACTCAATACAATTCCACCACTAACAAATTCAACATCACTATCAATTTTAAAACAACCCCTACCTCATTTTGTGATTATTGGCATGGTTAGAGTCCTTGTATCATCACCCGATCATGTCCTCATCCACCCTCCATTGAGTCAACATGCAATCATCCACTCACAATTTTCCACCTCACACCCAATGGTCAAATGACAAAACACTCTATTTTTAATCACTACAAAACAAAAGTCAAATGATAAAAAAGACTTACCACTTTTCTTTCTACATCTCAAATTTTTAGGGTTTTCCCTAATCATTGATGGTTAGGGTAACCATCGATGGTTGACCCTGGGAACACTCCTAACCATCACCAATTAGGGTCCCTCATTCTTGTGCCAACTTTTTCAACAACCCTACCCCAATTAAAATTTGACCTTTTTTTTGGAAGAACTACATTTGGCCTAAAGTTCTCTTTGGATTCCTATCCATAGAACTATGTAGGCAACGTCCACTTACCTAGTGCATCTGAGGTCAGCTCGACCATCCCCTTCCAACCCATACTCACTCAACCCACACTTTCACCATGCCCACCTCAACATTGGTAAATTTTGACCCTAGTCATTTACATATTTTATGATGACTTTGAATTGGTCCTTTTAACTACTTTGACTGACCTTGCCATGTTACACTTTTAAACTTTAGACCACCTCATGCATAAGCCAACCTATTATGTTGTTTCACAGGAGCACTTCCTACCTTGGATACTTGCAACCAACACTGAGCCTATCTAGATGGCTTGATAGGCTTGACCTGATCAGCTATGACTAACATTATAGATTGGTCACCCCTGTCACATGTCCTTCTAAGATTGACCTTATTTTTACCAACATTTGTAACTTTAGTCTTTGCACAATCTTGATTATCACTCTTTATCACATTTTGTGTGCATGATTACATCTCAAATGCCTAACCTTTTCATGTCACCTACCTCATGATTACCAATTCACCATTTATCAAACCTTGACCCAATTTCACTTTCACCTCATCAAATCCTAGTTTGAGGGGGAACACCTCCTTCTATACTCAAAGCAACTAGACCTTGACCAGTCGTCTATTTTAATTCTATAAATTATAAATCAAAGTTGCCCAACAAAAAGGGGTAAAATGTAGACACTCAAAAATTGCACACAATAGATTTTGATGTCAAATTGCCTCTTTAACTCTTGCTTAACCTTGCATTTAGTGGACTACCTACTCAACTAGACTCATTTACTAACTTGACCGCTAACTTAACATGTTTAATGCATCCATTTAATTCAACTTACTTTAACCTATTTTCCTCTGACCCCTTAAACACTGATGATTGGCCTAACTATCGTTGATTAGCCTAATCATTGATATTTAGGTCCTCAAACCTATTTTAAAGTATTAAAGTAATGACAAGCTTATGTGAGATCAGCATCTCCCTAAATGGTAACTTGCTTTTAAAACCTCTTGAATAGGCAACTTTATCCCCCTACCAAATTAGTAACTCCTCTATCCCAATTAGCATCTTCATCCTATAAAAGGAGAAGAGAAGGAAGTGAAATTGATTCACAAATGAATTCATGTCCAGGCTATTATATTTTCTTGTGTAGGTATCTAGCATCCCTTCAGTAAGCAAGTAATAACATTGGAGACCCAAACATTTGCATCACTTTTGAAGGCCAAAGTACTGTCACTCTATCTAAATTACCTCAACCCTCCACCATCAAGTTATAAGTATCTTGTGCTGATTATCATTGATTCATCTTATTTATAACCTCCCTACTCCAACCAGACCTCTTGACATCTTATTCTCCCTCCCATAAACCATATCAAAACCCCCACATGCTTATTCATCATCCTATAACTCCACTTTAATATCCTCCCAAAATACGTAGGCAACTGCTGATAGTTAACCCAACCACCGACGGTTACCTCAACCATCATCAATTACCCAACTATCACTAGTTACACCAACCACAACCGATTAACTTGATCACCATCTGTCACTATGGCACAAAAATAAAACAACGTATTTTGAGCCCCTTACCCTCAACCAAACCCACTTTTCTCTATTTCTACATGATAATAGTAGACTTTTTGATTTTTCAAACTAGACCCTGATCATTTCAGCATAAGTATTGACCCACTTTTTCTATTTTTAGTTGTTTTATTTAAACAAGCATTTACTTTCTCTTTCTTGCATGTATTTACTTTCATATCATTGAATGCAAGTATCCTTTCTTTTCATTTTTATTAGCTTAATTGTTATAACAATGGATTGATAGCCTCCTAGTAAGCACTACGCTTCTTGGATCAAGTGCATGCTAGGTAGTCCACTTAACCATCCATCTAACAAACCCCTTTTTGAGTGTTTTTCTTATCTATAGGTTATTCCTTCCTAGCCAAAGAGGAGTTCCCACTATCATCTAGATTCATGGGTGCACTTTACCAGGTATTTTTATACACACCCTATTACTAGTTTCCTTACTTTACTTCCAAACTAAGAAATGAGAAGAAATTAACTGTAACAAGGAACTTTGATGGGTTAGAAGATGCAGAGGAAAGTGAGATCACTGTTGAAGTGCCCTAATTTTTACTTGCAAATTTTGCAAACTATGTTTATTAGGTCGACCTACTTCTATAGTTCCCTATTTGCTGAAGCATGTGAAGAATACTATATCAGTAGCATCAACCTAGTATGTTTTCTAAAGTCTAGAAATGTATTGTATCAATAAAGTCAATAGCCTATCTAGAAGTGAAAACCTGTATTGTGTTGATGTGTTTGACCTAATAGCATATATCTGATGAAGACCTACATAAAAGAATAAAGTCATTTTGACGTGACTGTGTGATAAACCTTTGCATAGAAGTTAGAAACTATGCCAACACTATCGACCTAGTATCACAAATATAGAAAAATAATAAAATAACAAAAAAACATGTGAAATAAAACTTGAAAGGGTTAAATTCATGTCAGGTTCACCAGAACGTATGCAATCAGAAATGGAACATGTCTATAAATCAATCCTAACTTGAAGAAGATAGATCATACTTACACTTCTGATTAAAGATACATTAGATAATCAGGAACATGACCAATATGGGGATCTACTAGCCCCAATTACAGGGTTTCTTATCGCAATAAACAATGCTAGGGAGGATTCCAAAGCTTCTAGTCAAGCACAATCATATAATAACCATAACTAGGTCCTATGTTTTCATATTCACTAAACTAATAATAAGTAAAGCAAAGAAATTTAATCTAGTGCTCACCAAAGCTTGTGGCACAATAAGGCAGTTAGTAAATAAACAAACAAACATGCATAGGAAAATATAAATTAAGCTATGTATGAGTAAGTCCCTAATGCATTGAGAAAAAGGTCAATATTATTTGAAGCCAATACTTATTCTACTTCTATCTACTAAATAGAGGAACATAGTTAGAGAATACTTATCTGAAAGATAAACCTATCGAGACTCAATATCTCCCTTGGCCAAAGGGGCCTCAAAAAAGGTTGTTGTGATTTTTAAGGATGATTAAGAAAGGCCAAAACATTTGAGACTTCTCCACAAGACTAGATTCTCCAAGTAGAAACCCTAATCCATGACTTCTCAAGTAGAATGGTGGAAGAGTAGATTATAAAGAAGTGAATAATAACTCTTGATAATTGGTAAATAATGATGAAATTATCTTGTATATATAGGTATATTTAACCCTTTTAAAACATAATCATTGATGTTTGGATTGTCATTGATGTCAAAGAGAGCATGTTGTACTAATGCATTAATGACAAAGTGATTAGATTGATGGTTTGGGGATATTTAACATATATACAGGTCTATAAGGACAACTACAAAGTTATGAGGCATCCATATATGTCTTGGTGAAGCTTTGGTATGTCACTTGATCTTTTGGAATAATAAACAAGCTTATTATAGCTTAAGAGAAGTTAGATCATCATTGCACATCATGCATATATGGATGAACCAACAAATTTGAGAATTTATTTTTGGTACTTAGAAAGTCACCAAGGTCAAAGGAGTTCATGGAGATATTTTCTATAGTGCCAAGAAGGTCCCCTAAAAATTTGGGATCTTAAAGTGTTTTTTGGCTCAAGTTATAAAGCTTTAAAGATGCTCTTATAGACTGTGTCAGGCTAGAGACCGTCAAGTTTAACTACGCTAAAGTTTGAGGTTACTAGTCAGTAGATCTAAAAATGCACGTTAAATCATATATCTTGATCCAATAGTGCATGTAAAAATAAATATGTCAAAGAATTAATTTCCTAGTGATAAGTGTCACATTCAATGAGCTTGATAGAAGATCAATGGTTTGTGGTTAATCGTGTAGTTAGAAGATCAATGGTACGGGTCGAGTCAAAGAGTCAATGTGTGTAGAAGGCACGTAGAGCTACCAAGTGGTATAATCATGATAATTTTGATCTAAATCTAATGATGAGTGTTGCTTAATAAATACAAAGGTACTTAGAGGAGATCAATGGTGTATATTTGTCCACAGTTGTTAGGATGCACAAGATAATGTTAAGGTGCTTGATGTTTAACATCTATATAATGACCATTAGAATTTAAATATTCATATTAATGAAGAAAAATTAGTACTTAGTTTTTGGACTTACATTTTGATCCAAGATGAATTTATTGATGCAGTAAAAATCAAAGTTATAGAGGACTTTAAGGTACATCCATTAAATCTAGTTAGAAGGTCTGTATGTTTGTATAATAAAAGTTATGGAGCTTTAAAGTTGACTATTTATCATTCATGATGTTCCTATGTAAAGAATAATGTTTGATCAAATTATGCTTTAGCAGAAGGGTGTTTTGGAGGGAAAAATTACATGAAGTTGTCTTAGGGGTCATATGGAGTGTACCCAGGTGTTTAAGATTGATCATACATTCTTGATTTGCTCAATGGAGTGCTTAATGGGTAAATAGGTCTCCATGAGACCTATAAGGACTACTAAGGCCTAATTAAAAGGCATAACTAATTAATTGTGACCCATAGATGATATAGCCAACTTGTGAAAATGTATTTTGGCTATGTATTAGCATATTAGATGTCTTAATGGTTAAGGCAAGTCTTATGGCTGACCAAGAAGATAATATGCATAAAGAATATATATATAATAGAGACCAAGGCAATGGTTTCTAGACTTGAATGTGTATGAATTGAGAAAGAAGAAGATAGAGATGAAGGAGAGAGATTAGAGATAGTGTGCTTAGTGGATGGACTAAAGTACTTAATAGATTAAGGATGAGTGAAGAAGACTAGATAGATCCAAAAGGGTGTTTTGGATGTATTGATTATATGATCAAGTTTGAGTGTGTGTGAAGTGGGTGATAGATAGATGTTATACATTGTGTCTCCAATCAGATTGGTCTACAATTAGAATTCTAGAGTTATTGATTTAATAAGGTGTTGTGTGGGTGTTCAACATCTAGAACAAGTGGGTGCTTGTTCATACTTAGGGGTGGGTGCTCATTGTGAAGTGGGTACTTTACTAAAAGTGTCTCTTGTTTGTAATCATCTTATATGACAAGTAGTCCATGCGTTTCTAGGTTTGAGAGTGGGTTTTATTCCCCAAGAGGGTTTTCCACATAGATCTTATGTTGTGTGTATGATCTTGCATCATATTTCTTATTCATTGTTATGAAAATATTATATACTTTATGAATGTATGAGATCATTTATTAAAGAGTTTGAAATGATTGTAATTAAAGTTTGAAATATCTTGCATCACTGATTCACCCCCTAGTGATTTTACCTCCTATAACCCTAAGCCCTTCTAAAAGTTTCAGTTGACAGGGTCGACCTAGTTAACCTAGTATAGTTATGGATAAAAATTCACTAGGTCAGCCAAAAGCTAACCTAGACCCTGAATGGATTTTACCCATAATAGTACAGGGTCAACCCAATTGACCTAGTACTACAAACTGCCGAAAGGGGGTTAAGGTGAGGAAAAGAGGGATGAAAAATGGGAAAAGATTAAAGGTGTGTGTAAATTAGGAGTAATATCTTAGGGAATGGTTTTTAGGAGTTGGTTAGATTGGTAATAATTGGAAATAAGGGAAAAAATCCTAAAAAACACCAATGGTTTTCCCACCCCTTTCCTGGTGCACCCTTTAGGGCATGCACTCAGAGAGATTGAGTCTCGATGGGTTCCTATAAGATAGAAAGCATTAGTATTTTATAAAAGTGTGAAAATATTATGTGTATACAACTTATAATTCATGTTCATGATGGTTTTTAAGCAACTTCCAAACATTAAATATATTAAATTGGTCATACAAGTTGACCTATCACTAAAAGTCTAATAGTGAAGAGAGTGAGAAAAACTAGGCAAAAGTGGGAATGAGATTAGGGAAATATTGTCATGGATTAGTAATGTATAAAATTTCATGGGGTTTTTATTCAATACTTATAACACATGTCCATATTGGTTATATGTTTTGTAGGTCATTTAAAATGTAGAAAAAGTTGTTTACAAGATGACCTGTCTAGTGAAGATGAGATAATAAAGGTGTAAGATTTAGAGATTGATCTATTTATCCCATATTTTCCATTATAACTTAGTATATTTGTGTTTTTATATGTTTTAAATATATATAAGGATCATATTCATTCATCATGACTTCTTTTATATGTCTATACAGGTGTTGGAATGCAAGATCATCATGACTAGTTCACAATATAAAATGGTATTTCTGAGTAAGTGAGAGTGATGAGTTGGAGGATATTTACACTTATCTGATGCATATAATGAATATTATTATTTTTTATATAATATAAAATACCTATCCATGATTTATATAAGGTTGAGAATTAGTTTAAGAAGTTGAAATATGGAAGCCAAAATGGCTTGTCTAGCTATGTAAGAACTGTGAAAGAGAAGCTTAATAAATTGGTCTGTAAGACCAATAGTTGACACTAGATATTGTGATATATATATTGGATATGTTAAATATGAACTATGTATGTGCATAATAAGTCTTTTAAGTGTCCTTACAAGAGTTAAAAACAACATTCATTAGGACTGTGGTTTTAGGGTCTTTGGTAATTTTCTGTGTTAGTGAGATTGATGTTCTTATGTCATTATGATCAGTTTTGAAGTGTACCAATCATGTGGTGATGTATTATATATTCCTTGGGATTTTATACATGCATTTTGAGTGATTTAAATAGCCTATGCTGATGGCTGAGGTTAAGTTATTAATGATTGGGTTCTGAGCAAATTGACAATTCTAAGTAAGCTCTTTGATGAGGTATTCCTGAGTCTTTAGAACTTGAGTGATGGAGTATAATGATTTTTATGATGAACCTAATGTCATTAAGTTTTCATCCATATGTGTATTGTTCCTATAATTTGTTTCTATAGGTTTTATGGGGTTCATCTTTGAAGACAATGTTCTTGGGGTAATTAGGCCTAATAGGTCTTTAAGGCTTAATGGTGCTTTCAAGGTGTGAGTGAAGGATTTGTGGATTATTGAGCATGGAGGAGGTTATTTTAGTTTTAAATATAATTATTATTATTTTTTATTTCTTTGGTGAGGGCCATCTGGACCATGGAGGTTCATGTTATTCTGTGGAAAGGATAAACCTAATTGCAATTAGGTCTCTACTAGGCCTAAGAAGGGAAGGTGGTATAAGTGAGTTTGGAAAACCTAATGGTGATATTATTTTTATTTATTATTGTGTTTAACATGTAATAATACATGTTTTGGGTCTGAAAATAAAATATTATTGCTTTTTTTGACCAAGAGAGGATGTGAGCAAGTAATGTGTATTTATACAAGGCCTAATTAGGCTAATTGAGTGTACAATAGACAAGGGACCCAATGAGAAAATAAAAGGGAATATTTTGAAGGATAAATAGGTATTTAAATAAATTAAAAATAGGGGAGAGAAACTATGATGAACATATAATAGGGTTTCTACATGTAGATGACAAGGTCAGTTGACCTAATAAGCCTATTAAGAGGCATGTTGAGAGAAGAAGCCTAGAGGCTATTTTGAGAGGGGTAAAAGGTTGATAAGAGATGAATGAGTTGATTTTATGTTGAGATACTATAATATATACATATTATATGTGTTCCTAATTTAATAAAATGAGTGAAATTTAGATAGAAAAGATAGAGAGCTGAAGAAGAGGTCATCATCTGTTGGTTGAGCAACAAGGTGACTTGAAGTGATCAAGTTGGTCTTGGCTGAGTTGGTGTTCTTTCAAGGAGTGAGATTTTAATTGAAATTTGGTGTTTTTATAAGTTTTATTGAAGTGTATGAGTTGGTTCTGAGTCACTTATGGGGTTGGTTCCTCCTTACAAGTTGGTGCTTACTAAAGACTAGTTGAGTAGGTGTTTGACTAGGTAGGGTTTGGTGCTCCTTATGGAGTGGGTGCTTCACTAAATTTAGATATTATCATCATAGGATCATAGTAAATTTATAGGGTTTAGTGAATTTTATCCCCCTTGAGGGTTTCCCACATATATGATGTGTTTTATGCTTCATGTTCTTGTGTATGCTTGTTTATACATTGGTTGATCTATAGGATTAAATGAATGCTTCATAAGTGATAAGTGGAACTGAATGTATGTTTTGAAGCCAATGATTCACACCCCCAAGTGGATATTATTATAAAAATTGGTATTATATTAGGTCATTTGGAAAAGACTTGACTACTCGAAGGTGATCCTAGAAGTACAAGATGGCTAAGCAACTAAGAAAGAGGTCCATAAGGGCTAAGCTTGTGAAGGTAAGTTACCATATGTTTATCAGCTTGTGGAAGAAGAGAGCTTGGTGGATGATTGTTGAGTATTGGTAGGATTTACATGAAAATAAGGTGTTTGCACTAGTCTCAATATAGAAAGAGATAATTTGAAGATGACTAAGAAGTCTAGTTATTTGCATGATCTAGGTCATGGTTGAGGTTTGCATAGAGGACTACATGATAAGATAATTGGAAGATAGGTTGAAGGAGTTAAAATTCATAAAAGTGTTTTTGAGGTCATAAAATCATTATAAGGTGGTTTACATGGTCAGATAGTATGGTATAAATAATGTGTTATGGTTTAGGCCTATACCTAAGCCTAGTCCTAGATCTTGCCAGGTTTATTGAAGCATGATAGGCAGTTATGGAAGCATGAAAATTGGTGTGATGTTCTTGTGAGCTTAGAAAATTTGTTATAAAGATGTTCACCATTTTGAGGTCTTGGTCTAAAGTAAAAGTATCTAAGAAAGAGTTAGCATCTAGGTGGCATCAAGATATATAGAGGTGTGAGTTAGTTAATTAAATAAAATTGAGAGGTATACAAAGTTCATTTGTACTATTGATATGGTCATTTTTTAGAGTTAATATATAAATATTAAAAATTAGTTTTATGGGATCATATGAATGATAATACATGTGTGTGTAAGCATAATTATTTTGAGGATTAGTGCAAAGATCTATTTTGAAGATATGAAGTCAGGTAAGATAGAATCTTGCTTGTATGGATGATAGTTTATTCATCATAAAGGCATATAACAGAGGTGAATCATGGAGTTAGGGGGAGTTAACTCTATTATCTTGAATATAATATGAGATATATGCACGAATTCTATGAGCAAAGAGTCAAGGAACATTTCTTTGTTGATTATGTGGTCATGATCTGAGGTTTGATGGTATAAGGTAGCTATGCTTCCAATATCTTCTATATGACCTATAGAGTTAAATAAGTGTTAGAGGATTTGAATGAGAAGTTTATTTATAAATTATCATACTTGAAATGTATGTCTGAGCTCTTGTTAATTTTTAAAAATTAAAAATTAGAATAGAGGCTCATGAGAATTGTTGATTGGTTTATAAGACCAATGCTTTTGAAGGTATAAAGTGTTGATCATGGGATCTATGGTCTAGAGTTGATTCATTGAGTCAATATGAGGAATATATTAAAGATTTCAATGGTATAATATTTTTAATATGAACTCAAGGTCATGTTTCATGGGTTTACTTGTTTTAGTAACTTGTATTGAGTTTCTTAAAGGAAAGAAAGTATATCAGAAGTTTGATAGAGACTAACTTGTTCTCACAAACCTATTTGGCTGTGTTTTTTCTTGAAGATGCTTTGAAGTGATCTAGGCCATGATGGATTGAGAAGATTGAAGAGAAGTATGTATGGACAAAGGGGAGCTTAATAGATCTGAGAATGGTCAAGTCCAAGGATCAGTAGACTATGTGTGGATGACCTTGTGAGAGTGTGTATGACCCTTTGTCATTAATGTCAAAGGGGGAGAAAGTTATTTATGGTCAAAGATATTATGGGAGAAAGTTATTATTGAAATTGTTTAGTTTTTGAGAGAAGCAACTTGTTGAAGAGAATTGTAGTTTGAGGATGATTATTTCATTTGTGGTATGCCATCAATGATAAAAGTGGAGATTGTTGAAAGTTGTCATTGATGTCATGTGTTTGTGTATTATCATTGATGTCAAGAAGGATAAGTAAGGTGATAGTTTTCATTGATGTCAAATGAATTTTAAGGTTAAGAGTTGGTTCACAAGAAGGTGGCTATTGTCATTGGTATGAGGTTGTTTGTTTGAGCCTGCTAGTATGACCTTTAAGTGCTCAAATGGAGTGTTTTGTGGAGCATAGTGAGGTATAGTGAAATGAGTGGATATAGGTATGTGGAGTTACTTTAGGTAGTGTAAGTTTCATGTCTTTGATGAAGATGTTTAGAGCTTCATGAGTTCATAAAGAGAGAATGTATTCATGTCTTGTGTGTTCAAGAATGCTAGTTTAGTCTTAGGTAATGACCTATATGGTCTAAGGAGACTTGGTCAAATGAGAATGATGGGAGATAATATGGATCCTATCTAAGATGTTTTTAGGTGATTAGTGAGCTACAAGAGGTGTCTTGAAAGATCTCAAAGTGGTATGCTGCCTAGTAGGTCTGTTTGATGGACTAGTTCTTGAGAATATATATGTCTTGTAGAGGCATGATGATGATGATATGGATGTGTATGGAATTAAAGTTGTGAAATAAAGTGTTAAATCATGAGGGAAATATGTAGAGTTATTCACATGACTCTTAGAGTGAGCAAAAGGGTCAAGTTCTTCATTGGTGGTCTTCTCATAGACCTTATCTTAAGACCCTAGGTGGCATGATAAGGCATCATGATCAGGTTTGGAGGATTTTAAGCTCATGTGATCTTTGATAGAGGTGTGAGAGGTTGTTTCAAGAGTGATCATGAATTTTTAGGTCTTGTATTGAAACTAAAAGCATAAAAAGTGAAGTTAAGGTCACTCGAGTGCTAAGATGAGGAGTTGCAGACTTGAGAAGGATTTTTTGATGCTTGTTGGAAAGTGTGACTATTACATGGGAAGATGAGATCTTGGAGAGAGATAGAAAAGGGTCCTAACAATTTTTCCAAACATTAAGAGTTGGTTTCAAGGGTAGAGCTATATGAACAAAAGTTAAGAATGGAAATTGGTCTAAAACCCCACTAAAATCCTCATAGTGACCTGATAGGGAATTTATTAATGGAAATACCTATTTTGATGATTATAACATGTAGAGGACTCTCTTAGGTACCTCTAGGTGGCATTGGTCTAATAGAAGAGTGAATGAAAGCTATAGGAAAACCCTTATTTATTATAAATTTTATATAGTAGGTAGGGTTGATTGAGTCAAAGTTGAAAATAGATGGAGGTTGAAGATTATGACTTGTAATTCATGTTCATGGTGCTTATTGATCAATTTATAGACCTTAAATATACTAAAATAGTCATACAAGTTGACCTATTGCTAAAAGTCCAATAGTGAAGACAGTGAGAAAAACTAGGTAGAAGTGGGAATGAGATTATGGAAATATTGTCATGGATTAGGAATGGTTCCAGTTACATGGGGTTGTTTTTAAAGACATATAACACATGTAAAAATTTGTTATATTTTTTTAAGGTCATTGAAAATGTTATTCATAAAATGACTTGTCTAGTGAAGATGAGATAATGAAGTTGTAAGATTCAAAGATTAATCTATATATCAAATATTTGACATTATACCTCTATATATTTATGTTTGAAACTGTTATAAATATATCTAAGCATAATATTAATTCATCATGAATTTTTTAATGTGTCTACACATGTGTTGGAATGCAAGATCATCATGACTGGTTCACAAATATATAATGGCTATTTTGAGTAAGTGAGAGTGATGAGTTGGAGGATATTTGAACTTAGCTAATGAATATTATGTTGTTTTTTAGAACATAAAATACATATAAATTATTTATATAAGGTTTATATTTATTTTAAGAAGTTGAAATATAGAAGCCAAAATGGCTTGTCTAGCTGTGTAAGGACTGTGAAAGAGAAACTTAACAAATTGGTCAACAAGACCAATAGTTGACACTATATAATGTGATATATATATATTGGATGATTTTATAGAGGTCACATAAGAACTATTTATGTGAATAATAATTCTTAGAAGTGTTATTACAAGAGTTTAAAATAACATTCATTAGGACTGTGTTTTTAGGGTCTTTGGTAGTTTTCTATATGTTAGTGAGATTGATGTTCCTATGTCATTATGAAAAGTTTGGAAGTATAAAAATCATGTGGTGATGTATTATATATGACATGGGATATTATACATTCATTTTTAGTGTTTTAAAAAGCCTATGCTGATGGTTGAGGTTAAGTTACTAATGACTGGGTTCTAAGCAAATTGATAGTTCTAAGTAAGCTCTTTGATGAGGTGTTGCTAAGTATATGGATCCTGAGTGATGGAATATAATTTTTTTTATGATGACCATAAGGTCATGAAGTTTCCATCCATATATGGATTATTTATATAATGTGTTTCTATAGGTTGTATGGGGTTCATCTTTGAAGACAATGTTCTTGGGGTAATTAGGCCTAATAGGTCTTTAAGGCCTAATAGTGATTTCAAGGTGTGAGCAAAGGATTTATGGCTTCTTGAAAATGGAAAAGGTTATTTGAGGTTTACAGATAAGTGTTTAAAAGGTTTGAGTTATCTGGTGAGGGCCATCTGGACCATAGAGGTTCAAGCTGTTCTGTGGAAAGGATAGACCTAATTGTAATTAGGTCTTTACTAGGCCTAAGAAGAAAAGGTGGTCTAAGTGAGTTTGGATGACCTAATGGTGATATTATTTTAATTTATTATTGTGTGTAACATGTCCTAAGACATGATTTGGGTTTTAATGTAATGGATTAGTGCCTTATCTGACCAAGAGAGGATGTGAGTAAGTAATGTGTATTTATACAAGGCCTAATTGGGCTAATTAAGTGTGCAATAGATAAGAGACCCAATAAGCGAATAAGAGGGATGATTGTGAAGAACTAGGAGGTATTTAATACCATAAAAATAGGGGAGAGAAACTATTTTGAGAATATAATAGGGTTGATTCATGTGGATGACAAGGTCATTTGACCTAATAAGCCTAGTAAGAGGCATGTTGAGCAAAGAAACCTAGAGGTTGTTTTGAGAGGGGTAGAAGGTTGAAAAGAGATAAATGAGTTGATTTTATGTTGAAATACTATCAAATATACATCAGATATGTTTTATTTATGTATGAAAATGAGTGTAATTCAAATAGATAAGATAGATAGTTGAAGAAGTGGTCACCATATGTTGGTTGAACAACAAGGTTTCTTGAGGTGATCAAGTTGGTCTTGGATGAGTTGGTAATTTATCAAGGAGGAGTGAGATATAACTTGAAATTTTGTGTTTGAATTTTTTTTCTTGAAGTGGCTGAGTTGGTTTTAATTTACTTAGGGAGTTGGTTCCTCCTTACAAGTTGGTGCTTGTTAAAGACTAGTTGAGTGGGTGCTTGACTAGATAGGGGTTGGTGCTCTGTGAGGAGTGGGTGCTTCACTAAATTTGGATCTTATCTTTACAAGAATATAGTCCATTTTTTGGGTTTAGTGTATTTTATCCCCTTTGAGAGTTTTACAAATGTATGATGTGTTTTATGCTTGATGCTCTTGTGTATGCTTGTTTATACATTGGTTGATCTATGTGATTGAATGAATGTTTCATAAGTGATAAGTAAAATTGATTGTATGCTTTGATATTAGTGGTTGTGATTCTAACATGTCCATGGTTTATGCACTTTAAAATTTCCATTAGTATTTACTAGCCACCCCATTCATTTTATTTATAGACCATGAAGCATTGCAATACCTTGTGAATAAGTTGGTATTAAATGGATGCATTTATCGATGGATTATGCTTTTTCAAGAGTTCTAGTTCTTGGTGATGGTGAAACTTGGTAAGGATAATTTTGGTCTTGATCATTTATCATGCATTAAATTTGCTGAATCAACATGTGTTATTGAGGATGACTTACCTAACATGTAACTTTTCCAAGTCATGCACGTACCTAAAGAGTTGGAAGATATCATAGATTTTTTGAATACGGGTTCAACACTAGTCCACCTTAACACTCAAGAAAATAAGTAGTTAGTTGTTCATGTAGCTCCCTTCCAGCTCATAGGGGGTGACCTTTATAAGCTTAACAGGGATCAAGTTTTATGTCAATATTTTATGCAACATGAGTGTGTTAAGGTTATTTGGGATGTTCATGAGGGTATCACCAGAGGAAATTATACTAGTAATGTTACAATGTGAAAGCTTATTTTCTCTAGCTTGTGGTGGCCTACTCTATTTAAGGATGCTAAATCTTATGCATGCCAATGTGATATCTTCCAATGTGTGGGTAAGCTAAACTGAAGGGATGTTATGCCCCTTCATCCAATTATGGCACATGAACCCTTTGAGAAGTGTTATATTTATTTTTTGGACACATTAATCCAATAAGGAGGAATACTAGAGCACTCTATGTCATTACCACCACTGATTACCTCACTCCTTAGACGGATGCAACACCAACTCGATATTGTACCACTACCACTGCTACTTAGTTTCTTTGGGAGAATATAATTATATGGTATAGATGTCTATTAAATTTAAATAATGATCAAGGAACCCATTTTATTAATAAGATCATCTGCATCCTCTTGTTTGAGTTCATGTTTATGCACCACAAGACTACACCTTACCATCCTAAGGCCAATGGTACCACTAAAGCATTCAATAAGATCTTGGGTAATACATTGATTAAGATTTGTAATATTAGATAGACTAATTGGGATGATCATGTTTATATGCTATTATGGGCATATAAAACCATATAAAAATGATTGAACAAGATTACACCCTTTAATCTTGTGTTTGGTACTAAAGCTATTATTCTAGTTGATTTCTTCATACACTCTCTATGTATTCCATGCATTGGTTAATTAGATGATGAGGAATCCGTGAAAACACACTTGGATACTTTGATTTAGTTGGATGAAACCTATTTTATATCACATTGGAGTGAATGAGTGGAGAAGTGGAAATAGAAGGCTTAACATGATTGTCACCTTAAGAACAAGACTTTTTCTCTGGGTATGTAGGTTTTAGTTTACAACTCTAAGTTTTAGCGTAATTCATGAAAAATTCACATCCATTGTGATGGTCCACTTATTTTTCATATTATTCATCCTATCAATGTATGCAAATTAAATTAATTAGATGTCCAGTTCCTTCCAGGTCAATTTAATGGTAGTCAATTATGCCCCTACTAGTGTTTCCCCTATTTAATTAATAAGGGATTTGCCACTAGTTTAGTTTAGGATTTTGGTTGGTTTTTAATAAGGCATGAAATTTGTTACATGTGTTTTTTAGTTTTAAGTCAACACTTAGTTCTTTGCTTTTGTATTTATTTATAATGTTGTGGAGGACCACATACAACTTTTAGTGTGGGGTAAGAAGGGTGAAAGAATTAAAAACTATAGAGTGCCAAGGAAATGGTGAATGGGAATGTGTGTGAGAAAATAGAGTGAGTAAGTTGAAGTTACATGCACTAAATTATGCTCACCCTATTAATTATACTAATTCTCACTAATTTAGTCTACTTTCTACATTTACTAGATATAATAACTAATGGTCTAATAATCCCTATCCCATTCTTATATCCCATAAACCTTTACCCCATCCTAAAATTAATTAATCTCCCCATTAAACCTTTAATAGAGCCTATTACCTACTAACCTATTCCCTAAACTAACTAGCCAATTTAAAATCCATATTTATGCACCTACCACCTTAGCCACCCTACCATCCTAGCCATCCCTATGAACCCTAAACCTCATTAACTCCCATATAAACCCCCCATTATTCCCTAAAATAATTGAGAAGCCTCTAGAACTAGAAAATCTCCTCCAAAATTCTAGAAGTCTTTAAACCCGAGACTTCTAAATAATTTTAAAATTTCCCTAAAATTCCCTCCATTATTCTATAAAAGGCCATGCTTGGGCCATGGCCAAACTAACTAGACATCCATCAATACATTACATTGATACTACCATTACATCCATACCAACATTCTATCACTCATCCAAGCCATTATCCACTTCACACAACCATTGGAAGCCATTGTTGAGATTTTGCAAGCAATCGAATAATTCAAATTTTGGACATCAAACAATTCAAGTACAAGTCCTAAAATGGAGGCATAAGGAGGTAAAAAGGATGGAAAGCATGTTTTATTTATTTTTATTTACCTCTTTTATCCATTCCTATTGGTGTCATTAAGTTTTAGGTTTTTATTACTAATTTTAGTAATATTGCTTGAATCTAAAATTTGGTGCACATTTTGGCAACCACAATGAGACACAAACCCACAATATCCTAGAGATCTTAGAGATCATTTCCAATAAATTTATGTGGCTTGCCATGAGGTGGATTATGAATATTATTATTTTTTGAGACTCTTTCCCAAAAGTCTCACAAGACCCACTTTGGAATGGTTTATGCATTTACCTAAAGGGTCAATATCTAGCTTTGGAGAGCTCACAAAATAATTTGTCAGGCACTTATAATTTAAAATTGAACATGATATATCCATAATTGACCTTTATAATACTAAATAATTAAGTGGTGAAAGTCTAGCATATTTATTATAAAGATGGCAGAGTTTGGCAAGCTGCTAAGGTGCACTGTACCTGAGAAATAATTGGCCAATTGTTTTGTAGATAATCTCAATGCTGAACTCAAGTATCAATCAAAGATATAGTGTGACAAAACCCTTGATGAGATCATAGATAAAGGAATGCAAATAGAAAAATCCCTTATTTAAAAGGGTACTGTCAATTTATATTCTTGAAATGAGCACACCCAAAATCAAGATAATTCTTTTTCAAGAAAATATAAAGTCTTCAATAAGAACAAGAATGTCATGGGTGATGGGGTAATAGATTCTAATCAACAACATGTACAAATAATTCAAAATAAAGTCCTCACATAACAACCAAAGTCTTCCATTTGAGTACCATGAGGCAAACCAAAGTCTCGTATAGGCAAAAGACCACTCATAAGATTAGGAGTTCCAATAGAGATAGTCTTGGATCAATTAATTGATGCTAATATGATCACCTTACCTAAAATTAGACCTATGGACAATCATCAACCAAATCCAGATTGGTATCATGAAGATGAATTTTATAAGTACCATAGGGTTAAAAGGCATGATACAGAATGGTGTATGCAATTGAAACATTACATCCAATATTTAATTGAGAGGGGTTACATTTAAATTGAAGGAGAAGCTCCCCCAAATCAATCAACAAATGGGAGACTTGGAATTTACAAAGATCCACTCCTAAAGCATGATCAAAAGAATCATAGACCACAAAGAGACCAAGGGCAAGCCTCTTCATCCAATCGTACAGACTACCACAATGTTTTATACCATTTCATTAATACCATCAAAATTTTCAACATTTAAAACCCCACTCCATCCTCATCTCCCATGCTAAAGATCAATCAAACCATTATTGATTACACCATTACTACCAAGTGCAATAAGATAGTAATCCTCGTGGTACCCCATAAAGACCCATCCACTTCATTAACTACCCAAAAGGGAAATGCTTCTAATAAAGCTTCAAGGTCCTTGATAAATCTTATGGCATCATCCAAAAACTTGAGAAAACTCTAGCTCAGATATGCTTAATGGATCTTCTTAAAATATCTACTTTACATCGAGAAATATTAAATCAAGTACTAAATGATCTAAAATTACCTAGTGACTTGGATACTAATCAATTTTAGGTACTAGTAGCACACTTATCCCCTTCACACTAGATCACTTTTAGTGCCCGAGATATGCCTCCCATTGGCCCACACCATAATTATCCCCTATACATTGAGGTAACCATCTCCCATCATCGAATTTCCTTGGTTCTCATAGATGGAGGATCAATGCTAAATTTATATAATTTGGAATTTTTAAATAAGTTGGGATATTTATAGAGATCACTAGGGCCCACTTTGACAATGACAAAAGCTTATGATGACAATGAAAGACCATTTATTGGGACTATTTATCTTCCCATTGTTGTGGGACACATAGTACATTAGATGCTAGTTTATGTTGTAAATTTAGATTTTTTGTATAATATGCTACTTGGAAGACCATGGATTCATGAGATGCAAGCTATTCTATCCACCTTACATTAGTTCCTAAAATTCTCTCACTCTAGAATAGAGGTCACCATTCCTAGAGTCATAGACCATCTTCGTAGTTGTCAGATGGATCAATCATCATCGCCATCATCTTATCTAGGCATAGATAACTCTATCCTAAGTTTAACTACTAAATATATCTCCCCTAACTAGCTTGAATCCACATCCAATCCACTACCTGATGTCACTCATCTGAATATCACATCCATAGCCTATGGATAATATGAATACAAAACATTCTACATCGATGATTTACCTCTCTCTTCACATATCTATGGTTCCCCAACCATGATGAAGACTAATCCCATTAAATATCAATTTGGGCCAATAAATTTATCAAGCATTATGTCTTTATCTGAATAATGTATTGAAGATGGTGATGATTCATGGCTTATTTCAGAAGACTAGGCCCTCATTTCTCTATAAAAACAATATCCTTTAGTCAAGAAGATGATAGAGAACATGCACTATAAAGGGAAAGGACTAGACAAGCAAGAGCAAGGATGGCTTAAACCCATCATGGTTTAAGAACATCCACAATACTTTGGTTTAGGGTATGGACTATATGATGATGATCCACATAATATCATTGTGAATTCTCTTTCAATCCCTAGGCTGTCTCTCCCCAATGATGATATTGAAATAGGTTCCATTTGTAGTCACTTTGAGGAGCTTACCACCACTAACCTTTTCTTAGATACCACCATCTCCACCATCAATATTTTCCTCCATTATTCATCCCTTATATATTGGGAATTAAAATAGGAGCCTTCTTTTGACATGCTTCAAAATGATGATGCTATTTTGGAATATATGGGAGCTAGAGATTTCATGTCATCTGGTGACCATAAAAGGGAATTTTATATAAATCTATGTCAATCCACATAATTTAGGGAGAAACATAAAACCCATGATCAAAGTGAGGAAGAACATTTTGAAGAATAGCTTCCCCAAGCACCAAATGAACTTCCACATATCTCATTGGAATCAGATGAGTATTTTGACATTGACATAGAGCTCCTAGATTGCTTTGCTTTAGATGTTCCTAAAATATTGTTACCTCTATATTTGCAATAAAAATGACCTTCCCTTATTAAGGATGTGATAGAAGTCAACATTGGGATGGATTAAAATCCCAAAATGGTTAAACGAGGGGCATCTCTCACATTAGCGGAATGTGAAATCATCATAAAACCACTTAAATAATTTATTGACATATTCTCATGGAGTTATGCTGACATGCTAGGATTAGAGCCCTCATTGGTAGTACACCAATTAGTTATGCATCCAAATGCAAAACCAATCAAATAAAATCTACTAAAGATGCATCTCAAGGTGGCAATATTGGTCAAAGAGGAGTTACAAAAATTCTTGAAAGTGGGGTTTATCTGCCCTATAGATTATTTAGATTGGATTTCTAATATTTTCCCTATAACCAAGCTTGAAGGTAGAATCATAATTTTTATTGACTTCTAAGATATCAAAAAGGCATGTCCAAAAGATGACTTCCCTCTTCCTAACATCAACATGATTTTAGACTCTAGTGATGGATATGAAATCCTCTCCCTCATGGATGGATTATAAGGATATAATTAAATCAAAATTGCCCTTGAGGACCAGTGCAAGATGAATTTCATTATGACATGGGGAAAATTTTGTTATCAAGTTATGCCCTTTGGCCTTAAAAATGTAGGCAAAACCTATCAATGGGCCATGACCATCATTTTTCATGACATGATGCATGATATCATCGAGGATTATGTAGATGACATTTTGGTGAAGTCTCATTTAAGATCTAAAAACCATGTGGTTTTAAGGTAGATCTTTGAATGATTATGAGAGTATAAGGTTAGGTTAAATCCAAAAAAATGTGTATTTGGTATCACTTCTAGAAAATTATTGGGATTTATAGTTTTAAGAAGAGGCACAGAGGTAGATCTAACAAAGGTCAAAGTAATCACAAAAATGCTTCCACCTTGAAACATTAAGCAACTTCAAAGTCTTTAAGGCAAACTACAAGCCATAAGGCATTTTATTTCTCATCTTGTAGATAAATGTCACCCCTTTACTCATTTACTAAAGAAGGGGACTACCTTTTACTAGAATTCAAAATACCAGCAAGCTTTTGAAAATCTTAAACAATATTTGGATAATCTACCTATATTGTCACCACCTATCTTGGGAAAACCTTTGATCCTATATATTTTAGCAACCCCATGTGCAATTAGTGCTCTTCTAGCACAACATAATGATCAAGGTAAGGGGCAATCCATATACCATATCAGTTACACATTAATATTTTATGAGATGAACTATACTCCCATTGAAAAGGCATGTTTAGCTATGGTTTTTACCTCAAAAAAGATTCAACATTACATGCTTAATAATCAAGTACAACTCATTGCCAAAGTTGATTCTTTGAAATATTTATTGTCCAAATCAGCTCTTACTAGAAGAATGGTGAAATGGATAATGTTGTTTAGTGAATTTGACATTAAATATGTCAATCAAAATGTTATAAAGGGATAAGTTATCATGGATCAATTAGCTAAGGCACCACTTGAAGTGATTGAGCCCCTTCAAATGAATTTCCTAGATGAGTCTATAATGCATACTTCATAATCAAATATCTATAAATTATACTTTGATGGCTCATTCACCGTGCATGGGTTAGGAGCATAATCTTCCTTATCGCCCAACAAGGTGATATTATCCCAAAATATTTTTACCTTGCCTTACCATATACCGATAACATTTTGGAATATGAGGCCTTGATCATCAGACATCATTTAGCCATTCAGTGGAACATCAATCACTTGTAAGTATTTGGTGACTCACAACTAATTATCAAATAGGTCAATGATGAATTCCAAAAGAAGGATGAAAATTTATTTCCTTATAAATAGTTGGTAGATCAGTTAAAATGAAAATTTCAATCCATAACATTTGAACAAGTGCCATGAGGAAGCAACAAAGCAATTGAGTCAATGGCTACTATTGGCTCACTCATCGACCTCCCTAAAGACATTCTAGAAGGTAAATTTTTAGTTGAGCATATGATCATTCTAACCCATTAATCTATGGCTCCTTTTCAATTTATGCAATTAACTATCCTAGTCTCCCATGGTACCATGAATCTATAGGTACCTTTATGACAAATTCCTCCCCCTAACCTCAACCATCACTAATGGAGAGCCTTCATTCATGAACCTCCTTATATACCATCCTTGGCAACACACTTTATCATTGAGGCTACAATGGAACCTTGTTGAGGTGTTTAACATCAGAAGAGGCTTCTCAAGTGATCAAAGAAGTTAATGATGGTATATATGGTGGGCACATTAGTGGAATGGTCCTAACCAAGAAACTCCTCTAAACTGGCTATTATTGGCCAACAATGAAACAAGATTCTTGTCAATATGTGCAAAAATGCATGGCCTATCAGAAATATGGGATTTTCATTCATTCTCCTATAAAGGAATTATAGCCTATCATGAGTCCATGACCATTTTCCATATGGGGCCTTGATTTAATTGGAAAGATTAATCCAACTTCATCATATGGTCATAAGTTTATTATTATGATAATAGAGTACTTTACCAAATGGGTTGAGGTAATGCTGCTCACTTATACCACAAGCCTTTAAATCTCTAAATTTATTCTCAATTAGATCATTTTCCACTTCAACATACCTACTAACATCATTTTAGATAATGGAAAATCATTTATTAATCAAGAATTTGAGGCATTATGTTAAAAATATCACATCACACAACACTTCTCTCCCTATTATCCCCAAGGCAATAGACAAGAAGAGGCTACCAATAAGGCCCTCATCAAAATATTAAAGAAGATAGTTAATCAAGTAGGGAGAAATTGGAAAACATAACTGTATCTAGCTTTGTGGTCTTATCATACAAGTGTCTGCACACCTATTGGGGCAACTCTTTATGCCTTGGTTTATGGGATTGAAGCAATCTTACTAGTGGATGTTGAGTTTCCTTCTCTTTGAATCTCATTATGGGTCATTATCACCGATCATAATTCTAGGTAGGAACATCTAGAGGAACTAGAAATCCTTGATGAGAAACATAAGATGGCTCTTAATAACCTCCACTCATATCAAAATAAAATAAAAGGCCAATACCATAAGAAGATCTAGTCTAGGGAGTTTGAAGTTGGTGACTTGGTCTTGAAGTAGAATAAAAAAACACCAATGTAGGCAGAGATAAGAAGGGAAAATTTGAAGATAATTGTCTAGTTCCCTATATTATCATTGCCAAGTTTGGATCAAGAGCATATAAATTAGCCATGCTCAATGGAGAAATTGATGATCCCATAAACATCATGCATCTAAAATGCTTCTACACCTAAACAAGACTCATCATCTTCCATTTATGAGACATCCCATATCCACTCCATCCACCCATCACACCTCTTTGCCAGTCTAATAGTAAAAAAAACAAAAAAATCTATCAAATGGTGAAAACTAGTTCACTGGCACCTTAGGATAGTACCATGATGAAAACTGGTTCCCAACATAATGGTAAAATAACCCTGACCTTGGTCTCAATAGTGGGCATCTGTCATAAGATTTTTGAACAAAAATGTGGGATAACTACTTTAGCAAAAGTAAAGGACATGGCTTGTCAAAGATATTTATTAGAGGGATCTCTAAAATCACTTATCCAAACTTAGAATACAACTCCCTAGGTCCCATCCTATCTTCATCATCCCTATCAAGCCTTCCCAAAATCTTCTTTGATAAGTATGTTTCCCTTTTAGCCTCAAGTCCACATCCCATCACCACTCATCCATTGCTATCACTAAGCCTTGGGTCCACCCTTTCCCATTATTAATCATCATTATTGAGGGTCAAAACATATAAAGTTTTCTTTTCTAAGTTTTCAAGCATACACTATGTCACCGATTCTTGAAGGGTCATCATGACCCCCATTTTGTAACTTGGATGGAATCCCGTCCTAATATGGACAAAAATTTTGGGCACTGCATATCCTGTATATAGCTTCCACATCATCACTAGGTCTATTGTATAAAATCATCCTTCATCATTTCTTCAGTCATGTAAATATCCCTATCAACATCATCATTATTTGTCTATGTTATCTTTAATTATCTTGCATGGTTGGGTGGTTTAAAAATATATATATATATATATATATATATATATATATATGTATGCAAGATCTTTATGTATATATTAATGTGTTACATTTGTTAGATTAATTTTTATAGCAATTTTTGTCTATTTTATCTTACTAATATTCATAAGAATAAGGATGGTATGAGTGACTTACGAACATGTGTTCAACAAAGGTCATCTCTCAAATAGAGTTTGCCACGCATCTACACTAATGTGTCTGGGACTTATCATGTCCTTGGAACATAGCTAAAAGATGTAATATTGAAAAGGATTGCATACATCTTAATGGCTTCCAAACTCATTACCCCTCCTTTTTACTACAACAAACCATACCCCTTCTTATCCTAACCATATCTACCCTTACCCAAAGTCTAAACCTATTCCATCCTATCATCACTCTACCTCCATGGTGCAGGAGGATTCCTACCATAGTACCTAGGGACTAAATGAACCAAATAGGGGATTAATCTCTCATCAGCATATCCACCCAATAGGGAAAATTGTGTTCCCATCAAGAAATATCCATAAAACACATCACATCACAATCCTAATTATATCATAAGTTAGATCATACCTTTATAAGCATAAACATTCATCTCATAAAATAACATGCCACAATAAGAGTCATATACCATGTACACTACCTCTACCATCATCCATGAAAATAAAATATCTACAACATATCTATCTATCATCACATCATCAATAAAATGTTAGATCCATCTATACTAAACATACATAAAAGGAAAATCACATCATTTACATCATACGTACATCATGGCATCCTTATAAATAAAAACTATAACATCTAATCTAATCACATCATCCAAATCTAAACCATATCATATGTCTAATTATCATCACATAAAAGTAAAATACATCTCATATCAAAATAAATAACATCAACCAACACTGTACATACATCCATCCACATCAAATCTATATATACATCAAAGTATAATATATAATGTCTACATGGAATCCATGTCAAAAATTATAATACAATCATATGAGCCTATGGGGAAAGAATGAGCTAGTAGTACAAAAAATACCCTATACATATATACATCCCAAAAGTCATGGCTTTGGCCCTGTTGGTCCTTAACCTCCTTTAGAAGACTACTACACATATGATGAACTAACATGAATGGATATAATGCTCTACATCACATCCATCATAAAGTTTACTACCACATATAAAGTTTAATAGTAATATGACTCACACATGAGTAATATAATGCTCTACATCACATCCATCATGCCCTACCCTCTCATAGCCTGATCAGCCTCATCCCTAACTCTCTCAGCCACTACCACCTGCCCTATCAAAGTTTGAATGCAAGCCTACAACTATCCAACCTATCCTTGAAAACCTACACCCTAGCTCTATAAGGTATAAATCTATGTCTATGCATGGGTGACCTACCCATCTTGCTACACCACCTATGCCTGTAGTGTTTTCACATGACTCTAAAGGCTAATAATCTATCCCTATAATTGTGCCAATTTCCTATCCCTCTATGATATCTAGGCCTATAGTGAAACAACTTGCCCTTGCACCTATGCTGATTGGCCATACCTCTAAGCCATCATACCTTAAAGTTGGGCCTATAACTGGTCATGCTTACATGTAAGACTGACTATCTTTGACAACCATGCCTAAATCTCACCCTATAGTTGGGTAACCAGAGACTACTCATCCTCTATCATCGATGGCTAGGAAGGACCTACACCACTACTACCACCTATCTATTCTCCAACCTATACTTGTGGCTCTACTAACCCTTGTGCCTATACTTAGGCCTAAGGCCCACTATCGTATTGATGCCACCTATACCCCATCCCCTCTATCCACATCCATCACATCTAGCCCATCACCACCATTATGTCCATCTCATGCCACTACCTATCTCCTCCTCTTCCTCTGAAGCCTCACCCATGCCTATAACACTCTCCTCATTACATCCCACCTAACCATCACCCAAGGTTGTGTTAATCTCATAGGTATCTAAGGCTACCACCATGTTGTATATGTCACCATAATGCTTGGATCCAGAATGGGTGTATAAAAATCCCATTAAAGGGGTGCAATACTTTCATAGTCTGTATGACCATCCACTCTATCTACCAGTCTCCCCCACTGTGGTCTCTCCCACTCACTACATGTAAATAAATGCTCTAGACCTAGCACATCTTGGATAAAGCCAAACTATCTCTTTACTCGATTTGGATGGTATCTATCGATAATCAAATCTCATTTCCCTATCAAATAACACTCTAACAACATGTACTAAGTCACTATTTCATAATCCCAACTAAATTATATGCTTCTATATGGCATCCATGTAATATCCTCTAATCATAGGGTATCAAAATCCTCCCTATAAAATTGCATCTCTTACATGCCCCAACAGTGCGCCTAATAATACCTATTAATGAAATACCATTGACTACTTAGTCTCCCACACTACAAGTGTATCTAATGGTCATTGGATAGTGATGTGATCCCAACTCTAGTTCTGTAATAGTAATGATGGCCCAAAATTGGATGCTCTCTTGTATGCACCCAAGTGTAGTTCTCTATACAAATGTGCCAAAACAATTGGCCTCTAGGCAAACACCTAATGATCCTAAACCATATCTATAACTACATCTTCTAGACTAAGGTGGAACCACTGAACACTCTTATCTGATAAGAAAATACTTGAAACAAGAGACATCACCACTAGTGTCAGTCTATCTAGGGTCCCCTCATGTAAGTACGTATCAATATCCATACATCTATCCCACATCCCCACCTATTATCCAGCCCCCATGCACTGCAATATCTACATCAATGCTTGAGGACTACCAATATATCTTGTCTCCACACATGGGCAATTAAAATATCCTATATTTGTCCTCCAGGGTCACACTCATCTCTCTAGTAATAAAATGGAAAGTTTTGGTCTCTAAATGCCATTACTCTACTAGTATCATGATCAAAGCTTGATTGATGCAAATAGTAGGCATAATCACCACATTATGCAACCCAACCAACTCTAATAACCTAAACTCTACTACTATATGTCATACAACACCTTTAGATATTGTAACAATGATGCCATCATGCCTAGATCCTCCTACACCAATCACCATCCACCTATCACTATCTCTATCATTAAATCCCTATCCTAATTCATACCTCCTCACTATCCCCTAATCCTTAACCCTTATCACCTATATAAAACATCTACATCACCCCCATTCTTACACTATTAATTCCCCATCCTAGCCTAACCTCCTATCCCACTAACACATCCCCACACCCATTCAACACTAACATCTAACTAACCTAGTCAATCCACCCCTATGTATCTCTTAACATTCACATAATCACCTTACCCTATATAAGCTCATCCTCTCCACCTAACTTACCCATCCCACCTAGCTCACTCACTAATCTATCATCGCACATCACCTAACTTAACTAATTTAACCTAACACTTAACATGTTTTCCATGTCCTAGCAAAGTTGCTAATTGAAAAATGCCCCTACTAATGGTTTTGACAATATCATAACTCACTAATAGTGATAATAATATAAAAACTTTCCAATTGTGATATTTTAATATCATGAATCCCCTATTATGATATTACAATAGCATAACTAAGTACTTATGGTATTGTAATACTATGGGTATACCCTATAAAGCCATAACTCATGATGACAATATCATGATTATGGGCATAACTTCTAGTTGTGGTATTACTAGGGTGAGTTTGATGATGTTTCTTCTTTCCAAATCTAACTTAAAAATCTACAAAAACTAAAAAAAATCAACAAAATACTAAGCTAGGGTCTTTGTTACTCATCATAGGTCTAGCATCAGCCTCTCTCTAGTGCTCCTGGACTATCTCACCATGATGGGAAGCTCAGGGTAGTCAGTCCATGGTTTCACCTCAAATCTCAAATCATAAATGTCAATGGGTAAAAATGATCTAATTTTGACTCTATTGTCCCATATGACCCCCCATACACCCCTAATAGCCCATTACTAACATTAGCTGGTCCAAACATCATCTAATTATCCAATTATCCTAGTCTTAATCATCTTCTAACATCATCTAGGACACAGACTGTCTAACCCCTCATCATCTATATTATCTTACATCAAGAACTACATTAGCATGAGGTCTTTTAGGACTATATAGGTAGTACTTGGTTCCACTTTTTATGTCTAGGGATAGCTTAACCACCATTACCCCTCATCACTATCCCATTCTTAGATTAGTCACTCTACAGTTATACACCACTTTTAATCCTCAAATCTTATGGGAAGTAACTCTTTATCTCTAATCAATGATCCTTATCACTATTATACCCTTTCAAGCTTCCCTTAGAATACATCCTTACTACGAGACTTATCATTAGCTCAAACCCATCCTATTTAGATCAATGCTAGTCTATCAATCAAGACACTTTCTAGACATTCATCATTTGTCTAGAACCCATCACTTGAGCTAATTTACCACCTTTACCCTTGGGGAATTTTAATCATCATTACTCAATGGGGCATCCCAACCCCATCTTCTTGTGATCCTATCTCACCCTGGGATTTTTGTTTGAGTGACCATCTGGGTTAATTTCTACCCACATGATCCCTCGAGGGGGTATCATACCATAATAACATATGACAATGTCTAACACCATGATTCTTATTTAAAATCCCATTAATCCCCCACTCACAAATCCATTTCAAAGAGGAGAAAAATGTATGCACTAAATTATTCTCACCCTACTAATTATACTAATTATTGCTAATTTTTATATTTCATAGATAAAATAACTAATGGCCTAATAATCCTTATCCCATTCCTATATCCCATAAACCTTTACCCCATCCTAAAATTAATTAATCTCCATATTAAACCTCTAATAGAGCCTATTACCTACTAACCTATTCCCTAAACCAACAAGCCAATTTAAAATTCATATTTATTCACCTACCACCCTAGACACCCTACCATCCTAGCCATACCTACATCCATATAAACCCTAAACCTCATTAACTCCCATCTAAACCCCCCATTATCCCCTAAACTAAGTGAGAAACATCTAGAACTAGAGAATCTCCCCCAAAATTGTAGAAGTCTCTAAACTAGAGACTTCTAAATAATTTTAAAATTCCCTCCATTATTCTATGAAAAGCCATGCTTGGGTCATGACCAAGCTAACTAGAAAGCCATTAAATCATTATCTTGCTACTAACATTGCATCCATAAAAATATTCTAGCACTCATCCAAGCCATTATCCACTTCACACAACCATTAGAAGCCATTGTCAAGATCTTGTGATCAATCCAATAATTCAAATTTTGGACATCAAATAATTCAAGTGCAAGTCTTGGAATGGAGGTATAAGGAGGTAAAAAGGATGGTAAGCATGTTCTATATATTTTGTTTTGCCTCTTTTATCCATTCCTATTGGTGTCATTATATTTTAGGTTTTTATTGCTAATTTTAGTAATATTGCTTGAATCTAAAATTTGGTGCACAGAAGTGTATAAGGATAAATGGGTACGTAAGATGTAGTGTGCAACCATTACAAAGAGTAAAGGTAAAGAAGCTAGGTTACCACCTTGGAAATGGAAATTTTTGAAATTATTTATAGATGTCATACACTTTAGGAAAAGTGCAAGATGGGATAAATGTGTTAAATGCAATTATATAATGGCAAGTGTACCAAATGTGAATCATGGTAATAGAAACATTAATTATATGAAGTAATACATGAGGTAATCAGGAAGTAAATTTGGATTACCCCCCTCGAGGCTATAAAAGGTTAAACACATATAATTTTACATTTTACTATTATAAAATTTGTGAATTTACAGAGCTAGAGGAACATTTTCAAGTTACTAGAAGAACATTTTTTATGCTGCCAGAAGAGTGTATATCGACTATATGTGACCAAATTGAGTGGAGTGAAAGTGCTAAAATAGTGATTAAGGAAGCATAGGTTAAAGAAATTATAGGTTACGATTGTCAATGTTTACCATTGGAGGACATTAAAATAAGAGAGCTGAGAAAATTAGATAAGTAATCATGTATTTGTTTGGGAGAGTTAGACAACCATGCCTCAACCTTTGGGCTCTTCAAAGGGTGATGCAAAAAAAGAAAAAGGCCTAGTGTATTGAGACCTTACCTATAATCCATGAGGAATAGGAATTTGAGAGTGCAGGTGTTCAATCAATTTTGATAATGGAAGAGGTGTTAGCACTCCAAGTTGCACCTTTTGAAGGAGATAGTTCAATTATTTTCAAGCTTGGACTAACATGAGATTAGCCTAAAGGTTGTGTGTGACCTATAGTAAGATCAAACCTCTAGATAATAGGGTTATCTCCCCTAATATATCAACTTAATCTCTCCTTATAATACTTACTACTATTGGGATGGAAAGAGATAGGATGAAAAGATGAAAATAAAACCTAATCTAAGGGTGGTGATGCATCAATATTCACTTATCCTCTCTTAACTAATCTTTAAACACACTTTGTGAATATAATGAAAGATAATTAGCTAAAATTATTCTTGGGACAATCCTAAACATGAGTATTTCATGTGGAGGTTATGTGGAAGGTCTACAACTTGAAGGAATGAAAGTAAGGTTTGCATGAGACATTACCAATCAACTCACTCTTCAATACAACTACCACCTCTCAACACTTCACATGACCTACATAGGAGACAATAAAAAACTAGGTGAAGGACAAGGACCTAAAAAATAAGATGAAAATCATTATTTTTTTCAATTCAAAAACCATAACAAACACTAATGCTAATAAGAATTTTGCAACCAATCTTTCCTTACTGATTCTCAAGGCTCAAAATACAATTTGGCAGAGTTTTGATACACCCAGCTGAGGGATACATACAATGGCCTTAAGGCCTAAATTTATAGAGTTATGTATAAGAGAGATAAATTAATACTGGTGTATAAGTGGTATGATGAGGCCATAATGGTCATGCAATAGTTACAATAGTCTTTGACAATCCTCTATGCATTGCTTGAGTTGACAGGGGCTTTGAATGAACTCTTTGGAGTGTTGGGGTCTAATTTTAGTAAATTTTGACTCATGAAGAGACAATGAATTCCATACATAGTTGATTAAATCTCCCCTAATTATTTACAAATCATTTAAAGAGGTTTAATTAGGCCTTTTCCATGAAGCATTAAGTGGTTGTCCATACCTACACATTCGTCATGTTCAGGAAACCACCCAAAAATATTCATAATTCCCATTAATATGGAGCATTATCAACTCAAGGGGAAGTCAAAAATATCTTAATATGTCACAATAACTAAATAATGGCCTCATACACCCATGAGCCTTTATATTTTATTGGTTAAGTAGGCCTCATGGACTAGTAACCTAGTTTTTGCTCATTGACTATTTGGAGAGTCTCAAGGATTAAATTAGGCATTCAATCTATCTGAGTAGGCTTGAATTAAATTTAATACAACATTATATAATAGTATATATACCTTTAAATTAGTCCATACTTTCAATCTCACTCCACTTAGATGACTAGGCCACCTGTATTAGCTTCTACAAACTGGCTATTTGGTGAAGGTTGGTAGAAGTATTTCTAGGCAAATATGTGAACATTTCATGATTTGAGGAGGTGAAACAAGCCTCAAACCATCCCCTCCAATGATTGGTAACCTATTATCAAGTCCTTAACTTCATTTCATGCTTGAAATATTGAAAACTTGTAATTTTTAGAAGTGTTTATACACTATCAGTACATATCAGTACCACAACAAAAGCCTCCTCTGAATGGGCAATATGATCTAAGTTTTCATCAGGTGGTTTTAATGCAGTTGGATGAATTTTATCTTAAATATTTCCAATCGAGTCCTTATTAGGGTTTTAGGGATATTTAAGAGTGCTTAGGACTCTTAACAATGGTTCATAGAGGTTAAGGCCTTAACCTCTAAACTAATTCCACCAAACTCTTTTTGAAAAATCCCCCTACCTCTCATAAAGTGCTCAGCTTCCCATGCAGTAGATCCATATAGTTGTGAGCTTGTCAAGTTGCCTCTTATGTGAGAATTATGAATTTTGGGTAGTCTTGAGGTGTCTACAGGACACAATGATTAGCTATGTATCTCCCCTACAAGCTTAAGTGACATCACACATCTATAACAACTTGATGATCATATTCATAAAGATTTGAGGTGTCCTTTGATATCCATTTTGTCCTCTACTATAACCTATAAGTAAAACTATCTTAATGATGGTGTTAGACCAATATGTCTAAGTTTAGGGTTCTAAGTATTGACCCTAACCTATGATTATGAGGCACTTATCCACTTCCTCTAGTATGAAAATCACCCTTGAGGGCCCTTAGAGTGTTTGTGTTGGCTTGATCCAACCATTTACCTTCTTGTTATATGCACACAGTCCTTTGTTTAAGTACTCGGTTCTATCTTCAAGAATTACCAATCATGGAGACCCCTAATGGTGGCTAATGTGAGGTCATTTGGGAACTTTGGGACCCTCTCTCTCCTTAGAAACCCATGTTATACACAAATCCTTCTCAATTATTTGTTCACTAGCTAAAAATGACTTTTTTAGGCCTAATTCATACATAATATCCCATTCACATACCAGTTAATAGGTCATATTAGTGCTTAGGGTACTTGGGAAGACCATTAAGATCCTTTCATATCTCAATCACTCCATTTAGATGCATTGTGAGTCATATTTCCTTCATCAAGATTAAACTAGGATTTAAGAAGGGTTTTGGAGGTCCACCATCTCAACAATGGTTCATATAGTATGGACCTCCAAACCATATTATATTTTTATAAACCTTTATCCCACTGACCCCTTCATCTCTCCAAAACAACCTTGGGTCCCATGCAAAGTGTGTGTGGATATGTGAGTGTTGGAAGGTGTGCTTCAAGCTCTTTTATAGGTAGTTTGAGTGGGTTACTTTCTCAACATATGTTCATAAAGCTGGAAACCTCAACCCCTATCATTATTTTATGTATTTTGAGTCCACCAAGGTTCTCATGTTTCCCTAAGAGCCCTGGGTCTGGGTCCTTTTGTGGTTAAAAGTATGAGGGTTTGAAAGTGCAACTCAACCTACCTACTTAGAAAAATAGAGCTTGAGAGAGGGATAAAACCCAAAAGGATTTTTTATTACATTCCTCTACCTCAAATTCATTCTCTAGGGTATTAAAAATATTCCCACACATATCACATTGTAATTAACTTGCTTGAAGGTCTAGACTTGCTATTGAGATAGAGGTAGGGTCCTAAACTTGAGACAAGGGCTTAGGTCTTATAGACTCAGAATAGGTGTTAGGGATTTTCACTCATATATAGATACATATGTGGTTTCCATTTTGACATAACACCTTCATCAAAATTAATTTTACACCTTCTACATATGCCTCTATCTACTCAAACCACTCACTAGCCCTACTCTCTCTCATGGCCTACTTTAAGCATCATTACGTAGTGCATAGGCCTAAAATAATTAACATGGAAATTTGGGAAATCAATTTTAGATCATTATAGGGATGTGACTAGGGTTCACTCATCATATATAAAATCATGACCACATCCCTAAGTCTCATCTTCTCCAACTCTACCAATCAATTTTATTTACACAGTCACATATAGGCCTATGTATCATGAGTAAGCAACTCAAATCGGATAGTCATCTTAAAATGATATCATCATCATGTACAGCCTAGAGGGTTTGTTATACCTTCTTATTTTTGAGACTCTACTTTCATATGTTTTAGGTATTTCCACTCTCTTTAGTTTAGAACCTTCTCATTTTAGGTAACCCTGATTGACTCTTTATGTGCAACTTAGTTCAAAATGTACTCCTACATATTTATTTGCCTTTGGTGAGATAAATTACATGCTTTAATTTTTCTCTCAATTTTCATCTTCTCCCTTTATGTGCATATATTGTCTTATACTTAGGGTTGGATGCAGACCAAAGACTTGTCAACAATATTGTAGGCACTAGTCCATATATGTTGATTGACCTAGGGGTCTGTGGAACATGGTTTCTGAGTTAGGAGAGTGTCTTTTTAGTTACACTTGAGGTATTAATGGATCTATTTTGTTTTAATACATCTTTGTAAGACAATCATATACCTATTCATACCCACTTCTTATGATCATAAATTATTTGTATATGATGACTTTGAAGGACTTTATTAGGGTGGGTTTAGGTCATTTCTTGTAGGTGGTGATTTGCTCCTTCAATAGGGTTTATGACTGTGTGGCTCATTCCTCATGACCTTGATGACACTTGAAAACCCTATTGAGTATTTAGACTCTTTCCACATGCCTTGGGTTTGATTAGAGGATTTTAACTTATTAGTGAGTGACTATGGGGTTATATAGAGTTTGAAATTGGAATGCAGTTCTCACAAGTGAGGTGAAATGACAATGTAAGGTTGTCAAATGGTAGAGTCTCTTTGAGGGCCTAATATGAACTATGAGATCACACTCAAGATAACCTAAAAGGACCCTAGACACCTCTATGCATATAACCAATAAAATATAACACTTTGGAGGCCCTTAATGAGGCATACATAATGAAAAATAAAACCTAAGACTTTTTAAAAAACCTTAACTTTTGCTAAATAACCTTAACATATATTAAACAAGACCGTGAAGGTGTTTGAGGGATAAATGGTGGTTTTTTGGCATTTGGGGACTATGATAGGGTCTAAAAACATTGATAGAAGGATATATTGGTGTGAATACAACATCACTTACTATGTTTGATGTGTTTTGATAACCTTAAAGCCACCATTATATAGTACATTGCCTTCTTATGCAATGAAGCTTAGATTTGTAAGCAATATTCACTTAGAGGAACCATTTGAGAGAGATGGAGGTCTACATGAGCATTCAAATTGAACCAAAGGGAGATAAATAACTTTAAGATACCATCATTTGACTTTTAAACACTTTCAACTTTTAGACATATGCTCTAGATACTGCCCCTCATTAATGAAACCTTGCTAGTAGCCTATAAATATTGGTAGTTTAGAAATTTATCACCTCTATATGCCCACACGTGTGAACCAAAGGTTGAAGATACCATGAAAAGTATTCATAGGAATAAAGGAATTATGAATAATCATTAGTTTGATGAAATAGGCTAAAAACTCAATGAAACCGTTCCCCTTCTTTTGCCTTATGCAGATGAGGGTGGTGACCAAGTTACCCAAATTATTAGCAGTTGTTCATAGAGCTAAAAAGACTAAACCTAAATTATTATAATTTCATCAAGTTTACTTCCTTTGGCAAAGATCTTGGACACCCTCTCTCTCTCCTCTATACATATTGAGCATAAACCTAAAGTGATCTCCATGTCTACCAATGAGATCGATGGGGAAAGTGAATTAGTTTTGGCATCTTTGGGCCCTAAAACACTTTGATTTATTCAAAATATGCCTATATTGAACTCCCATTATAGAACCCTTACTCTACCTGATCCAATCCATATTATATGGATTTGTACCATTCTGAAAGCTCCTAAAACCTACAAATTCCTTGGTTTTTCTCATGTTTCAAATCATAATTCATTATTGGTGGGTAGAAGGAGGGAAAATAGGGGCTAGGTGATGTATAAAAGATTATGGTATGACTTGGGGAGTTGAGGAAACACATTTTCACATGTGTGGGGCCCATTTAGTGGCAATTACGTGTATTGATTTGTGAGAAGGGCATCATTAGTATATGAAACACTTTGGGTATGGCCTAATGAGATTCCCTAAATGGTGGTTTTAGTGGCCTTTTAAGGTCAAGTGGCGTCACATTAAGTTCAAATATTCCCATTTTATACCATATACATGACTTAAAGAGGGGATTTTAAATGAATATTATTTTAACACTTATACAAAGACCTTAGAATCTACTAAAGTGTTTAATTAGGTTCCCATGTGCCTTCATAACATTCTAAAAAAACTTGTAATCAAGCCATACCTTGCATATCTTACACACACTAGAAGGATTCATGTTGAATCATCAATTGCAACACTTAGTCACCTTCATCATGGCACATTTGGACTATCAAGACCACTTCAAAGCCTATTATAGACCTTTACACATGCTCAAACACTAGGAAGACTTCTTGACATAGTTGAAATAGGGAGTAGGGATAACCATTATGTGTTTCATGACATGATAAGACCTCAACCTACTGGATTTGATATGACAATTAGTCATCCCCTTGTTATGGACTGTCCTAACCCCTCAAGGACATAAGAAAGATGACCAATAGTGATGTCTTTAGGTTCTTATGCATGGGTTGTGTTGACCAAATTTTACCCCAAGTCAAATTTGGCCACCAACTCCAAATTCAAAATTTGTCATGCATTCATGCCATGATTATATGGTCACTAGAAGTCTTCATCTAACCTTGTTAGCATTGTTTAAGGTTAGTTTAGAGAAGTTAAGGTAATTTCATATTGAGGTCATATAGTGATCTAGGGGTGCAATTAAGAGATAAAACATGGTCAATATGTGTTATAGGTGATTAGGGGTCTATTAATGTAATTTCATGTCTAAAACATCTTGTAATAATGTTTCATGGTGTTTTAGAAAGTCTAAGGTCCATTTGTTGACTTGAAGGTGTTAAAAATGCATTAAAAAGTGATTTTTGTCTAACTTTGATGTTTTTCAAACTTCACAAACTTCAAAATCTGTACAAGACCCATTAAAAATATATTAGAGTAGTTATTCAACTACCACACCTATCAACTTGTCAGATAAAGTCAATTTTCTAGATTTTCAACACTTATTTAAGGAGTTAGCAAACTTGTATGGACTTGTGGAAGTCATGTGTAAGAGATAATAGGTTTAGAGTGTCTTTTAATATTTTAAAAGTGATAAAATAGAATTGAAATAAGTTTGGAGTTCAATAGTTACAAAAAAACACTTCTCTACTCCATCGACTCCTTCACAAGCTCACATAAATAAAATTAGAGCAGATGGTATGACCAGGAGAGAAAAGGTGGAATCCTAAAAATTTGGGCATTGATTGTAGTCTTGGTCGAATTCAAACTTTGGGAATTGGTTCTTAGATTTATTTTCTTAGCTTTATGAACAATCACTATGAAGTTAGAGGTCTAAAATCTACTAGTCAACCATGATAGGGGTCTTTCTTGATCTTTCTAGAATAAATTATAAAATTGTATCTACATGAAAATAGTTGGAATAACTTCTAATATATCTATAGATGTATCAAAATAATCAACCTATCTTATTGTCATGTGTGGATGTCCTTTTCGCATGGAAAATGACTCTTACACACTGTCTATAAAGGACTATATTTTTATGGTTCTCTAATTAGTCTAGTATATTTTAATGGTTATCCATGGTCATATAACACCATCTCAATCCATTCATAGTCTATTGATCATCCTAACATTCTATATGATTTCCTAAAATGGTCATTTATCCTTTCACTTTTGAGGACTATATGATTTTTGTGTTGGCATAGCAAAGGTCTACAACTCAGGTAAATATGATGTTGTTTATGTCTCAATAAATTAATAAAAGCATGAAACAATGTGGTGTTTCAAGTTGAAAAGAGGCATAGGCTGATAAAATCTCCAAGGCATTTCAAAGCCAAAATTTGCAAACAAATTGATGGTTCATAGTCACCTCCAAGACTATAGGTGAAAAAGGTATACATAGAGTTTGAAGAGAACTTGAGAGTGTTTCAAGACCTAAATAATAGTGAGACATGTAGAATAAAGTGTGAGTACTAGAGTTCAAGATTGTTTTCAAGATTTCTAAATTTAGTCTTTCTCAAAATGCATGCTTACAACCAACCTAGTGGAAAAGGTCTTTAACAATAGTGAAATTGATGAAAGAATGAAATATTCAGAGGGTTGAGAGACTTGAGATACCAATGAAAATAT
The DNA here is from genome assembly GCA_037957365.1 of Torreya grandis. Classification (NCBI taxonomy): domain Eukaryota; kingdom Viridiplantae; phylum Streptophyta; class Pinopsida; order Cupressales; family Taxaceae; genus Torreya; species Torreya grandis. Next base: position 4,577,511 of record JARHVA010000642.1, on the reverse strand, counting down.
AACATAGCATTATAAATTGTTTTGAAGGGATAAGAAGCTAAAATGTAGTCAAGGTGTCCTATTGACACCTATAACCAACCTAGTGGTTAAGATTGGCATTGAGACAATACTGAGGGTGAAGTTAGGAGATTAAAAACATTCAAAGGATCTCAAGAAATAATAAATAACATTATAAAACCATTGAGAATATAAATATTGATCTAAGGACCTAAGCATAGTCAAAACCATATACATAGTCCACTGTCGAAAAGGAACACCTATAGCCAGTTAGAAATTGGCTTTGAATAATAAGTTGTTAGAGTTGGAGTTTTAAAGACATTGAAAAGATTTTAAGATGGAGATAAAAAAATGAAACAAGAATCCTTGAATTTTTTTGGAGATTGGTCTCAAAGACCTAAAAGGCTATGAAAATCACCTTACACTTAGGCCCTTCAAAAACTACCTAAAACCAGTTGAATTTTTGGCTTTGAAAGGAGGAGGATAGTGAAAAGTATAGGTATCAAGAATTAGGATGATATACTCAGTCATTAAAATATTATACCAAGAGGTTGAAGGGTTCAATATGGCAATAAGGATTTCTTGAAACTTCAAGTGATAGACTAGCCTCAAATGAATGCACACAGTGTGTGTTGGCAGTCTCTTATAGGTCTGATAGGATGACTCAGAGTCCTTCAAAACCTTAAAGAAAATAATGTTTGTATGTGTAGAGGATAAATAAAAGATTAGGTTTATAAGTGGACAACACAAAAAGGATTAAAATGGGGGTCAATACCTAATAGACCTATCATAGTCCTCACATACATAGTCAAATAATCCTCAATAAGTCTATCTGCCTTAATAAAGGAAGTTTGCATTTTTGTGAGAAGGATTGAGAGTGTGTTTTTTGTATATTTTTTGAAAGATATAAAGGAGACCTAAAATAATCGAGATCAAAATAAGGTTACAACTTTTTCACACATAGTCTTCATCACCTATCTTGACAGTTACTTGTGGATATGCATATGTGACCCAAAGTCTCTTAAAACTAGAAGAAAATGGTATTTGAATATTATAAATATGAAGAGATGTTGATGAAAAGTGTGATATCAAATCATGAGGAACTTCAAACTCAGTATCAAATGGACATACTTTGTTCAAATCCTGCATAGTCCAATAACACACACAACCTGAATGGGCAATCTTGAAAAGATGAAGCAAGTTGGTGGTGAAGTGGAGTAGTAAGGAGTTAAGGTGAAAATTAAGAACCCTTTGATAGGATAAGGAACACACATGAACATTTCATGGAGCTATAAACACTTGGAAAAGAAAATAAATGGAAGATATAGTTAGTTAAGGGTTAAATAGTTAGTTTAACTGGCAAACCCTAAGCCTAGAACATGAGAGTGCAAAGACGTTTGATGAAAGATTAAAAAAATATGAACATTGGAATATGTCAAAGAGGACCTCATAGACCTATTTATGTTATTATATCTTATAAGCAACTCAAAACATACACCAAAAGACTACAAACTTGCTCAGACCTCCCAAAATGCCTTATTTTTACTTGAAAGGCTAGATTAATTCACTTGATATAGATTAGAGAAGATGCATGGGACCTTGTTCTCCTAGGGGAAGTTAACTACCCTAATTTACTTAAAATTTGTGGATTTTTTTGGAGGATTCATACATCCAACTTTATGAATCATCCTTAAGAAATTGAAGTACATTCAGGCTACCTAGGAGAGTCATAATGACAAGTTTATAGATATGGACTCATAAAGAACATAAAATGCCATAAATTTCTACTTAAACCTCTTGGAGGTTGTTATAGACTCCAAGTATCTCATCCACATATACTTCACTTGTATGTAATACTATTTAGAATACCCTATTTTTGCATGTTTTTTGTGTTTTTTAGGTGTTCTTAGAAGCTTAGAGCTTCCCAATAATGGGATGAAGTCATTTGTGACTTTTTATAACTATTAAAATCAATAAATTTGCTTAGGAACCCATGGAAGTGACCAAACTAACTCCATTTTTTAAGGTAGTCCAAATAGGCTTATGAAGGGCTTATTTTTTGACCATTTCATGGTTTGGTTATAAGCACATTATTATAGAAGCCCAAACTTGACATGAAGATTTTTTTTATCATGGATAAAGTGAATCACATACTCCCTAGAGGTTTCACAAGTTAAAGATTAGTTTAGAGCTAGAATTCACTTTCTATGGCTGAAGACCTAATTAGGCCTAATTGGCATAAGAGATAAGTAGAAAAAGTTGACTTCCACTTAGATTAAACTCATGAAACTTGACATGGAACTATAAGAGGATAGAGGGTCCTATAATATTCCTATATTTTATCAATATAATCCTTAAAATTTCCACACAAGGAGAAAAATAGAAAAAAGGTTATAAAGAATGAGACCTAATTAAGGATTTTGGTAGAGATAAACCTATTGGGGATAGTTTGAGGCATAAAAATGGATTAATTTAGGTCAAATATGATGTCAATATTCCATCCATGAATTTTTTATGAGCTAGAGTAACTAAAAGCAAGTTTAGACACTTGTGTGTAAAATACGCCTAAGGAGATGAAGAGCCCTCTAGACACCTTGCAAGAGAAAGAGGTGATGTGTCAAGGAAAATATATTAGGGATAGTTGAAATGTGTCAAGATCAGATAAAAAATGTATTACAAATTGATATGGTCACCAATAAGGCCACTTGTCCTTCAACATTTCAAGAAGAAGGAGAGTTTCAAGAAGCTAGTCAAGGTGTCAAGCACACATTTCAACCTCCCATGCCACTTAGAGAGATGGAGCATATAAAGAGGAGATAAACATGGATTTGGAAGTATATTATGATATTTATATATCTCCTCTTATTTTTTGTAACTTACATGACATGTGTCTATATTCTCTCACTTGCACACTTCTCTTCTCTCACACTTGTGCTATATATTGAGCCACTTTGGCTTAGAAATGTATCCTCCACCTGAGTATGGTGAATAACTAATAATTTTTAACCTTGAATCAATAAATAATGATTTTATTTACCTTTTCCATGAGTTTTTTTCAATATATATGTTAAGTTAGTTGATCTTGCTAAGTGATAGTTTCTCTTATTTAGCATGTTGTCCTTACTTGTATCCATATTCAACTTTGAACATCTGTTATAGGTCTTTTAAAGTGTTATAATGTAGTTTTCATGAGTTTAGTGAGTTTTATCTTTAAAAGTGTCAAGTAATTACCTTGGGTTTATTCCTCCTAGCTTAGGTTAGCTTTACAAACCTCCATGAGAAACACTAATGCAAGGGTAGTTTTGGAGTAGTGTCATATGTAGATTAGGCTTGTGTTTGAAGTTTACTTGTAATTGGTCAATAGTGGTTAGGTTAAAATTGGTGCATTACCTTAATAGTATATATTCATTTCATGTTCTCTTTATCTCTTTTCATCCAAGTAAGTAATTAGTACAGGTGATAAGCTATCAAAGAGAAATCTAGGGAACTAACACTTCAATCTAGAGGTTTACCTCTGCTATAGGCAACCCATAGTCCTAGAGGTAATCCAATGTTTCAATAAATTTAGAGGAGGATTGCATAAACTCTCCAAGGGTGAAAAATTGAGTGATAACATGTTGACTCCTTTCTATGATTGAGGGTAGAAAGTAGTCAATAAGAGGTACCTACTGAGTTCGATGGGTGAAAGAAAAGTTTACCACAACAGGCTGAGGAAATGGACAACATAGAATCTATGTTGGTGCACCAAGTAAATAATAAAGCTAAAGTATAACCTCCACACCCAATTTTAATTAAGTAAATATAATATATAAAAGAAGTGTTGCATGTTAAGAAGTGCGAGTTGAATGTGCCAACCTACAATATTTTTGACTATAATCATTGCCAACTATAGAATGAGTTGGACCTAAAATAAGACTACTAGGTGGAGTGATATAATACCTATAATGAGCTTGTTTATGACATAATTATTTTTAATAAGCTTAATGATGCAATAATATTTCAATTTTTAAATCTACCATAGTTTTGGAAGCTTATAGAAGCAGTAAAATTTCTTATTTCATGCGTGTATGAGGATTATTTCTATTTTACTTGGTATCAGAAAAAGATCACATCCCAAAGGGTGAGAAAAGTTACATATTTACAATGCTCAGGCACTAACCTCACTATAAAATTGGAGGGATATTAAGATATTTAGAATACTGTTAGGGTGCTTCAACATAAAAAAGAAATCCATTCAATGCACATAAAAGGTCTCTAAGATCCCATCCTTAGAGTTGTCGTGCACTTGATAATGACCAAGATTGGAGGTGTGGACCAATGGAAGGATGTGGACATGGGGTGAAGGTACAAACCACTAAGAGGGGGTAATTAATCAATGGTGGCAAATAATCCAATTCAATTTCCAAACCCTTCAAACACTTAAGCATTTAATACAACCATTCATGAAACATTCAAGATGTTTATAGCAATGAACAAATAGATAGTGAAAGATTACACACACAACATAAGATATATGTGTGAAATTATATTGGGGAATAAAACCCACTCTCAATCCTATAAACACATGGAATACTTATCCTATAATAAGTATGCAAACATGAGAATTTAGTGAAACACCTGTTTCACACGGAGCACCTACCCCTAGAATGGTCAAGTCCTTTTGACCAAACTTTAGTAAATCATCTATTCCATAAGGATAAAATACCCCTAGGATGGTCAAGTCCTTTTTAATAGCTTTAGTGAAACACTTTTTCCACAAGGAGCACCTGCCCTTAGGATGGTCAAGTCCTTCTGACCTAGATGTTGAGTACCCTCCTAACACCTATGATATGAACATGTCCACATTTTAACTAATGTATTCAACACCTGATGATGGAACTTTGATTTTATAACCCTTTAAAAACACTCTCTCTATCTCATAAAATCCACTCACATATGCATGCCATAATCTCTCTTCTTCTTCACTCAAACTACCCTCATATACACACTCAAACCTCCAAATCCTTCTTCTATTCACTTCTCTCCCCAATATTCAAAACTATAAGAGAACTATCTTTGAAATCGTAAATATAACCTATATTTCATACACATAGTCATCAACTTTCTTTGCTCTACAACTGATGCAGGAGCATCACTCAAACATGTAAATAGGCTTAGGGAAACAACAAGTTGTTTATAAAGGCCTAGAGGCCTTAAGAAGCATGTAATGCATTGTAAAGACCTTATGAGGTCTTAGATAGTTTGAATAGTCTCTATTAGGTGTTTTTAAAGTGTTCTAGGTGTCAAAAGGTCCCTAGGGGCAAGAGAATTCAAATCATAGAATTTCCCTCCAAAAACATTGAGTTGAAAAATCAAATTCTAAAAAGAGGCAAGTAAGTGCTAAACCTCACATAAGGGGTTCATGAAAGTAAAAACAAATTTTAAATGTGTTTCTACCTTAGTAACAACATCTCATTACCTAATACCCACGTTGGAAGGGGGAGAAAAGTCTAATTTGTCAAGATAAAGAAGCAAGTTGTCAAGTTGTTAAAAATTGAGAAATCAAAGGAGAAGATCATGGGCAGTTTTAAGACCATTCTAAACAAAGAGATTTTGTTTATATTGATGAGGAGTTCGAATCAGTAGGTTTAGGAGGCCTAAATCTATATGATAGAGGCTTTATGAGTCATTTAGAGGGATTGAAGTAAGATTCAAGAACTATCAAGTTCATTGTTTGAAGTTCAGGTGTATTATAGACCTTTTTAGGTCCTTGTACATAGAGGTGTGAATTGGAATGCATATGGGTTTGTAGTAGATGTTTGAAATAAAAAAAATAAAAGACAAAGCCACTGAATTTCCAATCTAGAGTGCCTGAGTGTGAATGGTATGTATTGATCTTTTAATGCATGTTCTTGGTGCAAATTTAAGTGTTTGAGCTAGAATAGCCTCATGGGATGATGTTAATGGGTGTTTGATTAGTTTGAGAATATTGATAAGGTTAATAGACATAATAAAAAGGTGAATTGGAACTGTTTTAGTCCTTGTGATACTTAATATTCAGATTTGATAATGTTTTCTTTGGTTGAAGCATGCTAAAACAAGGTTCTATGCACTAGAGATCATGCAAAGGTTATAGTTGGGAACAAACCACAAATTATCAATCATTAGTTTCAAAATATAAAAGTTGAGGAATGTTATTATAGAGCTTTAAAATTAAAATTTCAGGCTTGAAGGGCAAATGTGTTCAAGTTATAAAATTATTTGTAAACAACTTGCTTGCTGTCTTGAGAATTCAGTTTTGAGAAAATTGTGTAATATGAGAAAATCCATACATGATTAACCTTAGGTTCCTAAAGATAAAAGTTTGAGAATTAAAAAAAAGAAATTTTAAAGTTGGAATGATGTTTTTAAAGCCTGTTATGCTCAAGATATATAATTTTTCCTTTCCAAGCCTGTCTAGGACTTTGCAAAAGTTAGTTCATTTTGGAGAAAATGCTAAAAATGGAGTTCTAACCCTTGTAAGAAGCTGAAACTTGGTGAACATGCTTGTTTTGTGAAACCATGGATGATTTAGGTGTTTTGGAAGTGGCACTATCAGTACAGTATGGATTTGTCTCATAAACCAAGAAGTTGAGCTTAAGGGCAAACAAGAAGAGGTCAAGTGGGTTGAAGGAAATGATATTTCCATTGATGGTGGAGACTTGAAACTTTGGGAGAAGAATAAGCAAGATAAAGGGTGTCTAAAATTGTGATTGGTTTTTTTAACACTTAGTGTATGTTTTTAGATTTTAAGATTTGCCTGTTTGGAAGGCTACAAGGCTTAAAAGCCATTTGATCCATTTTGATAGAGAAGTCAGTTTTTAGGGTATGATAACTTGCTCAATTGTATGGTTTGGTATTGTTAAGGTTGTTTTAGAGTTATAGAAGCATGGAGAATAGGTATTTAGTGTTTGATGCCTCATATGGCTTAAGAAGACAAGTTGCCTTGTGTTGATTGGTGCATGCTTAAAAGAGATGGTAAGAGAGAAATAAGGTGTTGATGTTTTTCTTGATTTGAATGAATTTAAATCAGTCTTGACATACAAATAGATAGTTGATTAACCCCTCATGAAGTGTGATTGGCCATAGAACATCGAAAAAAGCTTATAAAATGTCTTGATCAAGCAGAGAACAAGTGAGGCCTCTGCATCAACAACCCATCCACTAGACACATACCCTTTCTTCTTTCCTTCACTCTTCAACTCTTAAACCCACCTCTTCCTATAAGTCTAGAAACCATCACTTTTGATTTCAATATTTATAGAGCCTTTATGAATTTCACCTTATAGGTCAACCATAATAGTTACATTAACCCTTAAGACATATTACATATCTCGATTCCATATTCACAAGTTGGCCATAGCATCTATGGGTCACAATAAAGCAATTATGCCTTTTAATTAAGCCTCATTAGCCCTTATAGGTCTCATGAAAACTCATCCTTCTCTTTGACACTTCTCTAAGTAAATTAAGAACAAAAGAACACTTTCACATACATAGACCCATGAAACATAACCTATAGGTCCTCCTTAAGTGACAACATCCATCAAAACACATTCTACTATAGCATAATTAGCCCAAACATAATTCTATACATACAATCACTAAGAATGAGCACACAATCAACTTATAAGCCTTTGATCATATAGAATCTAGATTGGTAAAACCTCCATAATCCACATAAATTGCCCTTAGGGAGTCTAAAACACTCTTCAATAGCTAAGTCATTTTGAAACATCCAAATACCATCAAAACAAACTCAATTATCCTTCTTAGGTCACTTACAAACCATGGTCAAACACAAAGTCAACTTATGGGATCCATATATTTGATTGTAAAAATAATTAGACCTTTTAACTAGGTTTTTTGGATGCACCATGAAGTCCTCTACAAATTTTCCTTTTACACCATGACTGAATTCTACATATATCAACATTTATAACACAAAAACTATAGACTAGTCTTCCCTCACAAATTTGAATATTTGAATTCCAACGGTCATTGAGCAACTCTTAAACTTTGACCATGTTGATCTCATCTGATGTACCCCTAAAATATTGACCAAATACACATCATATATCTCCTAAAATCAGCTAGGTCTTTATCTTATAATTTTTACCATTGGATCTTGATCAGAACTCCCATGATTATGACACTTGGTACCCTCACGTGCCTTCTGAACACTTTTCTATCAATCCATGTGCTTGTGTCACTTGGTAGTCTCAAATGTTTTGTTGACTCTTTTAATTATCCCACACCATTTATCTTCATAAATATAAACCACCACTCACCATTGATCTTCTATTAGATTAGTTAGCTTGTGACACTTATCAGTAACACATGCAGCCTTTGAAATGTTGACTTTATACACACTATTGATCTCAATGGATTAGCTTGGTCTTTACCTTTGCTCACTATTAAAAATTGAATACTTGATATCATCTCACTACTTCCTAAACATTTGGAATAAATTTTCTCCATCGATCTCTTTAAGAGTATCCTAGACTTTAACTTCATTAAACATCTATCACTTTGACCTATTTGACTCAATACATATTGTTGATCTGCATGTATGAACACCCGCTCACTATTGATCTTTATCTGATATTTTTCATGATCATCATTATATCTCTAACATGAATTATGCTTTCCATTAGATCCTTATCTATTAATATTAATTTTGTGCCATATATTTATGATGTGATTAAATGTGCATCATTAGATCTCCCTTTGTAAAATTGACTATATGAACTTAGTAAAGTTCTGTTTCAGAAACCAACTTTGCACCTTAATAAATTTTTCTTTGCTAAACCTCATGACCTAAAAATTGGAACACATGATCACCTTTCATATGGGAATCCATCCATGTATCAATCTACTCTTATAACCTTCACACGTGTGAAATATAATGCCATCAATATGCTTACTCATATTTTTCTATCACAAAACCAACTATGCCAAGATGAATATAAAGAAGAACTAGATGAATACAATGCAATTCCACAAGATATCCAATCATCCTTAACCTTTGATAAGACCCCTCACACATGATCAATACTTCAGACCCATCCCTGATCATGCCAAAACTAAAGATTAACCAAGCCTAGTTTAATCATACTAGGACAAACACATTTCACACTTTGTTATTGACATTTAGACTATCAAGACACTTCATCCACTCAATTTGACACCTCCATGACATCATTGAAAAATATCCAAAAATCTTCCCTTTGTCATTGATGTCAACACCCATTATACAACTCACCTTCCTTCTCTCTCTTCAAGCACTCTCATAATAAGAACCTTCTCCCCCTTTGACATAATGACAAAGTAGGCACAAACTAATCCTAAGGACCTGAAAATACTACCAACAAGAGAGGAACACCTTATAAAGATGATACAAACTCCACCTTACCTTGATCCTACCCCTTCTTTGCCTTGACAACTTCCTCTTGTTACATGCCAACATTCTCTTTAACCAAACACCGCAACCAATGAAGAAAGAGCACATAAAAATCTTAAATTTGATGAAACTCACCAAGAAACATTTGAGAGGGACTCCCCCTAAGATATTTGACCCATTTCACCTCTTGAGCATCTACATATCTTCACACACCATGAAGAACCACCACACAGGTTTATTAGCCTTCTTTCTCAAGCCACCTCAAGGACCACCAATAGAACTTAATGCCACTCACCAAATAGAAAACATACTCTAAACCAACCTAATAACTAACATTGAAACACTCATTCCTTGATTTTTTGGAGAAACTAAGCAAAACCATCAAATCTTCACACTAGGCCTGTCTAAACTCCTTGTAGTCTTACTTGGAACTTATAGAGCCCACACCTTTCAATAGACATAATTTCAAGACCTAAAACTTCATATCTAGATCACTATCATATGCATCTTTAAGGACACTAATTTTAAACACCTATCTTCTCCTATGTAACATATTTCCTTCACAAATCTACTACCCAATTAAGCCTCTATTTTGAAAAAAACTTGAATAATTTAAAAAATACAAACCTTAAAATCTATGTGAAGCTTGATTTGACAACCCATTTGACCCATTCAACCTATTAAGAATATTGAAACCTCAAATCACAAGGCAAACCAATTTTCTAGAATATCTCAAAAATCTAGAATCTCAAAACAAAAAAGGTCAACAAACCTCTTTCTAGTCAATACCCACGTCTGAAACTTCTTGCACACCTAGAGACAACCATCATTGAAATTCTAAACCAAGATTTGAGCCTTCAAACCTTTGGGAAAATCAATTTCCTATACCATAGCTTTGATTTGTAATAAGAAAGATAAACCTGTGATCATACAAAAACCTCCAAAAGTCACAAACAAGATCATCAAGACACAAAACCACCTAAAACACATCACAATAAAGTGCCCAGACCTTTCTAAGCACCAAAATTTTCTTAACATTCCATCAATCTCATTATGCCACCTAAAAATACCCATTTTGATCTTGTAGACACTACATACATACCAAAAACACCTTATGACATCACTCTGACCTCATCAAATCACTTCTCGCATCTTGACACACCAAATCCAACTGGAAACACTCATGTCTTGCCTTCTAGGACCTTCTAAAGAAGACCACAACAACACTTGCTTCTCCACTGAAAGGAGTATTTTAAGAAGCATCAACATAGACCTCCTCTACACCATAATGCTCTAAAACAAAGTGAATCTAGGAGTGGCCCACATCTCCTCAATAACTATTCTAATCCTTTTATAGATATAATACTTCTTATTCTCATTCTTCTTAGTCTAAATTTTGACAACTTGTTTCTTTTTTACATAACTCACTTTCACTTCTATGATAGGATATACAACATTTGGAACAACTATGGAATCTTGACATACCTTGATCACTAAAGTATCTTTTTTGCAATGTAAAACATCACCTTCAAACCTTGATAACATAGGAACCAAGATTGAAACTTGCTCACACACATCAAGTTGCTCATTAGCATCTAAACACACCTTAGAACTAGCCTCAACTAGATCCTTGGTTTTCTCCCTAAGCTTGGTCTCTTCATTAAAAACATGAGAAGACAATAAGATCTCTTAGCACTCTCCAAATTTTATAACATTCTCCACCATAACAAACATATTACTTGGACCCGTAGACTCATTATGACTCACACTTATCACCTTTAGTTTCTATGAGTTAACTTGCTTTCTTTCTTGCACTCTAGGATCCTAACTAAACCTATTCTATCTTGTAGGCCTTTGCTTACAGAATCTAGTAATGTGACTTCTCTATTGATAGTTGAAGCACATTATACCTTTTACATGAAGCTTATCTTACCTTTCCTGATTAGAATAAAATCTTGAAATATGTCCATTCTTTTAATAATTGAAACAAACTACAATTTTTGAAGAAGAATCACCTTGCCTTACCTTATTTGGATAATGATTAACAAAATGTCCCTCATCGAGATAGTTGAATTAATTAACTTTGTTCACACCTTTTGACCAATGACCCCCATCATAGTTTCATGCAAACTTATTTTTAACAGGTCTTCTACACTCTCTAACCTTATGACCAAATTGATTACATGTGTAACAATAACCATTGAAACTTGCATACCTCATGGCATTTGGTTGTTTGATATGATTTGTCTTCAATCTATTTACACCATCATTTCTTGACTGATTGGTGACCTTCAGGGGCTAAACCACCTTGCTCTTATTTACCTTCATGTCAACTTGAGAACCAACTTTGGGATCTTCATTAAAACCTAATCTAGATCTATCACTAGCAGACTTTTGACTCTTTATGAGATTATCAAGATCATTAAAACTTTTATCAAACTTGAAAAATTATTTCACCTTGTTTGTAGACTTCTGTAACTCATCTTTCAAAGACACAATCTTAGAAACATACCTTGAACATTCTTATTCTTTGGCTATTAGACTTGCAGACATAGCTTCCAACTTAGAATTAAGAAACATGATTATACCTTCATGTTTCTTGGTGTTTTGATTCATTCTTAATTCAGACACACTAAATTTCTCCTTATAGTCCTTGATTTGAGACTTCATCTTCTTGTTAATCTTATTTTCAATCTTCAGTTCTTTAAGAACATTCATCAATTATGTCTCACAGTCCACCTCATTGTTATCATCATCTAAATCACTCCAAGTAGAATCCTTTTGATATGAGCAACTTCCTTACTCAACCATGAAGAGGTCTTCATCTTCAATATGACCATCATCTTCATGATCTTACTATGAGTCACTGTCTTTACGCTCATCTGATGAGCTACATTCTTCTTTGTTGTAGAGACTCTTCTTGTCCTTAAAGTACTTCTTATTTTCAAACCTTTTGAATCCCTTCTTATTTTTATCAGACCTGAATGATATCTGACCATCATCATGACCTTGACCATGATATTCATTATCATTATTCTTAATCTTATGAGGGCACTTATTAGCAAAATGTCCTACTTATCCATAATTAAATATTTTGAAGGGTAGTTTACCCTTATACTTGCCTAAACATGTTTTCAATTTCCTTGTAAACAAAGCAATTAATTCATCATCATCAATATCAGAAGTGTCATCCTCCTTGAGTTTCTTACCTTGGAACTTCTTCTTTAGCTTCATTTCTATCTTAAATGTTGCTTCCTTATTCGGTGGTATATCATTATTTATTCTCATCTCATAGGCAATCAGGATTCCATGCAATTCATCCATCTTTAACTGAGTAAGATCATGACTTTCTTCTACAAAAGACACTTTTGAATCAAAATTGAGAGAGAGAGACCTTAATACCTTTTAAACTATAGTATCTTCTTCAAGCTTCTCTCTAAGACCTCTAATGATGTTCACAATCTCATCAATTCTCTACAAAAAGGATGCCATAGAATCTTCTTCCTTCATCTTAAGACTCTCAAATTGTCTTTGGTGAGTTTGAAACTTTTCCAACATAACCTTTCATGAATCTCCTTTATAAAAAATATTAAATTTATTCCACATTTACTTGGTAGATATGTAATGGATTACCTTAGTGTATTCAGTCTCTAAAAGACCACACGTGATAGCATTCATTGCCTTAGAATTATTCTCAAACAAATTCTTATCTACAATAGTGTATAGAGGAATAGTAGGTGAAGAATAACCAATCACAATAGATTTCCAAGTGTTAAACCCTAGGGACATGATATAGGTCCTCATTCTCATACTCCAAAAAATATAATTGGATCCATTGCACATTACTACTTGCTTAGTGGAAAAACTTCCTTGCATTTGATGGCTACACATATTGTACCCTAGATCTCCTTCAAGCTATTAACCCTTTACCAAAGGACTTGCTTTGATACTAGTTGTTAGAGTTAAAAAACACTAAGAGGGGGGGGGGTGAATCAGTGGTGGTAAATAATCCAATTCAATTTCCAAACCCTTCAAACACTTAAGCATTTAATACAACCATTCATGAAGCATTCAAGATTTTTATAGCAATGAACAAATAGATAGTACAAGATTACACAAACAACATAAGATATATGTGGGAAACCTTCTTTGGGAATAAAACCCACTCTCAAGCTTGGAAACACATGGACTACTTGTCCTATAAGAAGATGTAAACATGAGACTTTAGTGAAACACCTATTCCACAAGGAGCACATACCCCTGTGATGGTCAAGTCCTTCTGCCCAAAATTTAGTAAATCATCTATTCCATAAGAAGTAAATATCTTAATTATGGTGAAGTCCATTTAACTAGACTCTAGTGAAACACTTGTTCCATAAGGAGTACCTACCCCTAGGATGGTTAAGTCCTTCTGACCTAGATGTTGAACACCCTCACAACACCTATGATATGAACATATCCACCTTTGAACTAATGTCTTCAACACCTAATGATGGACCTTTTATTTTCTAACCCCTAAGAAACACCCTCTCTATCTCATACAAGCCTCTCACATAGGCATGTCATAATCACTCTTCTTCTTCACTCAAACTGCCCTCATATACACACTCAAACTTACAAATCCTTCTTCTATTCACTTTTTCCCCAATATTCAAACCTACAAGATCACTATATTTTATATCAAAAATATAGCCTATAAGTCACACACATAGTCATCAACCTACTCTACTTTACAACCCATCCACTGGGCACACACCCTTTCTTTCCTTCACTCTTCAACTCTTACATCCACCTCTTCTTGTAAGTCTAGAAACCATCACTTTTGATTTCACTATTTATAGAGCCTTCATGAATATCACCATCTAGGTCAGCCATAATACTTTCCTTAACCCTTAAGACATCTTACATAGCTCAATACCATCTTCATAGGTTAACCATAGCATCCATGGGTCACAATAAAGCAACTATGCCTTTTAATTAGGCCTCATTAGCCCTTATAGGTCTCATGGAAACTCATCCATCTCTTTAACACTTCTCTAAGAAAATTAAGAATCAAATAACACTTTCATATACATATAAACATGGCACATAACCTATAGGTCCTCCTTAAGTGACAAAATCCATCACAACACTCTTTTGCTATAGAAGAATTATCCCAAACATCATTTTGTATATACGATCACCAAGAACAAACACACAATCAACTTCTAAGCCTTTGATCATACATAATATAGATTGGTAAAACCACCATAATCCACACAAATGGTCCTTAGGGAGTCTACAATACTCTTCAATAGATAAGTCACTTTGAAACATCCAAATACCATCCTAACAAACTCAAGTATCCTTCTCAGGTCACTTACAGACCATGGTCAAACACAAAGTCAAATTTGGGGATCCATATATTTGATTGTAAAAAAAATAGAACTTTTAACTAGGTTCTTTGGAGGTACCATGAAATCCTATACAACTTTTCATTTTACACCATGATTAAATTATACATATATCAAAAGTTATAAAACAAAAATTGTAGACTGGTCTTCCCTCACAAATTTGAATATTTGAATTCTAACGATCATTGAGCAACTGCTAAACTTTGAACATATTGACCTCATATCATGTACCCTTGAAATATTGACCAAATATGCATAATAAATCTCCTCAAATTAGCTAGGTCTTTATCTTATAATGCTTAACATTAGATCTTGAACAAAACTCTTACGATTATGATAATTGGCACCCTCATGTGCCTTGTGAACACTTTGATGTCAGTCCATGCATTTATGTCACTTGGTAGTATCACATGTTTTTGTCAGGATTAGGAGCACAATTGATTACTTTGTATAAGCAACTAAACACAGAATTTAACTAGAAGTAACAAGTAACTAGAAATCAGAAACATAGAATTTGAGAGACAATACACAATTGTATTCAACTCATCCAGAAAGAAAATACAATAAAGAAGATGCCACACTCTTCCCACACCTCAAAGGCTTCCCACACCTCTAGGGATCCTAGTAATTCTCCTTCAAGAGTTCTCTCTCTCAATTATGGTCACAACAAACAACTCAAACACAGAGTTGTTGTTCACCTCCACCAGTTAGTAACAATACTGCTAGTACACAAGTACTCAAAGTACTCCAAGTAGATCTCCCTTGAACTTGCAACAACCTACAAATAAAATGATCTTACTTACCATGTAGATCTCCTTGATCTTGCAACACCTACAGATCAACCTAGTTTTGCACACCTGCAAACCTATATCTTACAATCGGAAGGATCTCTTCCTTGTCCTTAATTACAATACAGCCCCATGAGTCTATTATATAGATCCCATGCAAATAATAATTAGACTTCCTAATTACAATAATTAGAAATGTAGCTCAAGACTAAAATTAGTCTTTTACATGCAAACAACTAGTTCATTAAACTAACTATTCGTCAACTAGTAGTTTTAGAACCACACAGGCGATCGACGTCAGTCGTTGTCTGTCTGGAGATGACCGACATCAGCCAATCTCTAACTGATGCTAGTTGCTCTGTACACTGGATATGACCGACGTTAGTTTTTCTACAACTCAACAACCTCCTTCGTGTTTGCAATAGTGAAGCTTTTAGCTCCACAACTTAACAATCTCCCACTTGGAGATAAACAGCTACACCTGTACCTGTACCTATACATCATCTAATTTGTTTCTTGGCTTGTATCCCTCTTCAAGTTCAATCTTGAAGACCAACCACCACACAACCTATGGTGCTACACCTATCATCCAAGTCCCCTGCCACATCTGAAGTGCTTGACCCTGCATAACATGTTAACGTGCTGTTGGTCCCTCTCAGATACCTGAGAATCCACTAAACTGCTTTCTAGTGCTTTCTCGAATTAGCCATGAACTCGCTGACGACACCCACTGCTTGGGCAACTTCAAGTCTAGTACACATGTACTTAACCTCATCATGTGAATTGGGACACTGTTCTATGAACTGTCCATTCATAGGTGTGCTAACCAATTTTGCATCCTGCATCTTGAACCTCACCACTACCTTATTCACACAATCATCCTGAGACAACATCAACCTGTGATCTTCCCTGTCTCTAGGAATACTCATGTCAAAGAATCTTGCTGCTCCTAAATTATTTATGACACACCTCTGAACTAACTTTACCTTTAGCTCAACAACTCCCTACATGTGTGACCTTACAACAAGCATACACACCACATACAATAATAGGATAATGTAGTTAATATTATCCAACCTAGTAAAAAAAACACAATAGTTAAACCTTCATTGTATTGCAGCCTACTCAAGACCATATACCCTAGCCTTCCGTCTCACATGTCCATTCTCTCTCTTCTTTGACCTGGGAATCCGTTCATCTTTTAATGCTTTCTCTTTGACTAGCAACTCTACCAAATCTCCCATTTGGTTCTCATCCAAGGAATCAACTTCCTCATTCATGCCATGCTCCCACTGTTTCTTAGATTCTACGTGCTCTACTTCTTTAAAACTTCCTGGTTCTTGACCATCAGTGAGCAACAAGTAGTCTAAAGAAGGGGAATAATGAATTTGAGGCTTACTTACACTTTCAATCCTCCTCATGGGCATCTGAGACCCCTTGACAGCTTGCTGTTTGCCCAAAATCTATTTTTTGGTCGACCCTGGTCTACACCCGATTGATGTCGATCCCACTTGATTGCTAATGCCAGTTTCCTGACCAACATTGATGTCCACTTGGTCACTGACGCTAGTTCCCTGATCGACATTGGTCACCACCTACCTGACACCACTGACTCTGATCTGCACATGACCGATGTCGGTACCTGCCTATTCGACATTGATTCCACCTGACTAACATCGGTAACTATGTTTTCCTATGAGTGATGACTTTTTATCCACGAGCTTACCTTGGATCAAAACCCTATCTAAACTACCCTGCTCAAAATTATTTAGCCCTTGTGATTGATCTCTATCTGTCATCTTCTCTTAGAAAACCAAGGCTTTCCTATTCTTGTCAAAAACATCAGATTTCCTCTTTGTGCAATAGACGTGATCCTTTCTTGTAGCATGTGTTTCAAGAAACCTCACTTTCT
>JARHVA010000642.1:2735000-2742500 GCA_037957365.1 Torreya grandis | reverse complement strand
TATGACAAATAATAAATTTTATATTCTCTTCTCAGTTTGAATACTCCTTTTTCTTCTGCCTATTGTGTCCTTGAATGTCATCCCCTCATAGGCCTCCTTCCCATTTATTTTATTCTCTTCCATGCCTAGATATTCCCCCAAGTGTCTTAGCCACACTTATGGATTAATATATTCATGCAAATGAGGAGCTAACTGAACTAAAAGTCTACCATCTTTTCCTCATGCTGAAGACCCCAAAATCTGAATGATGGTTTTTTTTAAAATGATTGTTAACTCAAGTAAAAGATGGATTATAAACCCTAATCCTCTCAAACCTTCCCAATTAACAATAATATAATCATTATAATAATCCTTCATAATATTCATGCTTGTTGACCCCAATAAATATCCATTCATTCAACTTTATAAAGTCATCAACATTATAATATCTATATTAATTTGACTAAACAACAAGTCCACTACACATTATAATTCTATATGACAAGGTCAATATAACATATGACTATTATAAGACCATCGACAATATTAACAAGTCATCCAAGAATCAAACACAATGATGTCCATATAATCATTAATCAATGAAATTATCTATATTACTTTGCATAACATCATGTTTATTGCCTAAAAACTAAGGCTTTATAGTAGTCTTAAGTTAATAACATCAATTTCATTATTCCATGTAAAACTAATGTTATTAAATAATGAAAAATAAAACTACAATTTATTAATGATTCAATACAAGTTATGCAACTATTATAAATGGTAATAGTAACCTTATAAGTGTAAGTAATCACTTAACAACTAAATCAAGCACAACATTAGAATCCATCTAATACCTATAGCTATGAAGCTAAACTAAGTATTTTTTATAAAAACACTCAGCCACATCTAAGATAGTGGTAATTCAAGTAAAATATGTATGGATTCAATCATTCAACCAAGTAATAACATCATATAAGATAAGATATGTATGACTACTAGATTAGTGAAATCAATAAGCTCAAAAAACAAAAAATATAATCATTGTAGACATATATAATAGAAATCAAAACATAATATAATTATCTAACTAAAAAAATGAACATAAAACATGTTAATATATAGTGGTGTTTGTGTGTAAGTATCTATTTTTTCTCTTTGTCATCCCCTAATGCCTCCATATACACCACCCTCTCTAATGATTCCTTCCCTTTGTCACACTTTGAGGGATGGATTTGTCCTACATCAACCTCACAACACTAAAGTTAGTTATCCCAAAACATAAATATATCCATACAATATTATTGTATAAACTAACAAACATGATCATAATGTATAAAATATGAAAGTATAGCTAACCTACAGCTAATAAATCATGTAAATTAAGCAACATATAATTATCCCATAATCAGTATATAACATAAAACTAGTAGTTAATCAATTAACAACCATAATAATCCATGTATCAAATATATTATTAATCTTAGAGAGAAATTAGGATGTGACATCCTTTTCCAAAATCTGGTCATCATCTCAATGAAATTTATTCATGCATAAGTTTTGAATTTAAAAACATTATTTAATAGAAAATAATATAATATGCAGTAGTAAATTAAGGAAACAAATTTGGAAATAACTTATAAAACTCATCATAGTCTTCCCAACTGGCACTATCTTAAAAATATTGGTCCCATTGAACCTTACACTATGACACTTCTCTATTATATAGACTAAGTTTGCAAGTGTCAATTATTTTAATTGGCTCTACCATGACCACCCCAGGATCTAAAACATACAAAGAATTCTAATCCAACAGATGTGAAGGATCAACAACACAATTTTTAAAATAAAACACATGGAATACATTATGTAAAAGAGCTATATATGGTGGTAATGCAAGCCTATACACTACATGATTGACCACTTACAAAACATCGAAGGGTCCCACATATCTCGGTAAAAGTTTTGCTGACTTCCCAAACTTAATCAAGATTTTTTTAGGTTTAACCTATAAAAACATTTTATCACCTACAACAAACTACCTTGGTATTCTCTTTAGATTAGCATAACTTTTTAATTTATAATTAGCCTCACCTAACCTCTACCTAATTGACCTAACTTACTCTTCAATTTCTAAAAGCATCTTAGGTCCAAAGACTACCATGTCCTCTAACCTATCCCACTTGATTGGCGTTCTACACCTCCTTTAGTATAATGCCTCAAATGGATCCATATTTAATGATGATTGGTATGATTTGTTGTAAGCAAACTCAACCAATGGAAGGTATTCTTCCCACTTGTATTGTTAATCCATGTAATACATATGAGTGATATCTTCTAAAACCTTGTTAATTCACTCTATCCAACCGTCATTTTATTGGTGATAAGAAGTGTTAAAATTCAACTACATACCCAGAGATGAATTTAGAGTCAAACAAAATCTAGAATTCATCCTCAAGTCTAAATCCAAAATGATATTCTCTATAAATCCATGTAATCTATACACCTCCTTCATGAATCTCTTCGCAAGCATAATTTTATCATATATTAAGTTGCATGATATGAAGTGGGCTACCTTGATTAGTTTATCAACTATAATCAAGATCATATCATGTCAGTTCTATAATGGCAAACCTTGGATGAAGTCCATGTTAATCACCTACCACTACCACCCTAGTATATCATGTGGATATAAAAATCCTATTAAATTCACATGTTCAACTTTCACACACTGGCATTCCAAACAATGAGACACAAAATATATTGCATCTTTCTTGATCCCTTTCTAGAAATAGAGAGGTCTTATCTCATCCATGAGATTGGTTATGCTTGGATGTCCTGAATATGGGGCACTATGAGTTCCTTTAGCATTGTGATCCTCATATTATCTCTATCAAGAACATACATCCTATCATTGTACCTCAAAAAATCATCACTCTCTATTTTGAATCCTTTATACCTAGGAATCTGAGCATTCTTAGATAATGATTTATTGACATAATCATATAATTCATATTTTGGCAAGAATTTGATTACCTGATATTGGAAATTACTCTTGATAGTATCCATAGATGATATGTACCTTCTATGAGCTAGATCATTAGTAACTCTATTATCTTTTCTTGTGATAAAACTAATATCAAAATAATAATCAGATAAGAACTCTAACCATCATCTTTGATGAGTATTCATGTTTGGTTGGGTGAAGATGTATTTGAGTCCAAAGTTATCAATGTTGAGATCAAATAGTTTCCCTAATAGATGATGCCTCCAACCTTGCAAGGCATGCAAAATTTCCATAAGTTATAGATCATGAGGGGAATAATTCACCTCATAAGGCTTTAGTTTCATGGACTCATGAGCTACAACTAAACCATCTTGCATAATAACTCTTCCAATTCAATACCCAGATGCACTATGATCACTAAGAATTGACCATTACAATCAAAAACTCTTAGAATTAGTGCTAAAGTAAGATTCATTTTTAACTCCTAAATGGCTTTCTCACACTTGTATAACTAGACACAATTTTGATTCTTCTACTGAAGAGAGGTAATTGGATTACCTATCTTAAATAAATTTAGAATGAATTTATTATAATATCTCTCTAATCCCATGAAACTCCTTACCTCATGTATATTCTTAGGAATTTCCCACTCCATTATGGTTTTTATCTTCATTGGATCCACAAAAATACCCTCAGTAGAGATAATATTTTAAAGTTAAATTATAGCATGAAATTATAGTGGTGTGAAATTAATAATAGTGGTTTTTAATACAAATCACTTAGTAATATTGAGAGGAGAAATTGTAGGAGTATGTTAGTTATTAATAGTTAAGTTTTTTAGAAAACTAACTATTTTAAAATAAATAGTTATTCAAACCATTATTATAGAATGTAATGCTACAGTTGAATAAAATATGCTAGTTGATTGACTGATTGAATTATGTGTACGAGCCTTTAGCTTTGGCCTAGAATGGGTTAACTTTATTATCTGATATTAGAGAAGGCACCCTAATGGGACCTCTCTATCTTATTCATTCACTTGTTTAGTACATAAAAATGGATCACATTATAGATTTTTAAGTTTAGACCACTTGTAATATCCAATTTAGTCCATCCACCCCTACTGCACTCTCCCAACTAGTTGTAGTGAAGACCACATGCACCTTTGTTGACTACACCATCCACCTATACTATCTCTCTTTAAAGCTTCTATTTTGTCCATTATCTCACTATATGCTCACCAGCTCTATCCATCATCTCATCTTGGAAAATTAGAAAATAAAAAAAGGATATATGTATTTTTTTAAAAAATAGTTACATATATTTATGATATTTTTATAGTGTGTTAGTTTTTTTGTGAATCCACCATACAAGCAGGCCGTAATCCTCATTGGAGATACCAAATCTAATTTTCATTTATAATATGAGTTATATTATTGTATTCAAGGAATTTTCTTTGAATATTTTAAGCTAGGGTGTACACCATATTCTAGTTTATTTATTGAAGGGTTTGAAGATTTCTTCTATGTTGTGTATTTGAATTTTGATCAATTTGATCTACATATTTAATGTTTGGTTTGTGAAGAATAATTTTCCATGAATGGAAACTCCCTCTTCACTAGGATTGACTCAGATCCAATGTGAATAAGAGCCATTGGTGATTCATCTTAGCTCATCCACATTTTAGTAGTGTTCAACATTGTAGGTGACTAATCTTAATTCAGATCTATGATAATCCTTGATTCAAATTATGAGTTGTATCCTATTTGACTTGGGCTCTCTTTCATCCAACCTTGAATTGACAGTCATCAACTCATAAAAAATCAATGTGGCACCTATAAAAACCACTTTAGATCACCTTAGTGTTTTACACAACTACATCAAAGGAAATCACCCATATATATAAATCTACTCAATTGCAGACATTATATCAACCTATAAGAGAAATATCAAAGCTCCTCAATTTTGCATCTTCTCTTTCACAAAGCCTCCAAATGATAACTTATCACCATGGTGGATCCTTATCCTCACTCCTTTGGTGAACCTAATCTTCCATCATTTTTGCCTTCATTCCCATGAAGGATAAGATTAAACATAGAAGAGTTAAGGTATTTATGGGTTTGTGCTTTATTGTTATGTGAGTTAAATATTATAATTCACTGCTTTATCTTTTTGGTATTTATTTTAAATTAAAGGGGTTTAAATCCTTAGTTTTTTTTAAGTCCATAGTATTAGTTTTATAAGACTTAGTGGTTTTATTATTATATTATGATTTTAAGTTATTTAGATTTAAGGTTTTATTTCTAAGTTGGTCACAATATATGAGACAAGTTGTGTCATATTATTTAGAGTCATGATTATTGGTCAATTTATTATAAAAAAGTTGTCATAGGTATTAGTTAATTATGTATTTTGTCTAAATAAAGTTGTTTGAGAGTCAAAATTTATTTTTTAAATTGATTTTAAAATAGGCCTTAAAAGACATGTTTTTTAAATAAGCTGTGAAAGGCAATTTTTAATAAAATGGATTTTTTTGTAATGGATGCATTATTAGTTAAAACTGACATTTGTAAGTTCACACTATAGGAGGGTATGTTGAAGTAAATTATAGTGTGAACTTACATTAGTGTGAAATTAATAATGGTTATTTGTTAATACAAATAATTTAGTAATATTGAGAGGAGAAATTGTAGGAGTATGTTAGTTAGTTAATTTGTTTTAACAACTAACTATTTTAGACTAAATGGTTATTTGAACCATTTTTATATAATGTAATACTATATTTGAATAAAATATGATGGTTGATTGACTTATTGAATTACATGTATGAGCCTTTGGCTCTGGCTAGGTAAGGGATATTTTTAATAAATATGTCCCAAGTATTGCACTTTTTTTTCAAAAAATGCACATTTGGACAACTTATCATACAACTTGTGCTTTCAAAAATGCCAAAAAACTAGTTCCAAATGTTACATATGCCATTACTCATCCTTGGAATATATGAGGATATCATCTAAAAAGACCAAAATAAAAAGATCCAGATAATCTATGAACACACTGTTCATAAGATTTACAAATGTTGTAGGAGAATTTATCAACATATAAGGTAACACTATAAACTCGTAATGCCCATGTTGACTTACAAACACTATTTCTAGAATATCTTCATCACAGATTCTCAGTTGATAATACCCTGCTCTAAGATCAATCTTAGAAAATATTGTTGCCTCATGTATCTAATCAAAGATATCATCAATGTATGGCAATGGATATTTGTTCTTGATCATCACCTTGTTTAACATCCTATAATCAATACATAGGAAAAGAGTACCATCTTTCTTCTTAATAAAGATAACTGGTGTACCCCATGATGACACACTTGATCGAATAAATCTTTTTTACAACAAATCCTAAATTTAAGCCTTTAACTCAACCAATTCAGTGGTTATCATCTTGTATAATGTCTTACACTATGGTTCTGATCCTGGTATGATATCAATCAAGAAATAAAAATTGCATTTAGGTAAAAAACTAGGTAATTCATCTATAAATATGTCTTAAAATTTCCTTAAAAAGGATAATCCTTGATGGATGGTTTTTTAGATTCCTCTATCTCATTTATTTTAATAAAAAATACATGGCATCCCTTCTTTTGATATTTCTTGAGTTAAATTATAGAAACATACCTTAGCTTAAACTCTCTTTTCTCACCCTAAAGTTGTGTTTTATTTCTAAAATAATCTTGACACTCAACCTTATTTAGATAGCAGTCAACCTTAGTTTTATGCTTTGAAAGCCAATTGACTCTGAGGATCACATCATATGACCATAATGGTGTAGCATAAAGATCCATTATTATATTGAATTCAATAAACCTAACCTCAAATTTGACTAAACACTTATCAACTTTGACATTTGACTCATTTACATACTTTACTGGCCATGCATTTGTCATAACTCCAAATTTTCTAGACAATTTACTAAGCATTATAGGATCAATGAAACATTTTGTAGCTCTTGTGTCAGTCAAAATATAAATTGGATGATCAAACAAAATACCTAATAGATCTATGGGTAAAGCTTGATATTCAACTTGATGACTATCAATAATTACATGAATATGCTACTAAAATTTACCCTACTGAGAAGCAAAACCCTTGTTATTTGACTTGTTCTAAGTACACTCACAAACATAATGGTCACCTCCATAAATGAAGCAACCTCCATCTGGTCCTTTCTTGTTATACTATTGGTTTCTCTTGAAACCATAACCAAGTTTTATGTTCCTTGAACCATTGTTGAACTTGGTGTTTTGATTCTTGAATTAAATCTTGGAATATCCACTCCTCTACTTTTAGTTCTTCTTTTTTAAAGTTGGTTTATAAATTCTAAACTTCTTGAACTTATCTTTGACTTGGGCAAGAGATTTTAGTTCTTTTTCCTTCTTGATTATCTTCTTGAAAACCTAATCCAGGTAGAAGGCCCATGCACATCTAATTCATAGCTAATTTTGG
>JARHVA010000642.1:2725000-2730000 GCA_037957365.1 Torreya grandis | reverse complement strand
GAGGAACTAACTGAAATAATAGTCTACCATCATTTGCTCATGCAGAAGACCCCAATATATAAATGATGGTTTTTTTAAAAATGATTGTTAACTCAATTCAAAGATGGATTATAAACCATAATCCTCTCGAACCTTCCCAATTAACAATAATATAATCATTATAATAATCCTTTGTAATATGCATGCTCATTGATCCTAATAAATATCCATGCATTTGACTTTATAAAAGCCATCAACATTATAATCTTCATATTAAGTGGAATAAAAAATAAGTCCACTACACATTATAATTCCATAAGATAAGGTCAATATATCATATGACTATTAAAAAACCATTGGCAATATTAATAATTCATCCAAGAATCAAACACAATAATGCCCATATAATCATTAAACAATGAAATTGTCTATATTACTTTGCATAGCATCATGCTTATTGCCTAAGCACTAAGGTTTTATAGTAGTCTTAAGTCAATAACATCAATTTCTTTATTCCATGCCAAACTAATGTTATTTAATAATTCTAACAAATAACTACAATTTAGTAATGACTCAATATAGGTTATGCAACTATTATAAATAATAATAGTAACATTATAAGCATAAGTAATCACTTAACAACCAAATCAATCACAATATTATTTTCCATCTAACACCTTTAGATATGAATCCAAAATAAGCGTTGTTTATAAAAACACTTAGCCACATGTAAGATAGTGGCAAGTCAAGTAAAACATGTATGGATTCACCCATTCAACCAAGAAATACCATCATATAAGATATGCTATGTATGAATACTAGATTATTGAAATCAACAAGATCAACAAATAAAAGATAAAATCACTATAGACATATATAATATAAATCAAAACATACTATAGTTATCTAAATCAAGCAATGAACATAAAACATGTTAATTTATTGTGGTGTGTGGGTGGGTTTCTAGGTTTTCTCTCTGTCATCCCCCAATGCCTCCATCTACACTACCCTCTCTAAAGATCCCCTCCCTCCATCATACTCTGAGGGGTGGATATGTCCTACATCCACCTCATAATAATGAAGGTAGTTATCTTGAAACATAAATATATCCATAAAATACTACTCTATAAACTAACAAACATGATCATAATGTGGAGAATATGAAAGTACATCTACCCCATAGCTAATCAATCATGTAAATTAAGAGACATATAAATATCAAATAATTAGCATATGACATGAAAATTGATCAAACAATAGTTAATCAATTAAAAACCATAATAATCCATGGATCAAATAGGTTATTAATATTAGATAGAAATTGGCATGTGACAGTCATAGTCAATAATGCACAGTCACATAAAGTCGTAGTCACTAGTGCACTATTACCTTCAGTCATAGTTACCAGTGTTCAACAACCTATGGTAACAATTAAAAGTGTATAAAATATGTTGCTTAATGCACATATGTTTGTTAACTTAATGTAATATGATGGGTCTATTAATCTTGAGTAGTGTTTAGTAAATTTTAACATGAAATATAATGTAAAAGGGGTAACCTCTAATGATGTTAAGAGGTACAAACTCATAGGGTATTTATCTGGATGAGAGTTATAATACATATATTAAATAAATGTAAATACACTCAACTTATGAAATTTATATATTCATTAGTAATATAATTTAAGGTAAATAAATATACCAACCAAACCATTCAAGATTTAAAGGAGATTTAGAAAAAGTGTAGCAAATCATTTATAGACTATGATCAAAGATTTTTTGATGACATGAAGAGAATTGAATTCATTATGGAAGATAAAGATAAGTTTGTTTGGTTCATAGAAAGGCTAAAACTAGTAATTATATTTTCCATTTTGAATACCTAGTACCCAAATAAAGATGACACTTAATCTATTGATTTATGTATATAGAAAATAGAGGATTATGGGGATGTTCCTTTAGCTATTTCCAAGGTTGAGACCAAGAAAGATGCATTTATGAGAATAATAGATGAGATGCATGAAAAATACAATCCTAAACTAAGCTTATGGTGCATATAATGTGGATGGGGAGGACATCATATAAATTATTGTCTTAAACTTAAAAATGAGTTTTGTGAGATATACAAGGTAGTAGGGCATGCGAGTTCTAAGTTCCATCTTTTACAACACTAATTACAAATATTACAAGGTTTGTTTTGTAATTTTTGTAAATCCACTAGCCATGATGAAAATAATTATTGAACATTATAGTAATTAAAGGAAGATATTACTAAGAATTTGTTCATAGTGCTAGCACAATAAATACCAACTATGAAGTAGGTGATTCCAAGACCAGAAGTGGATATGATAAGTGAAAATTAAGGTAGACCCAAATGGATGCCTTCATTTCCCCAATATCAATCATAGGCTTTGACAAGTTGGAATAATACATCATTTCCATCTTATCAATATTTTGGTCAGCATTAGTAGCTTTAGACCAATATGAACCTTCATCAACAACCATATAATTAGGCTTCAAATTCCCCTTAGCACCAATATGGGGGGTATGATGTGCAAAAAACCCAATAAGGAGGGTGTGATGGGAAATAAACACAAGATTGGGGATACCAAAAAAATGGAGGTGGATATAGGGGAGGTTACATGGGAGGATATCATGGGGGATATCAAGGAGGCTATAATAATGAAAATTGTCAAACCTAACCACCTATGAAATGTTATCTATGTGGAGAGTACAACCACTATGCAAGGAATTATCTTAATAATCTATAGAGACAAATCTACTATTATACTATAGAGTTGAAGGTCAAAAATAAATAAAATATTGTCCAATTCTTTAACAATAAAGGAAGGACAATCCATTGTGTAATGTAAAGATGATTAATATGAAACCAAAGAAGAATGGCTTTGTACATGAAGTTACTAAGAAATAGAGAGCATAAAAAGGGTTACAACCATTATAAATGCAACTAGATAAAGGGATTATAAAAGTACAATAGGAAAAATATCTTGATCCTACTACCAAAAATAATTTGAGATACTATGTTTTATAGGTTCTTCAATAAATCCAACAACTAAATTCTAAAGGTGATAATTCAACTATTGATGCTCAAATATACAGGTAAATTTTAAGAATCATGATAAAGGATGGTTTTGTGACTACCTTGACAAATCTGATGAAGTTACTCAACACCTTGCATAATGAAGATATTTCATAGATCATCAATAATCTCTTATATAATATTTTGGAGTGCATCATGATAGAACTTGTAGAATGAAGAATATGCACACTAGATCTAGATGAGAAACCAGAAGCAAAGATACACACCATAGAACACAAATATATGTGGGAAAACCTCTAAGAGGTAAAAAACCCAAAAATATTATTCATTATTAGAGAAACTCAATAAGCACCCAATACAACTTTCTCTTCTCACTTCTTCTCTATGAATCTTATGAAAACCTAGATGGAATGGATTGGAATGCATAAGAATCCTCTCTAGATTTTACAATGTAAAATATCTATAATATAGGAAATTCAATATGACTATTGGAGAAGTGGGACCTTTCCAATGATCAAATTACATGGGTCTGACTTGTCCCCTTGGTCACATGGGTTGGCATCTTTGACCATAAGTCATGATTCCAACCTAAAAAAATAATTCCAACATTAATAATATGATTTAGTATTGCATGAACATGACCTCATAAATAATAAAGCATATTATTTATTTAATATTATAATTAATGTATTAAGGGTACATAAATTCACCACTTAACCATTATATGCTCCAACACTCCCCCTTAATGTTAAGTGGGGATTTTAAAGCAAATATCTATCCATCTAGTCATTCCTTTATAAAGGAATAATAATCTCCCTTAATAATAAGTGGAAAATTAATTGAAGGTACAAGCCTTCATCATGCCAATATTACATTTTGGAATAAAAGGAATTATAATTGCTCATTAAGATTCTCTTTAGGTTCCTCCTGAGCATTCTCATCTACATGCCCATGTGCTTCCTCTTCTAAGTCCATGATTTGGATCCAACTTCATAGCTTTCTCAACGATGAACTGATTTAGATCAATAGGGTGATTGGTATTCAAAGTACCCTCACCTCTTGGTATAACATTTACCATTATTCTTCCTAATTAATAAGAGAATAATTTTGCATTATTAGACACATCAAGTCCTAGAGTTTAAGCCTCAACATTGATTCTTCAATGTAACAACCCCATTAGGTTTTATGAGAATAGAGTATTTTTTAAAAAAATTAATTACACATAATCATCTAATAGATTTCACCATGAGAAATCTAAGTGATATTTAACTAAATGCATTTTCATATTTAACCCCATAAGGCTTATAGATAATCCATTTATCTAATAATCACTATGATAATGATATAAAAAATCATGAACAATGTCTATTAAATAATAAAGGCTACATTTATTTCATTAAAGTAATAATATAATTTTATCCATGGCTAATATAATATTATATCTACTATTTTATATGTACAAATGAATAAATAATATAATTTTAGTAATAATAAAGTCTCAATAAAAGTAATACAATGATACAAATCTCCACAAATCATGAGTCTCCACAAATCAAGTATCTATCTGTAATGTCAAGTGTAGTCTCTAGTGTAGTACTGTTGTAGGGAGGGAGAGCATCATCTGAGTAATTTTCTACACCAATCATGGACCATTGATCCCCTGGACTATCTCCTAATAAGGGAATGACTCACCCTTCATGGATGGGTAAATAATGACCTTGCAAAAATCTATATTGATAACTAGAACACGTGTTGTAAGACAACCAATACATGTTGTGTACCATAAATAAATCTATTCTAACATGATATCACACAAACATGTAAACTATATCAAACACATAAAATGACAATGTTTAACTATAAACATTACTTTGACCAAAGTTTTTAAAAAGTTAAAGAAATCTAGGATCAATCAATTTCATACACACCACTTAGTTGAATTACACCTCATCTTGCATTGT